>PYXC01001037.1:1635000-2085000 GCA_015244755.2 Tenualosa ilisha
TTGAAATCACTTAGACTTGACTCATGACATTCGAAGGAGTATAGTCAGAACAAAAATCTGTAGAGTTGCACAATGCTACCATCTAGTGAAGCTGTGACTGATGTCAGCAGATTTGGAGAGATTGCCCTCTAATCTACACAACCCATCTACTACCACACAGTTAAAGTCAAAAACAAACTGCACTGCCAAAATAAACCAAACAGCATCTCCCACATCACTGTACATTGCAATCAAAGCAACACAGTGTAGCTCTTTTACCTGGGCACTTCAGTCAAACTTACGTCAAACTTCCTTTTGATGCTACACTGACTAACAGTGCAGACAATGGAGTCTCTGACGTGGCCAGTGCACATCTAGAACGCCTGCTGTTGCACTATGTGATGTCATATTGCTGCATGACCCTCTTTAGAGGTTTTTCTAATTTCACCTGAATTCTTAATCTCTAAAGTCACCTTAATCCAAGTTTGTTGCAGAAAGAAGTGTTTTAATAATTTAAACATTTGCTTTGTATCATACTGATTTCATAAACTGATTTCTTCAAAAATCAGTTATTCAAATTGTTACCTCACAAATTTTAACTTCTTTTTTTCTTCTTTTGTTCAGTTGACTTTGCAATACCTGAGAGAATAGGCGAGATAAGACTGAATGTGTATTATCGTTTCAAGATGACATGTCTTCCATAGACTTGACCATATCAGTTCTTGAAAAAAAACTGGCAGTATCTCAGGACGGTAGTAAACAGCAGTCACAAAAGGTGAACGTCTGCCTGAAGTCAGAGTGTCCTGACAGTCAACCTCTGACTGAATTACACAGAGATCTGTAGCCCAACCCACTGCATATCCGTCTATATGTGCTGTATGTATGTATGTGTGTATGTATTCTATGTTTGTATGAATGTTGTATGTATGTATGTACTCTATGTATGTATGTATGTATTGTATGTATGTACATTTACATTTATGCATTTAGCAGATGCTTTTATCCAAAGCGACTTATGTATGTATGTATGAATTGTATGTATGAATGTTGTATGTATGTTGTATGTATGTATGTATGTACTTATAAGTATGGATATTGTAACTGTATGTAGGCTATACATTTTCACCATACTAAAAGTCAAAGGTTTGGACAAAGGGAGAGATAAACACTCAAAAAGTGATATATATATATATACGGCTAAAAAAAGAACATGTAATTACAGTTTAACTATTCTACTAGGCCAATTTGTTAATTCTGTCTTACATTCAATCAAATCTTTTTAAGACATTCAACAGCTGCATACTATATGTTGCTATAGGCTACTGTCCTGACCTTAAACTCTTAGTCTATCTTCCACATCACATGTCAGTAAGTGTACTTTATTGCATCCCCTAATCTTCACCTCGACATGACCTGGTTTATGTTTATATAACAGCTGTGATATACATACACTTTGTGTGCAGCTTTAGAGGTTCACATCATAAAGACATCACATGGAAGACACAGGATTTCAAGGCATGGCGTATGGCAGAGATGGCATAAGATGTATATGCTACGGCGTGTGTGAGAATTAGACAGTGGCAGATTGCAGTTATGAGGTCATTTCCCAAAACCGTAGCTGCTAATTATCGTAGCATCTTCCTGTTGATTGCAGTGCAATTGCTCATTGGGAAATGCACTCCATTTGTCTGACTACAGAATATATAATTGCCATAGTGTTGCGTGAGTTCATCTGTTTAATGTACACGATATTGCAAAATGCCTTACCTTATACAAGCACAGTCATTTGTCTATAAATACTTATGTATTTTGGGTGATTGCTGGTTTATTAGTCTTTATAATAAGTAACCAGTCTGAGTATAGTCCCTATTCCAATTTCACTTGTTTGAGATAATTATTCACAAACTTTGACCATTCTACTAAAAGTCAAATAAAATCATCTTGATACACTCCCAGATGTACCTGTACAGCTGCTGAACTCACTATCGTATGTAGATAACCACAATCAATCTGACCTGTCATGGGTGGGTCACACCACATATGTTGCAGATATGTTCACTAAAGCAACCTCAAAATTCAAGTTAGCTTCCATGATAGGCCAAAATAGACCAGTCCAAAATAGACCAGTCTTTTAAATGTATTTAGATGTGACTTGACTTAACGCTTCTATAACGTGTCCTGTGTAGCCCCATGGTCATTGTCTCTTGTACACTAGTCTGCCATATCTAATGCACACATTGTCAAACTGTCTTAATCAAAGCAACATAGAAATGTGATATACTTGCAACAAACTGAAAGTCCTTAATCTCAAAACATGTAAATCAGTTCTACCGATTCCAGACCACTGTTCTTAAAATTTGAACAATTTCAAACAAAAGTCTAATAAAAGGAAGTCAACACATATTTGCTGCAATAAGTACTTCTCTATACAACTAGTACAGCTGTCAAACTCAGTATATGATGCAGAAGTGAACATGCAACATCATTATCTAGGTGGGTTTTGTTCAGCCAATTTGCACGTCCTCAGATCATTTATGACCTAAGGGTGTGATTGGAATTGTCTTGTATTGCGGTGACTGATGGGCAGGTTAATGCAACATACAGAACTTTATCATACTGTATATCCAAGCAAAACTGCATCTTAGTTAGTGATTTGTGTGTCAATTCCAATATGCACTATAATCAAAAATCAGTCAATTGATTAGTCCTGCATTTTTGAGTAAGTAAATCAAGTACGGTCTATTTTCCTGTTTCACTGGTCTGAGGCAGTTATTCTGAAAAGGTGACTCTTTCACTTAAGCCTACACTGAGATGACTACAAAGTAAATCTCTGGCGAGTGTGCAGTCCATTTTACAGCTTGTGCCATTTTGGAAAATGCAAATCTCACTTGATTGCCTTTTGTACTGATGTTGTCCTGGTTTACTTTGCACACGTCTGTCTGTAGATGACAGAGAGAAAGGAAGTCCACAGAAAGTGCATGACCGCTCTTTCACCTTCTCAACAGATAAAAGAGGTCAAAACATACACGGCACAATACCTAGCTAGGGATCAAGGACGGGTGAGAACTAGGAGCATGACACCATACGCCAGTGTTTTCTTGAAGTCAGCTGCATGACTCACTACAAGTCATTTTGATTTTTGTTTGCCAGTTTGTTTGTTTGTTTGTTTGATGTCTGTCATATCTCTTCTTTTGGAAGCTTCTTTAGTCATCCTTAGTGTTTTCTGTAAATATTTTGGGGATTTTGGTTATAATAAAATACTTCTGTCGTCCCTTATCATTTTTGTGTCCACTACTCCTGGACCACGAGACTACCTCCTTTACAAGGGGAAACTTGTTCAGTCAACAAGTGTGTCAACAAGTGTGGATGAAATCACCATGCTGTTTTTTTCTGGGACGGGGGTCTACGCTGGCTACTGAAATGCTTATTCATTCAGTCAGCACAGGAAATTCCCCAACAAAACAAAAACGGCTCTTAATAAACCTCTCAAAATATCCTAGTACACTCTCACCCCTTCGAACCTGCGAGAGATCCCTCTCTCTCTCCACTTGTCTGTGAGAGAGGTTTTACACCAAAACTATGGGTTTTGGTGTTACACTGGTAGACTGGCTATTTGAAAGACTCCAAACATTTTCCAGAACATTACAAGCATTACAAATAGTTTTTTAAAATTGCTTTGTTTTATTCTTTGGTGGTTTCTTACCCTCCACCCAGAACTGCATAGTGCATATCCTAGATGGCTGGTGGGAATAACACTTGTGTTTATCCAACCTTCATGTGACTACGTGCCATCTGAACCAGTTTGGAGATGGTACCAAACGAATTGTCTAATAAAGAAGATACTTCAAATAGTGACTAAAAGGGTTGCTGAGGTTTATTAGATGTGTTAGGAGATAAGGAACTGTTAGACGAGCGGGGTTTTATTACTATTTACTACCATTAAGAAACTAGCCGATAACTAAATATAGTCTTGAATCATCTTGTGTTTAGACACAGCATTGCCAAATGATGGTACTTTGAGAAACACCACAGGCAAGGGGTAACTTCAAGTAACAAAGTGCAGACCCAGAGGTCGCTTCTAGGGAAGCACAGGTGACTACTGGTAATGGTGATACAGAGAATTGCTGCTGGAGTGTAGGTACAGGATAATAGGGGGGATTCTTTCTGATTGAATGTAGTGACAATAATGGTACAATTCATGTGACTTGAATTTGATACAGGTAACAAAGTGTAGCTACTCAGATAGCAAGAGGCTGGTGGTCCACTGGTGTTTTGCTCAATGGTTCCTCAGATAGCAAGAGGCTGGTGGTCCACTGGTGTTTTGCTCAATGGTTTCCCGTGGGACTGTTGCTATGTTGCCATATGTGTATTTTTTTCATTACCTCTGCCAAGGAAGTTATGTTTTTGTCAGCATTTGGCTGTTTGTCTGTGAGCAAGACAACTCGAAAAGTACTGCACATATTTGGATTAAATTTTCGGACAACGTGGGTACAGATGATTCAATTTCGGTGGTGATCCATAACACCGTCTGGAATTTATATTGGGTCAGTAGAGGTCTGCGCTCTTCAGGTGCTTATCTGGGAACCAAAAAACACCACCAACCTCTTGCTAGCTGGGTAGTGAAGATCAATAACAGTGGGATGATGTGGGGGTGGGGGGGGGGCTCCTTTTGATTGATTAAAAAAATAATAATATTGATAATAATGATACCAGTATGTAAAAGAACAGAAAAGAGCACACAACGTAAGTTGTAGACACTGTAATTAAAAAAAAAAATGAAAGCAACATTTCTGTTTGAACTACTGATGAAACATTCTGAGGGCACGCAAGGCAAAAAGTGATCAAACTGCTGTCAAACCCTTATCAAAAAGTGGTAAACATACTGTAGGTTCTCCACAAGGGATCCTCAGAACCATGGCATAAATGAGATGATTCAATCTGGTCATAACATTTGACTATAAATTCTCAATATAACCCCCTTATTAAGTGGAGTCCTTTTTCATAAAACAGCCAAAAGGCATACACAAGTCTGCTCTTCTGGCACTGTCAGTCCTGAGACTTGAGCGCTGTAGAAAACAAACTGGGCTGATGAAAACAAACTGGGCTGATGAAAAATACCATTTCAGTAAAGCAATTCTGCCATGATGAACTAATACGGCCTTTGGCTGAGATGCTGATTGCAAGCTTTTAGCTTAGTTTAGTTTCTGACGTAGAGAAGCAGAGGTCAAAAAATGATAGGAATACCTGTGAGATTAACCTTCAAACTAACAGATAACAGAGGTCTGAGGAAGGACATGGACAATTAGTTCCTTTGCAAGAGATTGCAAGGAAAGACAGAGGGCAAAAAACAATTTAATACAGCCTATTTCTTACCTAGTCCCACTAAATGATAACACAAACACAAACAATCAGTAAATGATGGAAAACACTGAATCAAAATCTGCTGTTAACTGCAAGAGACACCAGCAGGTAACAGATTATGACAATCTGATTAAAAGACATGTTTAGCTTTGGCTCTCAATTATTGCTCTTGGTTTTTGGTCACTTTACGGTTGCAATGTTCTCTTTGCCTTTTTTCACTATCTGAGAATATTGCCAATGGTTCCATTTAAATGGCTTCTGTGGAAGATTAAGTTTGAAAGGCAAGAATTTAATACAACATGCAAAGTGAATGCGAATATTTTGTTTAGAATACAATTACGAATATTTGGTTTAGATATGATCCAAATTAAATGGTCTACATATCAGGATCTCTACTAGGGCTGAATTTTGGAGTGTTCATAATCAATGGAAGAAATAATCATGATAGTTCAACAAATTTGATTAATTGCACAGGCCAAATCTCCATACTACAGAATAGTCAATGTAACAGGTTATCATTAAAACACATTTATGAACAAAGTCAATAATTGCAGAGGACAGCTGGTGGGAGTCCCAGCACATAGAGGGGCGTGGTGTCTGTAACACACAGTGCAGGATTGCACAACTCACCGGCTGTGGGATCTCTATAAAAGCCTTCCCCCGTTTCTCCAAAAAGCACGTCTATTCCTCAAAAAGGACAAAAACAAAACATTACAGGCTGCACAAACCAGCTCAGCTGCTCAAGCTTCAAAGAAAGACAAACCACGAACCAAGAAGATGCCAACCAAAGCAGATATCCCTCAAGGTACTGTTCATTCCATTCAATTTCATAGTATCTTTAAAAAATATACGTTTGAGAGGGTAATAGGAGTTTTGCTTACATTTATAGCCAATGCAACACAATCTGTGTGCTACATATAAACCCATGTTGTGTTATACTAAACATCACATAGCTTGCCATGTTTCTAACCTTAATGTCTCTGTTTTTATTTTTCATCCACAGCTCCCAAGGCACACAAGTGCAAAAATCAGCATTACACAGACATTCATGGTCTGCCATGCATTGAAAATATTGTGCGCTCAGTCGAGGACACACCAGAACCTTTGCAAACAGTCATCCAGGGGACTATTCCAACTTGGATCAAGGGCAATTTCCTCAGGAATGGCCCAGGAAAGTTTGAAATCGGAAAACACAAGTAAGTAAAAAGCACAATACAACCGTTTCATTTATACAACATTTATTTACAAATGTTTAATTTAACTCAATTTTAAAGCACTGCTATAAATATTGTCTCATGAGTGCTTGTCTATTTCTTTCTTTCAGCTTCAACCACTGGTTTGATGGAATGGCTCTGCTGCACCAATTTAAGATTGAAAATGGGCAGGTGACCTACAAGAGCCGCTTTCTCTCTAGCGACTGCTACAGATCCAACAAAGAGCATGACCGCATCGTTGTGTCTGAGTTTGGAACGGTGGCCATGCCAGATCCTTGCAAAAACTTCTTCCAGCGCTTTCTGTCACGCTTCGACATGCCAAGTGAGAAGCCATTTCCAACTTCATCTTAAAAATTAGACCTAAATGTTAAATCATTTTTTTTAACACCTAAAATGTGCAATTCAACCCTGCGTGCTTCTAAATTATATAACCATGTGAAAAAATAACCTATTTTACTAGCAAGTCAACAGTCTGAAGAATCTAATGGCATGACAACCTCCTTCTGTCTTGACAGAGCCCACTGACAATGCCAGTGTGAGTTTTGTCCAGTACAAGGGAGATTACTATGTGAGCACTGAAACAAACTTCATGCACAAAGTGGATCCGGAGACACTGGAAGCCACAGAGAAGGTAGGCAGCTTTAATCTTAACTTAGTAAACCTCAGCAAACCATTTAGCAGACTTGACTTGAAGGAGTGTGAATCAATCAATAGTCCTGTTGTTTAACATTGCTGAGAGCTGTCGGAAGGTATTAGAACAAGAGAGTGTAACAACAGCACTAGTGATTGATTCATGCCAGATTTGTCTTTCAGCTGACTGACTTCCTAAGCACAAATATGCTCTCTGACAGGTGGACTGGAGTAAATTCATTGCTGTTAACGGAGCAACTGCTCATCCACATAGTGACCCCGATGGGACTACATACAACATGGGGAATTCTTATACTGCTAAAGGTTAGTGAATTTGGTTAGAAGATTACAACCAACATTTTTTTTACCTGTGGTACAGTACATAATTTTTTTTTATTGTGATTTTCATTGCCATGAATACTTTTCTTTCCCAGGAGCATTTTACAACATTATCTGTGTGCCCCCTGAAAAAGCCTCTCCATCAGACACTCTAGAGGGCGCCAAAGTAATCTGTTCTATCCCCTCGGTGGACAAGACCAAACCCTCATACTACCACAGTTTTGGTAAGACACTGTCACACAAAAAGTGGTGGCCCCAATTTTGAAAAATAAATAAATCAAATTCTGCGTATTAGTTCTGCTTCTGATTCCACCAAATACCTAACATTTGCTATGAAAAGGCCATAAATGTTTGTGCTACAACTAGCCAACTATACAATGTAGCTGATATACTTTTACATTTACATTTATGCATTTAGAAGATGTTTTTATCCAAAGTGACTTACATTTTGTCAACTATCAATAACATCAGGGCCAGTCTCTCCTAGAGCAACTTAGGGTTAAGTGCCTTGCTCAAGGGCACAATGGTGGCACTTTGCCAGTTTCAGCAAATCAGTTGGTTTTGTGAATTACTGGAACAAATGGGTGGTAGAGCTTTGAAAAATATCTGTGTGAGGTGAAATAGAAAGTGTGTGAAGACAGTGTAGCGAACATAATCAATGAATGTTTTTTTTTTGTTATGTTTTGTCATAGCCATGACTGAGAACTATGTGGTCTTCATTGAGCAACCAATTAAAATGGATTTGCTAAAGATTGTGACCGGTAAACTCAGGGGGAAAGGCATCAGTGAAGGAGTTTACTGGGATCCTAAACTTGACACCATCTTCCATGTGATCAACAAGCACACCGGAAAGGTATGGAATTATTTCTACCCAAACAAACACCATGTACATTCCTCATAGGCTACCTTTGGATCTTCTGACTCATCTCCTTTTTCCTATCCACTTTAATGAGTATCAGATTCCACTTATAAGAAGGCGGGTGTGATCCATGTCAAGGTTGTCATTTCCTAATGTAAAGACTTGTAGCTGTCATTTAGCATATTTTGTGTCAAACATATATCAGCCTCTCCTACCCTAAAGAGGTTTTTACAAAGGAACATGAAAGCATTTTCTCTAAGCCTTTAGGGAATCCAAACAGCGTATTAATGACCTCACTTCTCATCTTCATGACCCTGTTTGTTCTGTTCCAGCTGAGCACAATCAAGTACCACACCAAGCCACTGTCCACCTTCCATCAGATCAATGCCTTTGAGGAGAATGGATTCTTGGTGATGGACATGTGTTGCTCCGATGACGGGAAGGCCATCAACAATTACATGATCCAGAACTTGCGCAAGTCAGGAGAGGACCTGGATGAGGTAACGCACTCTGTCAGTCTAGATGCAAATGGGCCGTGCAGTTTGCCCTGGCTCAGTGGCTGTGTTGTGCTGTGCATAATCCAGGTTAAATAAATAAATACTCTCCAAAATGGAAACGGAGAAGGATCCAGTAATAGCGATGTGCTCAGCCAACCTAGGAGAATTTTGATCTATGACTCCCTGAGCAAAGTTGAAGAATAGCTCATTTTTAAATGATAAAACTATTTAACATAGTGATGAGACGTTTGCCGAGCTTATAAATCACAACTAGATATCAATGGCATGACATGAGCATGGACCAATACAAGGTCATCTTAAAGAGACATGGAAACAAACTAAATATGTTCCATTGATATTGTGCTTCAATTCATGTCCACTGACATAGATCTCTGGTTTTCTCAGGTGTACAACACAATGTGCAGAGTATTTCCCAGGCGCTTTGTGCTGCCTCTGAACGTGACCAATGAGACACCTTGTGGAGAAAACCTGAACACCAGACTTAACAGCCCAGCAACTGCTATAAAGACGGCCAAAGACCGGGTAGGTCAACAAAACCAACTTTTGACTGTCACACATTACATGCAATGCTTCTCATTAGCTGAATCACAATGCCTCCCCTAAGCTACTAAGATAGGAATCCTCAAAGACTTAAATGTTTCCCTTCTTTTCTGAAGGTTGACTGCACATACGAGGATCTTCATGGGGAGGATCTACATGAATATGGCGGACTAGAATTCCCTATGATTAACTATGCAAAGTACAACACTCGTCCCTACCGTTATTACTACGGCTGCGGCTTCCGCCACCTGGTGGGAGACTCCCTCATCAAGATGGACTTGGAAGGGAAAAAAATGAAAGTAAGTTAGAATTCAAAATACTTAGGTAATATGAATGATCTCCTTAATGTTTTTCATCTCAATGTTCATAATTCAATGCATTTATGTTACTGAGGTGACATTCCTGCTAATTGTTGTAGGTGTGGCAGAAGGCTGGATTTTACCCCTCCGAACCAGTGTTTGTGCCAATACCTGACGCAACAGAGGAAGACGATGGGGTTATTTTGTCAGTAGTCATCACTCCGAATGAGGTAGAGTGCTCACATCCCTGTTGAGAAAGGAGTCGAAAAGGAGTGTATTGAGATTTAGTCATTACATTATATATATAAACAAACAAACAGAAACTGAAATAAAATACATAACCTAACTGTAAAGATGACTTTGTTTCTCATCAGGACAAAGGCACATTCCTGCTTGCCTTGGATGCCAAGACCTTTGAAGAGCTGGGAAGAGCCGAGGTGCCAGTGAACATCCCCTATGGCTTCCATGGCACATTCAATGCTACCACCTAAACAACGAGACTGGAAAATAGATAGCGGCCCTTTTGCAAATGACAAGCTTTGCAAAAAAGCTAGAGACAACAAGCAAATCAAGCACAGAATGAATCTCTGCAAAAATACTATTCTTTATCTTCATGGATGATTTTGTTTAAGTGAAACAGATGTGATTGATGTGAGGAAGGTTAATATTCAGTATTGGTTGGCTGCAAAGTCCTAATGCTTCACAAACAATATTCTTTGTAAGTTATTTAACTTGTTTTAATTTCAATATTGTATTTCTGTATCAGAAACTTGTTTACTTTGTACAGTGTTGTATGAATAAAATGTTACAGTATAGTGTAAGTGAATTTGATTTGATTATTTTCATCTTTTATTTGCAGAACTATTATGGTAAAACAATAATCCCTGTCCATGGGACTACTATCACAGTCACAGTCATTAAAATATTATTCAAAAAAGACATTTCATCCAGAGTAAGAACAAAGTGATATGTTCCAAGACATGACAAACCCTCAAAATCAATCACTTCAAACCTATCACGGTTAAATGTAATCATGCTTTTAAAAGGTGTGAAAAAGAAAAACATCAGTGAACACACAAGCAAAATAAATCAACAGCTGTCTGCCACCAAAACTACTGCAAGAAGCTTTAAAATGCACTTTACAGGTTAGTTTCCTGATGCACACTCTGAGTGCTAACAAATCTGAGTTGGGACATACAATCAAAAAAAGTGTTTTTGCCATGTGAAGTAAACACTTCATCCTTGTAATTTTTCAGAGATGACAGCCAATGAACGTCTCAGGTGATCCTTTTTCTCTTTGAGATGTGCTTCTAAACATCTGGCTTCCATCAGAATGTCATCCAACTCTTTCACTTGTGAAGAGTCCATTGATGCTCGTTCTCTATTGAAGTGACAAATTTCAGTCTACCAGGGGTTAAGTGGCAAAATAAGTCTAAGGACATGTCAAAGATCAAAGATCACTCTTTCCTTGTGTACCTTAACACTTCTGTGAATTCTGAGAAGAGCATGTTGAGACTTCTATTCGCTTCTACATTGAAGAGGAGACAGTGTGAGTAACCATCTAATGACTTTTATAGCACCAAGTAAGCATGTATTAAAGACAACTAACTTGATCATATTGATATGCCTATTCAAATTTTCATAGGCTATCCAATGATTAAATCGGCTGCATTTCAGTAACTGGTAGGCTACAGAAGGCATGTAACTTTACCAACTACAATCCAGACCCATACATTTACATGAAATTTTGATCAGAATTGCAGCCAAAGGAAAACAAAAATGTAATTTGCTACTAAACTTACATGATTTATACAACATTGCCCATAATTAATCAGTTTACCTGACATTACCCCCTCTAATCCATCAGGTATTTCATGGCTTTTTGGAATAGGCCTGATGTCAACACTTTTCATCTTCTTCATTGGAGAGTCATCACAAAGTACAGCAGACTGCTCTGTCTGTGGATCACAGGGTATGCTTTCATGAAGCTTAAATTATTTTATTTTACTTTTTCGTGATTTACACGATACATTTAGATTACCTTGTCAGCAAAGTATTTGGCTGGCCATGCTTAAAGGGTTAGCCTCAGATAATTTACAGGCTGTGTAGAATACTTAACTCTAATGCTGGAAAAGCATGCTAAAATAGTTAACGTTATAGCCTGCAATCGGGCAACTGTAAATGTCATTAAGATCCGTCTTAACACCTAAACGTCAGACATTTGCAAAATGGTACCAACGTTTCATTTCACTTTACCATTTTCGGTTTGGATACATTGGTGTCAACACCTCCTCTGCTAACGTTACTCAAGGACATCTGTGTTCTTTTTGCTGCCATTTTCCTGTGGTTAGCTGGACATTAGCTGGACGGTTAGCACAGGTAGCTACTTATCCAATTTATTGTATTAATAGAAGCAGATTAACATTTACATTTAATGAATTCAGGTAGTTTAACATAGTCTGAGAAGAAATGCCCCATAAACCCACTTCAGTAATTCTTCCTGTGTCAATTCTCTTCGCGGATTAACGTTAACCAAGAATGCATTTGTTCTCCTTTGTCTTCATCCGATGACTAGAGAGCTCTTCAGCGCGTGACTGGGGTAACGCTATTTCATAGAGTGATCATAAACTATGGTCACCTCTCCTAGTAGTCTAAAGTCAGCACTCTAGTGCGAGACATGGGGGACAAGTCTTTGGAGATCAGGGCCTACACCCACACATAGATAGCCACAACAGTAAGTGATATGGCTCATGGAACTGGGGAGGTCTGAATGGACATGGCTACTTCAAAGTATTAGCCGGTGCTAAATAACTGAGACAAAGAAATCAGGTATCAAGTAGACTAGGTTATGCTGAGGACCAAATAGGGTCGGTGAATGGGCCTGTATACATATTTCTCCTACTCATTCTTATGCACATTTCACAATTCACAAAATGGGCGATTCCACTGTCACGTCCACAACGGCAAATCAATGCCATGGTTTGGTATAATATGAATGATGATCATATACAATTTGAGCATTCGCTCTTCTTGGTTGTAGAACAATTTTTATGAAACTTTTCACATAATCATTCCCATCATTCAAATATCATGGCATTTTCTTGGTGTTATGGACTTGACAGCTTCTGTGGAATTGCTCAAATACATTTTTGTATTTTTTTTTCTACCATCATTTCACACACAGCATTACATCATTCCTGGATTACCAGACCTCACTGTATCTGGCAGTACCACGCTCTGCTCAGTTTAAGAGCAAAGAACATACCCGCTTCCTTTTTTCAACTAAGGAAACTGTTTTGTGTTGGTGCTGAGCAAAAACATCTGTGGTTTTTCTCACTTCCTACTGCAGCAAGGTTAAATGTAATTCAAACTGTGAAGTTCAGAGGTCCCTTTATTGGTGTTAATTTTCAGACCAAAATCACTTAAATGATCTGTACAGTCGGTCATGTAAAAATAAATGCAGAGTAGTCATGCACTTTGCATCACTATCTATCAATCTATCTATCTACACCATCAGCAGTATAATTTGCTGAAATGTTCATGTACAGTTGTTCAGTTCAGTTTTAGAGGTCCCTGTGAAATGGAATTGTATTGTGAATTGTAACTGACTTCTGCAATCTCTTTGGGAAAGAGGAACTTGTCAGTTTCTTCTGCCTTTATTCATTATGTCTCTGTCTGTTCTGTCTTCTTATTTGTTCTGCAGCCTGTGCTCAGAAATGGTCAGTGCTGTTATTTCGCTCTTGAGAGTGACATCTCCTCAGTTACAGATAGATATACTAGGGTTATTTGTGTAGCCTACACAATGTAATATACACTAACACAGTTTTGTTGTGATTTTGTTAAGTAGATGGATTAATGATAAAATGCAAACACAAACGGTCTGTTGAAGACGTGGAAATTCTATTTTTAAGAAATAGAAATAGTATCAAAAATTGGTCAATTGGTCGATTTTAAGAAAATCGTAATCTTCGATAAAACTATACGCGTCGCCTCACCGTCAAAAATTACTGGACTGATTTCGTAACTTCCCTAAATGTATACACTGGCCTATTTCACCTGGATGACTGCATTCCAACGTGAAAGACTGGTGAGATCATCATCAACCACGTGAGGCGCCCTTCCTCACTGTGGGAGAAATATACACAAACATGGCGACAAAGCGAGCGCTTAGGATGCTGTCCCCTGTTCGAATTACATTGCAGCTTTTATTATTTTATCTTACTGGCTTATTTTCTTCCACGCTTCACCTCCATCGTAGTCAGACGTTTATGTTACCGCAGGATCGTGGCTTTTCCTTGGTGACTGTGGGTGAAGATTACGTTCAAGCAGCTGGCGCCGAGGGTCAAACACAAGACGTGCGTCTCGAGAGGGAAGCCAGAGAAGCCTCTCCGGTGCAAACGCATCGATACCGCCGTACTGCTGAATCACCCGTACCGAAGGTGTATGGAAGGGTAAAGGAAATTTTCTGCGTTTTTTGGGACTTGGGTAGGGGTACATCTGTGAAGATGGATGTATTGTGAAATGCATTAATGTTACTACCTCACCTGAATTTAACGTTACACAAGGGATTTGCAGGGTAACGTTATCTAGTAATGATGAAGTTACCTTAACGCTTGGTTTTCTCCCACGCCCCTGTTATCAGTAGATTTGAGTAGATTTAGTAATGAGAGGAGCTACGCTAGGTGTCTCATTCTCCGATCAGTTGGTAACGGTAGAGTATTATTTGAAAGCTGTGGTTAGGTAAATGGTAGTGTAGGCTACTGATGGTACAGTATTTTGCAGAAGAAGTTTGACATTGTTTCTCTCAGACTGCGCGATGGGTTGTCAGAAAGGCGGACAGGAGCTATGACTGTGTCTGATTTGTGGTTGTTTACCTGTTTTAATGATGTGCTATCTGAGTACCCTGGTTAGGAGACCTGAGTACGAGGCAGTACAGATATGGTGACGACTGATTTGACCAGCGCTGATCATCAGCCGTCCAGTTTCACAATGCGTCGTGCCAGACAAGTATTTCCTCTTGTCAGCGTGTTGACGTTGTTTATGCAAGCCTGTAACAAGCCTACATTGCTTTCATCAACAAGGGGGCTATCACTCGTATGGTTAATTCCTGGGTCTGGTTTCTACAACCAGATAATAATCTCTTGAGTGGGCCTACATTCCGCCGCTGTCACAACAATTTTGCAACGGCGATAGCATCAGATGGGTTTAAGCATCATAAGATGACAAGAAAATGAAATAGTAATAATAAAAAGTATTGCCATTTAGACTTAAAAAATAGTAACAGAAGATATAAATAATGTTTTTCACAATTTAGGATGATAAGGAATGTCATGACGGCAAAGAATGGACGTTATTCATTCCTTTTGTGATCTTAGCGTCCTCAAAGTGTCCCCCCTTTGTCCCCCCCTCCCGTGCTGGGGTCTAGGATGCTGCTGGTGTATAGCTCTCCAGTGAAGTGGCTTCTGTGGGACAATCGTCACTCAGTGGCAAACTTTGTTCCTGCGCTTTTTGTAATGACAATAACAAGTCGCTGAAATATGCAACGACTAGCTGTTTCAGTGTGATTGCAAGAGAAATCTGATATGTCACCGTGTTTTCGAACACCACGTACCTTCGAAGTAGTTGATAAAATATTCTTAATAGCTTAACTTGTCATAAAGTTCATTTTTTCTTTCAAATGTTCTTGCATACATGTCCTTGCATTTTATTATTTAATTTCACATACATCGTTTTGCGGTGTTATATGCAGTGAATGGTGATAGCCTAGATCCCATATGATTTGAGAATATGAATCTTAAGTGTTATTCTCTCTAAGTTGAAGTCTTATTTGTAACCTGTTGGATTTTTCCAAAACAAAATTGTACAGGTGTTGACCTATTGGTGTGCTTAAGTGGTCTGACTAGTTAGTTCCTGAAGTAACCAGAGTTGGTTATATATGCAATTTTATAAATGCAGTGCTAGAGGAAGAGAAGTTGAAATGTACTATATCAACATTGTTGGAACTGAAATTGGACTTCTACAGACCAAACAGAGTATTTGAAGGGCTTGCCGAAAAAGCAGTCAGCCCAGACTTTATGTCAGTAAAAGCTGATTATTGGGGATTGTGTAAAATGGACCACTGGTTAGTACTTCATAAGATTTGTGTAGAGTAAAGAATGTTATTAACAAAGTTACATTCACACATACACAGGAAAGATATTGTTTCTTAACACTGACCCTGAAGCATTAATGATCATACACATTAACACCAATTGTTACCTATTGGTGGCATTGCTTATAACTAGTGGCTTCATGAAAATATATCTTTATTTTTGATCCTCATTCATCGATCTCAAGATATTTGATGTATTTCAAAGTATTGCCAGTTATTAGTGGATCTTGGGGATACAGTCAGCAGCTTTGTCTAATTGACATGACTAACGATGGCATAGGCCTATTCGCTGCACGAATGAGAGTGTTTGTTGAATAGAGCATAATAATGAATGCACATCTTGGCAGAGCCCAGTTAAGATTGAGCAGTAAGCACTAATCTAGCGCTTAGCAGCAAAGGTGAGCCTCACCTACTGCCCTGGGGGGAATAAAGGCTTGAAATGAAATAATCAAGACCAGTGTTATGAGTCATTTTCAGATGTTTGCTGTGTCAGCTGAAATGGGGAGACAAGAGAAAGACATTGGCTTGTGCGCGTTTCACTCAAAACAATGTTTTCCTTTAGCATAATGGACTGAAGTTAGAGAGAGAGCCAGAGAGAGGCTAGTTTTTGGCAAACATGTCTCAAGCACTGGCAGAATGTGTTGAGCTGCTTAGCCGCACAGCCTTACTTCCTGTGGCCATTATGTTCCATTGCAGGCCAAGAGAGATCAAACAACAGCGTTCTTGTAGTGGCTTGGAGTGGACGAGAGGCGTTCCAAGTCGTGTCTAAATCAGTAATGTTCAGTGGTGGGGAGTGGGGGGTGGGGGCCTCAGCTAGAGTGCGCAATCAACCGACTGCCAGCCAGACTGGCTAGTGCGCAAGACACATTCAGTAGGCCTATGGTCCTGAATGCCCAGCTGGCACAGGCTGTAAATTATGATGACGCATGCCATGCATATTTCTAAGCAGCACCCTTCACACACACACACACACACACCACACTGTGATGAGAGACTAAGAGAGCGTGACTGTAAACAAGTGAAAATAAACCACACAACCACACACACACATATCTTCACTGCCATTGGAGGTGAGGCTTGCACACACTGAGCCTGGCTTAATGGCCCAATGCACATAGCTATAGCGTGCCTTAACAAGCCTGACCATACTGTATCGCTCCCATTCTAAGCGTTTTCATCACAGTCATTTGTGTTTTATTAGTCTGACAATATCACTCCCTTTTTATTAGCAGCGGGTGTGGTTAGCCTGGAAGCAAATACGGATGTGCAGGATGATAGGCTGTCTCTGGTTTATGTTATTTCTCATTGGCTGAATTCCAGTGTCCATCTGAAGCACCGTCAAAGATTAAACTGGCATGGCATGAATTGACCTCATGAATAACTGGTTCAAGCCAGTTAATTCAGTCATTATTTGTCTTTATACCACATCAGTTAAAAATAAATACAGAATGTACCCAAAATTAAAATAATGTTAATTCTACATTGTCATATTTAATTGATATGTAAAATAAGGTTTATACTTTTAACACTAATAAAAATGTTAGGCTTTCTGCAGGTAATGGATTAAAAAAAATCCTTTGGCAGGAGGTGTGTGCTGCAGTTTTCACAGGCAAGTGGATTAGCAATTCATCTTTGGATGGACATGTTGGAACAGGTAGACAAAGGCTAGATCATCCACTGATGACAGTGTTCACCTTCACATAAGGAACAG
Organism: Tenualosa ilisha; assembly: GCA_015244755.2. Classification (NCBI taxonomy): domain Eukaryota; kingdom Metazoa; phylum Chordata; class Actinopteri; order Clupeiformes; family Clupeidae; genus Tenualosa; species Tenualosa ilisha. The sequence goes on from PYXC01001037.1 coordinate 1,652,602, forward strand.
ATGGTCAGCAAAGAAAATAGCATACCAGATGCATTACCCAGCAAAGGTTATTATAACCCTTTAAAAAAAAAAACAAGCTGTGTGTTTCTGAGGGAAGCCTAGTGTGCAGCCAAGTGGGCTCAAAACTTATGGGGTTGTTTGTGTCTCAGCTAGCGTGCTAGCTAACAGCTGATGACTTTTGTGCTCAGCAACCCAGGTGGAGGAGCTGTGAGGTTTTATCTCACTGTGACTGCTCGCAGTCCCTCTTCCTGGAGCCTTTATGAGAAACAGGAAGCAGCAATTTACTTCATGATGTTAGTCTGCTGTCCTGGCGACCGCGCAAGTCTGTTTACAAGCCGCCGTCTCACCAGTGTGTTTTTGTTGGTGTCTCTGCAGGCAAACCTCAATGACTCTCATAACCAGATGGTTGTGCACTGGGCCAGAGAGAAAAGCAACGTCATCGTGGCTCTGGCCAGGGACAGTGTTGGAGCCATCGACCCCAAGCCAAGCTCGGTGAGGACAAAAAAACAAAAACAAAAACATGCCAGACTGGCACTGCAAGTTCCAAGGCCAAGTGAGACTTGCGACTTTACAGTTACAAAATACTGGGAACCTGATAGTTGTATATATCAATACAATATAAATATATAAATTATAAAAGTTATAAGTTATATAATGACCACAAACACAAACAGTGCTGCAAGATGGCTGGTATAGTTTGTATAGTTATCTGCCCGTGTTTGAGTTATCTGGATATGATATCTTGCAGTGTTATCTGACCCTTTGATTCCACTATAAATATTTAGATATAGTCTAAATTGGGCTGTTTACACAGTACAAGGATACAAGCATACAAGGCAGAATTGGGCATAAATGGGAGGGGGGGGGTATGAAGGGGGCAGGGTAAAGTGCATGTAGTGCTGTAGCAATAGTAACCAGTAGTATAATTTTGTCAGTAGTTTGACTCAGAAACCTGGGGACATTCACCTTTGGTCCTAAGGTTTGCATGCCTGAATGCATAGTCTACAACACTGATATCTGATATTTATTGTATTATCCAGAATGTCTGAGGAAATACAAATTGGGGGAACTCATGAGGTAACAAGGGCTTAGGCTCTGCGTCAAGCCCTGTTTAAGGCTAGCCCAGTAGCATGTTAGCACCAGTGCCAGGTGCTGAATTCGATCAGCAGGTTTGGGACACACAGTGTAAATGGGGCTAACACTCGCAGAGCTATGGCTGAGGTCCGCCACTTGCAGATGTCTCGCAAATTCAATCAAATGTTTCTCCCCTTGTCAATTATGATATGGAGCAGAGAACTAAGTTCTAAATACTGGTGCCAGTGAATGGAGTATGATATGTGTTCTGCCAAACTATACAGTTTATTGAATAGAATAATTTAATCAGAATTGAATGGAATGCAATTGAAGTGTGTGCGAGGAACCTCTCAAACACCATATCCTGTGCAATCAGGCCCACAAAGGCAGTACTCAAAAACTGCATGTGTGTGTGTGTGATTTATTCAGGGTATTCATTATATTTGTCAGTAGTGTATACACACACACACACACTTCATTCATGTTTTTTCAGTGATAATGCTGTGTGCTTCTAGGTGTATGTGTCGTACGACTATGGGACGACTTTTCAGGCCATTTCTGAGAGATTCCAGCTGACTGGTGCCCAGGAGCAGAGCAAGCAGGTGATCTCCCAGTTCTACCACAGCCCTGCTGATAACAAAAGGGTAAGTGTTTTACAAACACACTGGGAGGTGGCTGAAGCATACAGGCCAGTGGGAGTGAGAGGGGAGACTGGTGTGCGGGTTCACACCTCATTGAAAATGCCGTTTCTTCAGAAACGTTTGCTCTGTTGTCTGCAGGCTGCATTAAAGATCTGGTATGTTGATAAGGCTTAACCAAGCCCTGCTGTGTGAGCAGCGTGTGAATTTGTACACCTCTTCCTCTTAAGACACTATATGAGCAAATTTCCTTTGAATCTTTTAAAATGCTGCACAAGTTTAACAGAAACATTTCAATTACGATGTAATGCCCCACAAACTGTATACATCTGAGAACAATCAGTGATTTATCAGCCACATTCCATGCTAGTTATTCAGAAATGTTCTAATCTTTTGTTGTGTGTGGTTTTTTTCTATGTAGTACCTCTTTGCGGACACCACAAACAGCTACCTGTGGAGCACTTTTGACTTCTGCAAAACCATTCAAGGATTTCCCATCCCCTTCAAGCCTACTGACCTAGTGTTACACAGCACTAGACCCAACCTAGCGCTAGGCTACGACAGCTCCCATCCAAATAAACAGGTACCTCAGAGTGACCAGGAAACTAGGTCTTCCCTCCATAGTGGTGCAATATCGTTATGGTTTGAACATGCCTGTGTAGCACATCTCAAATCAGCTAAATTTGCATGGCTGTTCGATGCAGAGTAGGTTGTGTTCTGCCTTTTCTTTCCTGTTTTAGGGCCTGAGAGGCTCAGCCTAAAACTGGTGTTCTGTGTCAACAGCCTGTGCGAAAAACAAAATAATTGCCCACTGAATTATCCTCTCTCTTTCACTTCAGTTGTGGAAGTCAGATGATTTTGGCGAAACATGGGTGTTAATTCAAGAGCATGTGAAGTCCTATTTCTGGTAAGATTGCGTGTGTGTGTGTTTTTGTGTGTGTGTTTCCGTGTGAGAGAGAAAAAGCGTGTGTGTTTGTTTGTGCACGTATGTAAAGTTATTTGTGGTTTCACCCATGGTTATGAGGAAGTGAAGTTCAGACCACACTCACTTCTGCCATTTGTGGTGTGGTTGTGTGTGTGTGTGTGTGTGTGTGTGTGTGTGTGTGTGTGTGTGTGTGTATCAGTGTGTCCCCATTTCTATTGCCCATCTGGTGATAAAGATGTGTGGTGTGTGTAATGTGTCTGAGGCGTTTTTGGTTTTGGTTTTGGCTTTCATGTGGAGTCTGTTTTATTTCTCTTGTGTTTATCTGTACAACTGAACAGCAGAAAACAGAAATGTGTTCTAGCCGCTAACTTCCACATTCAGTCCTGATGTGCAAAAGTTGGAAACATATAGTCACCAAAATTAACCATACTGCTCAAGTGTCATAACTAGTAGTCAAGTTTGTACTGATGAAAAACATACAACAACAACAACAATAATAATAATAATAATAGTACTAATAATAACAACATTAATAACATTATTATTATTATTATTATTATTATTATTATTATTATTAACAAGAACAACAACAATAATAATTTAGACGCTTTTGATCCTGTGAGGGAAATTTCGTCTCTGCATTTAACCCAGTCATGAATTGGTGAAATACACACAGCATCAGCACACAGTGAACACCCAGTGAGTTGTAGTACACACTAACTCAGAGCAGTTGACTGCCTGCTATAGCGGCACCCAAGAAGCAGTAAGGGGTTAGGAGCCTTGCTCAAGGGCACTTCAGCCATGGTTCACTGGTTGGGGATCGAGCCGCCAAAACATTCAACTGACAAGCAGTCCATGCCCATAGTTTCAGGCATTGGTGACTGACAGCCATTTCAAACCCTTCAAAATTTCTAATATGACGCTATGTTTCATGATTCTTTTGGTATTGTATAATAGAGGATTATGAGTGCACTGGGTCCATGACTTTCTTGTTAGAGAATTGGAGTCAACATTTAAATACACATTTTCACACTCTTGGCTGGTCTGTGTCCAGATACAGATTTGATTTGTGTGGCCCCATATTTAACAACACTTGCCCATCTGCCAGAATGTTTAATCCAAGTTCAAATGTGCACTGACATTCCTTCATTGTGCACATGCTAAGTGCTTATTGGTGTCATAAATCTTTATGGAAACCTCCCACAGCTTTTGTCTTTCAGGTCCATGTGTTTTGACTGAATAGGGTGCACATGCTAAATTTTGAGCACGGCACTTAACCCTAAGTTGCTCTTGGGGAGGCCGTCCCTGAAGTAATTGATAGTTGACAAATGTAAGTCACTTTGGATAAAAGCGTCTGCTAAATGCAATTGAATTAATGGACAGAACAATTGTTCCAAGTTGTGGAGTACCTTATGTTGAGCATCGTATATCAGGCTGTAGAGAACCATGTGTTTTATCGCACCACGCCAACAGAGACATGAAACCTAGCAGTGGAATTGAGCGAAAGGGTTTGACATTACATGCTGCCACAAGGGCTGAAAACTGGGTGTGGTCTGTTTACCAGGTGAGGATTTATACCAGATGAGGGATTCATTTGATAAATGTACTTTACCAATGCCTGCAGGTAAAAGTACACACTAATGCACCCATCTTTTTTTTTTTAATCTTAAAGCAACACTGTGGAGTTCTAACTTGTGAACTAGCAACCTAAAAGCAACACTGTGGAGTTCTAACTCGTGAACTAGCGACCTAAAAGCAACACTGTGGAGTTCTAACTCGTGAACTAGCGACCTAAAAGCAACACTGTGGAGTTCTAACTCGTGAACTAGCGACCTAAAAGCAACACTGTGGAGTTCTAACTCGTGAACTAGCTACCTAAAAGCAACACTGGAGTTCTAAGTCGTGAACTAGCTACCTAAAAGCAACACTGTGGAGTTCTAACTCATGAACTAGCAACCTAAAAGCAACACTGGAGTTCTAACTTGTGAACTAGCGACCTAAAAGGCACACAAAACCTCCTAAGCACTTTCCCAAGTCTTAATTTATAGATGCCTATTGGTGTTTAGTGGGAGTACAGTCTGCAGTTCCATGCTGTAAGTAGGTTTTCTTTTAGTTTGTGGTGGTTTCCTATCCTCCACCCAGAACTGGATGCTGGGGAGATGGTTGATACCTCAAATAGTGTTGAAATGTTGCAGGGTTGCTCTAACAGCTCAGTGTATGATTTTATACATGAGCCCTCTGCTGGCGAGCAGAGCAGTGATACTCCTGGTATGCTGGAGTGGAATTTGACACATTTGACTGCACTTTGTTGGTTTGGAAGTTCTTGTAAATGGTAGCGGCAGTGTGTGCTGTGGAGGAAGAGTGAATGGCTCGGAGTGGAAAATCGAAGTGGAAAGTGTGTCTCCACAGGCTGTTCCCAAAAGCTGGAGGCTTTAGAAGTAGGCCGTGTTAACAGCTATGTGGCTGATGAATAAATGATTGTCTCTGGCTCACTTCCTGAGTGTGTGTGTGTGTGTGTGTGTGTGTGGGGGGGGGGGTTATAATAGCAGCTAGTTGAGGAGAGAGCTCTGTTTAACAGGACGCTTACACCAAATGATCCAGTTTAAGCAGCTTGGACTCTCTTTTTCCCCAGCCACTAAATTGTGCAGTAGTCTAGTTTAGTCTGCTGTGTACTATGTTATCACATGGCTGATAAATTAATGGCCACATTCTGAAGAGTTGCGGTTGCTGTTTGGAAAGACGAATATTTGAGGTTTGGTGTGTAAATATTTGAATGAGGGGATAGGCCGGTACTTTGTAACTTACGGATGTTTCTGTGGAAATGTTTTGTTTGTGATGTTGGAGAGTAAAAGCTTCTCACACAGTCCCACTCTCTCCCCCTAGGGGCATGGAGCCATATGACGTTCCCAAAATGCTGTACGTCCAGAGGCACGAGCCCCAGGGTGTATCCAGCATCCTGAGCAGCACCGACTTCTTCCAGAGCGAGGAGAACCGCCATGTCATCCTGGAGCGTGTCGACAACTTCCAGCTCCGTGACAAATACATGTTCGCCACCACCACCAGGGTAAGCCTCACCACTAGAGGGGGGTTGATTGGGAGGTCATATTGGGTTGTTGACCTGAGAGTACAAATTCAGTGCTCACCATCATTTTTATTACACACTTACACACAGCTAAGCTTTCACACCTAATTATCTTTGTCACCACCACCACAATTGGGGACACCATCAGAGAGAGAAAAAAGCAAATGTTTGTGTGTGTGTGTGTGTGTGTGTGTGTGTGTGTGTATGAGAGGAGGGTTAGTTCATCTGAGAGGGCCAACAAATGACTGACAGAAATGTAATGAAATTCAGTTGTTGACTCATCTGCAGTGAGATGAAGTTTTTTTTAATGCTTTTATCAGAGACCACAAGAGTGTGTTTGCCAGATCAAAGGGGAGTGAGATATGATGCAATGTGATGTGATTGCTTGATAATAACAGTGCTCATGATTCATCTCTTATTTTTCTTTTTTTTATACCTGTTGTGGACATAAAATAGCCACAAGTGTTAATATGGCATTAAAATAAGCAAACAAATAAATAAACATTGGATTCTTGAATTTACAGCCACTCCTGGGAAGTCATCAGCCAGCCACGGTTCAGCTGTGGGTGTCCTATAACCGCCAGCCAATGAAAGCAGCTCAGTTTCAGACCCGTCATCCAATCACAGTGAGTTCCCTTTTTTACCCACAATGCACCAATACTCGCACTAATACATGCTCATTATGTTTAGTTAGTATAGTCATATAGCACAATGCCAAGATCCATTGAATCTAGTCCAGTATGGACTGATTTAAGAAAGGTCTGTAAGTAGCAACCTCCTCAAACACACTGAATGTTTAAGCGCTTGCATGCCTGACTCCTGTTGCTTCCCTTTGTCAGGAGTACTACATCGCTGACGCGTCCGAGGACCAGGTGTTTGTCTGTGTGAACCACAACAACAACATCACACACCTGTACATCTCCGACACCCAAGGCCTGCGCTTTTCCCTGTCTCTGGAGAATGTCCTGTATTACAGTCCCCAGGGCTCTGGCAGCAACACGCTCATACGGTAACCACTGCACTACTGCTGAGGGCTACTCACTGCTCTGCCGATGAACTGAACTGTTTATATTGCCTCCAAGTCATCAGGGGGGTTTGTGTTACGCTGTGATCCATGGATTGATGTGTGTTTAGCTCTTGTTTATACACCACGGTAGATATTCTGGCAAAGTGTAAACACTTTTTCTAGGTTATTGGGATCCAATTACATCATCATCTTACGATGAGTCATGCTTAAGAAATATGACTCACAAAACATTCTGATAACAGATCTACAGCAATGATGACATTTTTACAAGCGCTGGTAGACAAAATATTGCTCTGAGTTTCCATTACTTTAGTCTAACTCGTTGTTTCTTTGCATTTGTACTTGTTTTAATTAACACCTTCCTGGGCTATTCAGCCGCTTTGCGTCTAGACAAGACAAAACAGAACAGAACAGCCTGTTGATGTTTCACCACAGCTGTGAGCCACCAGGCAGGTGGCAGAGGGCAATAGATGACGCATTGCTACACCCTCAATACATCCCTCACAGCAGCTAAACATATGGAGGGGTGTGTGTGTGTGTGTGTGTGTGTGTGTGCAGATACTTTGCCAATGAGCCCTTTGCAGATCTGCACCGTGTGGAGGGCCTACGGGGAGTCTTCATAGCCACGCTGATCAACGGCTCGGTGAGCGAGGACAACATGCGCTCCGCCATCACCTTCGACAAGGGGGGCACCTGGGAGCTGCTGCAGCCGCCCACCTCTGACAGCCTGGGGGGCGTGCTGGACTGCCAGGTACCATCATACAACTTGTAGTCTATCATGGTTACTACTGATTGTAATTTTCCTGCATAACCCCTGGCAGTTGGGTTAGCCCCTTGAGTCGTGGATTTGCCCAAGGTTTCTTCCTAGACTAACTAAACATAAGGGAGTTTTTCCTTGCCCCAGTTGCTCTTGGGTGCTCCTTCTGTAAAGCGCCATGAGACAATACTATTGTAAAAGGCGCTGTATAAATAAAACTGAATTGAAATAAATTGAATTGAATTGAATTGAATCACCCGCAACGGAGCATATCACCCCAATGAGCTGTCAGACTGCTGCTATGTTTTCACACTGGGTGATACTAAAGTGATGCGGATGACAGGAATAATAAATATAAAAAATAAATAATTAATTTTCTATTTGATGAAAGTGACGAGCAGTAATAGTGACCAGCATCAACATTTGGCCGAAAAAATAAATCAAAACTGCTCAACTTCACGCAAATTAGCTATGATGCGTTTCGGCCATAAATGACCATGAGCACACAAATGTTTTGAGAGAGATACTTTTTGATTGTCTGCAGTGATTTTTACAGCAGATCTTTAGTAGCTCTTGGTGTGAATATGCATTTACTCTCTAAGGGTTTTTTTGGAGGTGTTTCACTTGGTTCTTCTTTGGTTTGTGGCGCTGGGTATTTGATGGTTTTGGTTTTGGTTGATCCTTTGTGTTTGTGGGTGTGTTGACAAATGCTGTGTATTTGCACCTGCTAATGTCTGCTGTGTGTGTGTCCTCAGATCTCCAGAGGCTGCTCCCTCCACCTGGCCCAGCGCTGGAGTCAGCTGCTCAACATTCAGCTGCGCAGGATGCCCATCCTCTCTAAAGACTCCGCTCCAGGGCTCATCATGGCCACAGGTGTGTGTGTGTGTGTGTGTGTGTGTGTGTGTGTGTGTGTGTGTGTGTGTGTGTGTGTGTGTGTGAAAAGATGCATTTCTACCTGGGCTTTGAATTGTTTGGGGCAGTCCCCAAGTTCAGTTCAAGTCTTCGATTGAATGGAACGAAAGACTCTAATGAAGACAGCTCTTGATCAGGTTGACGAGAATACATTTGTCCTCTGATAGCTTGACTCCTGAATTTCCCGCAGAAACATTTTTTTCCTCTCTCTCTCTCTCTTTCTCTCTTTTTTCTCTCTCTTTCTTGGGCTTGGTCTGCCCTACTTTGGGACCAAATTGTGCAGGCATGCCAAGCATCTTCAATATGCATGCTGTACTGCCTTGGAAATAGAGGGCAGCTCTGTCTGTTCACACTTTGTTCTCTATATGCTGTTAGTGTGGCTGCTTTACCTTAATGTACATTTAGGTATGGCACTGGTGATAAAACTATAAGTAAATACCAATCTAGCCTAATAGTGTTGCAGTGAAGGGTCTCGAAGATCCTTTTTTTGGCTCAAGCTAGTAACAGTTCAGTGTTTTGTTGTTGTGTATAGTGCTCTGTGTGGTTGGATAGTGAAACATGTATTCTACTGAAAGTCCTGGAACCATAAAAAGGTGGCCTCCATTCAAGTATTTTTGGTCGAGGCAGTTAACACCATTCAGATAGAGCTATTTAATGTACATGGATGCCTGCTCTGGGAGTTCTGTCTCAGAAGTGAAGTATACAAGGAATTTCCTGACATGAAACAGAGGAAAATATGTTGCCTATTAAAATTGTGGCGGTTGGAACTGAAGAACTCAACCCCTCCTTTTGGATGCAGTTCGCCATCTGAGTTTCATAAGGGGGCAGCGATCATCATATGATACTGAATGCGTTGTCTAGATTTAGCTGTTGGCAGACGCATGTGTTGCTATGGCGGGAATGGAAAGTGGAAAGATTTAAGGAGTGGCTGTCAAAGGCCAAACTGGACGACTTTTTCATTTCAATCAAACATGTCAAAAGGATTCAAGATTCCTTTTCCTGTCCTTCGTCCCCTCACCCTCAAGCTTTTCAGTTATTTGATGAGTGTGTAGTGGTGGAGCCATAATTCAGATGGCAGAAGCACATTAATGCATTTCACACAGTGAAAATGAATATGGTCCCTGAGGTGAATGTGTAAATATGTCACGGAACATACCGGAGAGTGTATTTTATTGCGGGGAACTCAAATCCTGCCCTATTGTATCCATCTCTTTAGGCTCCGTGGGGAAGAATCTGGCAAACAAGCCCAACGTTTATGTGTCCAGTAGTGCAGGGGCAAGATGGAGGGAGGTAAGAGTGTGTCTCGTTATTCAGTCAACGCCGCAGATGCAGTTCATGTTCATTGGGTGTTGGCTCAACCGTTCTCAACCTTCTGTCACTGTGAATTTGCATTACAAGGCTGCTGGAAGTTTTATGTAAAATTTTAATATCCTGTGAAGCAGTTTGTTGGTGGAGCGCATTGTGTTGGAGGCAAATGGCAAAATTTCAAATGGCAAGTGCATTATGTATGTCTGGTATGGGACTGGTGTGTTTGAGAACGTGTTTGCTGTTGCAGGCACTGGCAGGACCTCACTTCTACACCTGGGGTGACCATGGAGGAATACTGATGGCCATTGGACAGGGAGGTGCCACCACTAAACTCAAGTGAGTCTTTGCTCAACATGATCAGGTTGCAGTGATCCTCTGTCCTTCGTGGGTGATGGGGTCTTTGTTGGTAAAGTAAGCAGTAAACAGAGTCACAGGGACAAAGTTCAACTAAGATGTAGAATTATCAACTATGCACAAGAGAGAGGCATTTCACAAGCATATCATGTTTCCAAAACAAAATGATTTTTATTTGTCCTCAAATATGTGAAAGCATTGCAGTCATTATTGTGACTAGACATCAGATCATGTGAAAACATTGCAATCATTATTGCGACTAGGCATTTCTTGCTTCGTATCGGTAGCTGAACTGTGAATCATCAGATATCTAAACTACCATCAGCAATCACTGTCTTGGTACTGGCATTCTAGAAGGGACACAGTTGAAAAAGGCTTTACTGTACCAAGTCTTAGTGTTCTTGAGGTTGAATCATGTAGTTTTTGTCCTGACTCATTTTTGTGTCTTTGTTTGTTAGGTTCAGCACCAATGAGGGGGAGACGTGGACGGAGTTCCAGTTCTCCAAGCGGGAGGTGTACGTGTACCAGCTGCTGACGGAGCCGGGCGAGAAGAGCACCATCTTCACCATCTTCGGCTCCTACGCCGACCAGAAGCACAGTTGGCTCATCCTGCAGCTCAATGCCAGCAACGTGCTCGGTAAACCCCCGCTCTACAGTTGGGATTATTTGATACACATTCTGTGGGATACACAGAATCCTCACTCATTCTCTCAGAATATTCACTCATTCACCAGAGGGTCCACACCTAGAACATTCTTTTATTCACCACACGGTCCACACCTAGAACATTCTTTTATTCACCACACAGTCCACACCTAGAACATTCACTCACTCACCACACAGTCCACACCCAGAACACTCATTCATTCACCCACACAGTCCACACCCAGAACATTCTTTCATTCACCACACGGTCCACACCTAGAACATTCACTCATTCACCCACACAGTCCACACCCAGAACACTCATTCATTCACCCACACAGTCCACACCCAGAAAATTCACTCATAAAACCACATGGTCCACACGCAGAACATTCACACAGTCACCACACGGTCAATGCCCAGAGCATTCACTCATTCACCATGGTTGTCTGAGTGCTTCCAGTAAAGCCAGTTAGCATGACGGTGATGAGAAAGCTGTGTGTTCGCTCTGGAAGGGCTCGACCTCATGAGAACCTTTTAGGAGAAACAATTTTAGTCAAATTGACGAGGGGCATCTGTAATTTTCCATTTTAGTTCCTCAGTGGTTCCTGATAAGCACACAGGAAAGCGGGGAACGCATTGTAAGCAGATAAGTAAGTTGGGCTGGAGTACATACATTAGACCTGTGTTTGGCCTCATTTTACCCTGTCACTGGGAAGATCAACGTGGATGCTTCTCACTGGATGCAGTAGGGAACCAAATGTATTGTTTCCACACAAAGCCATGCTTTTAATATTCCACATGTCAGCCTGATATTGATGTTATCTGTTTGCCAAAAAGAGAGATGCATTTTTATATTGTTAGGTGATGATTGATGATGAAGATTGATTGAATGATGGAGGTTTGCCATTTCTGTGTGTGTGTGTGTGCGCTTGCTTGTGTGTTGTGTGCTTGCTCATGCCTTGTGTAGGCGTGCCATGCTCTGAGGGAGATTATAAGAGTTGGTCTCCTTCGGACGAGCTGGGAAATGGCTGCCTGCTGGGCAGAGAGATGGTCTTCAAGCGGCGCACGCCTCATGCCACCTGCTTCAACGGCGAGGACTTTGACCGGCCCGTCACGCTGTCCAACTGCTCCTGCACGCGGGAGGATTACGAATGGTACTTTGTTTACGCTCACCACCCTCTGCCACTATTTGGTCGTTGGCTGCAACCTAATCAGTTTGGCTATGGAGATGTCCGCTTGATGTTACCGTGAACTGTCAACAGCACTGATTTGAAATCTTATTCTTCCAGTGTGCTTCCTACAAATGCTGTCAAATTTGTTAACTGGTGTCTAGACGTACTCCGAACTGGTTTTGTTGAAGGTGACACCACCAAGTGTCATGAGACAATTGGATTGTAAAAAGGCGATGTATAAATACAATTGAATTCAATGGAGTTTAACTGACCTGGTCACAAAACCCCTGGTTGGCCAGCCTTGTACTTGCAGTACATGCCTTGTTATTTTAGTGTTAAAATAACACTTTCATTTCCACTGTGTGCCCCTCGCAGTGACTATGGCTTCAAGCTGAGTGAGGATCTGTCTCTTGAGGTGTGTGTGCCGGACCCTGAGTTCCTGGGCAACCTGTATGCCCCCCAGTGCCCTGTCCCGTGGGCACCACCTACCGCCGCAGCCGAGGGTGAGGAAGCGTGCCAAGGTTGCATGGATAAGCCAAGACCCCCACAGCCCAGAGGCTGATACTGAGTAGTCATACAAATATTTTGGTGATGTGATCTTAGACTCGCGACACTCATGCACTCTGTCTTTAGGAGTCAAATTTACTGGGACATCAAACCTCTTAGTAACCCGCTGACAGTCAGTGAAAACGCAAAGTCGTAGACTTCACAATCTGACGGTCTGTGAATAAAGCTGTATTAAAGCTTTGTTAAGCTGGATGTATGCTATTCCACAAATTCTTTTGAGTCAACTTGTGTGAGACCTGCTGACATGCCAACAAAGAAATTGGAGATGTGGAATATATGAGCTCATTCAGTTCATGAATATGAACTCATTCAGTTCATGAATATGAACTCATTCAGTTCGTGGAGTTAATTTACGACAACAACCTCTGACCTGCTATTTCATCATGAGTGACAGTCAGTGACCAATCAGATTCTGCCGTCCTGCTGCAGTTTTTTCACTGCAGGAAGTGGATGTCACATGTATTTTGCGTTCATGGGTAATTTGATTAGGAGGGGCCTTTGTTCTTACGCCTTGTCACATGCTTTGTATCTGGACCCCATTAGACATGAATGATGCCATTGTGCTGTAGACTTGGTGGTAGTGGTGGTGTTCGGAGTGGGGGGTGGGGGCTTATTTTGGGAACAGCATCGTCTTGTGTCACAGACCATAATAGTAAAAATGTAGGCATTGACTTAACCGCTGGAAGTACTTTCAATGCTGAACTTTCCCAAAACAGCACGGCCACAGTGAGATTGAGCTCAAAGGCCCCATTTAAAATGAACCCCAGGAGAAGAGAGGCTGTCACCACCACTTCCTGACTTTCACCCCTGGCTGTGTCACTAAGTTTTTGTTGTCACCCAGTGCAGCAGGCCATAACACAGCAGGATTATATATAGAGTTACACTAGCAGAAAGCATTCCACCAAAGATAGTTTAGAAGCTTATCAACAGTCTCTGTTTAGATCTTAAGACAGTCAGATTTTTTGATCACTGTCCAGTTTCATAGATATGGACTATGAAGTAGCCAGGCTAGCGCCACCGTAGTGCCTCTGCTCAGCATTTTATTTAGCTACAGCACTATGTCAGGGTACTCTGCTAAGACTTTGGTTTCCCCAACTCAATTTTCTAGCAACCAATCAGTGAACAGCAGCAGTGCAGTAGCAACTGTTTTTTTGGGCTTAACCAACCAGCATCTGCAGCACATACCCCTTTTGATATGCAGGAAAGTGCTTTTAGTCCATGCATGGGAAACCAAGCCAAGATGTTTTAGGGCCCCTCAGCTGTGTGCCAAAGCTGTCTTTGACTGCTTTACCCTGGGTCTACACTTGGTACATTACAGAAGTGATAAGGCAAGTCACTTCAAAATGCATTTAGAAGACTGGTCTGTTTTCTTAGGATGTTCGCTACTCTGGTACTGTGTCGCATCTGCTGGACCTAGTTCCATTGATAAGAGTGGAAGCTATTTGTCACGGCAGACGCACCTTTGACTTAGCGCTTCAGTAATGCACTCAGTGTAACCTCCCCATTAGGGCACAGGTGATCTCAGGTGTGTTTCCTCCCTCAGGTACAGGAAAGTGTCTGGGGACAGCTGCAGTGGAGGGGACGTGGAGGAGCGACTGGAGGGGGAGACGCTTCCATGTCCAGTGGGAGGTCAGTGCCTTTGTCTCATTTTAGTTTGTATGCTTTTTCCTTCTACAGTTTACTGTACTGTGCTTTTATTTTTGTAAAGCACAATGAACTACCTGTGTATGACCTGTGCTGTGTACATGAGCTTGCCTTGCCTTGCCTTTCACTGGTTTCAAGGAAGAGATGTGTGCTCAAGAATAGCCAACAACAAGCATTACACTTCTGTAGTGCATAGCGTTTCTACTAGCATCCTAAAGCGCATTACACTGACGATCCTCACTTCAGACACTGCCACCACCACTACCACCTTGTGTAGTGCCCACTTGGGTGATGCTTGGCAGCCATTTTGCTCAAGACACATCAAGGTGGGGAGAGGATAAAATCTAACAACAGTATACAAGCTAGTTTCACAGACATCTCAAAAGCCTTTAAAGAATCGAACAGTGGGGAAGATGTTATTGAACAGAGATCCAAACATAATACTGATTATAAGACTGCCTTTTGTGTCCTAGGAAAGCTCTGAAATTTGGCCATTTTCTAACAAAGTGTGTATGCAAGTGTGCTGAGAAACACAGGCCAACATTGCAAAGTCTAAATCCTGACTGTTTAATTTGGATTGTGTCTCTCTGAAGAATGCTGTTTAATCCGGTTTGTGCCTGTCTGCTGAATGCTGATTAGCTGCTGTATGGATTTGCTCATTAAGTGGGATTTGAAACTGCTGTGTTGAACAATGCTAAATATTGAATGAAAAACAATGATGAATATTGAATGAAAGAGTATTCATTTTACCCCAATGTAATGAAATGAAATTAGGAATTGAACCATGCAGAGGTTCTAACTCATCGAGATGCAATGACTCAGCAAATATGTGCTCTATGTCCTTGAAAGCCTCCTGCTTGAAGTGTTTCTAACTCTACCTTTGGCAAATTGCCATTGATGATATACAGACAAATTTTACTTGTCTGTAGCATTACAGAATGGGGATTGCTGTGACTGTGTGTGATTCCACATGAATTGCGTGTGCTTGCAGTTGTGTGCCTCCCAGAGGGGCATCGTGTTAGTTCTTGTTGAAAGCACCAGCACACTCAGCTGCCTGATTTGTATCTGAGTGATGAAATGTGAAAGGTCAGGCAAGGACTTGACTGAGTGTGTGAGTGTATGTGAGCTGCTGTGTGAGCGCCTCATGACTTATGTCATTTTGAAAGCTAAAGACACAAAAAACAGTGTGTGCAATTCACTTGTCGCCTCTCACTTCAAAACTTGAACTTATTTATCAAACAGTAAACAGTTTTACGTCAGGAATGGCTATTTTGCTTTTAATGGCTGAATTGCATTAACACTCAGTGATCTCCTAAATGTGGAATGTGACTGAAGTGTTGTGCATTCACCCACAGAGAGTAATGAATTCATCTTGTATGCTGTGCGCCGCTCCATTCACCGATACGACTTGGCCACGGGGACCGACCAACGGCTGCCCCTGTCCGGCCTACGTGAGGCTGTGGCGCTGGACTTCGACTACGACAGGAACTGTGTGTACTGGGCCGACATCTCATTGGATATCATACAGGTTGGGTGACTCACTGGACCACGTGTCAGTTCTGTGCATTGTGTGTTTGCGTTTCTTCAAAGGACATCTGCAGTTTAAAAAACTATAGACTTATCTTACTTCATAACATGAGATTCATAGCAAGTGGGATGCTGTTGCTGTGCCTAAAAGCACCCAAATCTTATGATAACAAGGGAAAGATCTGTGTCTCAGATCTGACACCTGGCAGGCCACCTAAAGTGTGTGTGCCACCCACCATTTGTGCCTGGGAGTGGCGGTAAGCCATTTGGAACTATTTTAGACTTGATTTGGTGGTGGAACAACAAATGGTGACCAGGCCAGCTTTGGCTTTGGTTGTTTACATTTGGAACCCAGGAGGTATGCAGTTTAAGAATCTGATACTTTGAATTAGAACTCAGTGTAAGTTCTGCATGTCCCCACATCAAGCCAGATGGCTGAATTATCTCACACTTGAAGTTCCTTTACTTTGTACCACCTCCACACGCAGACACACAAATGTGACGCATGCAGACGCACAAATGCCCTCCTCATCCTGTGCATGCTTGTGACTTACTCGTCATCTGAGCCGCCATTTGGTTTGTGTCCTCAGAGGCTGTGTCTTAATGGGAGCACTGGGCAGGAGGTCATCGTCAGAAGGGGCCTTCAGAATGTTGAGGCCCTTACCTTTGACCCCATCAGCCAGCTGCTATTCTGGGTGGACGCTGGTGCACAGAAGATTGAGGTGAGTTGACGACCCCCTACCGTGCCATCTTAGCTTTGAGGTATTGATCCTGTCAAAGCCAAATTTAGTCTTCTCTTTGGTGTCTGTGTTGTCTTCACATGCTGAGAGCAGCATTTAGGATTCAGCAGAATGTGGAAGTGTTTAGTGGAAATGAAAGCAGAAGTTTGTCACTTTTATCCTTTGCATCCTTCTGTCCTTTGTGCAGCTTTGTAACTGGGTACGATTGAATCTGAATTGTCATCAAATGTGCTGTTGCTTCAATTCCTTGTGTGTGTGTGTGCGTGTGCGTGTCTAACAGGTGTCCAACCCAGATGGAGATCTGAGACGAACATTGCTTAACTCCTCCGTGCTGGAACATCCAAGAGCCCTCACAGTGTTACCGGCACAGAGGTACTAGTTACGTTCAGGCCCATCCTACCCCAACTACAAGACACACGTAACTGTAATGATATGAACATCCAAGAGCCCTTACAGTGTTACCGGCACAGAGGTACTAGTTGCATTAAGGCCCAATGTACCCCAACTACAAGACACATGTAATTGTAATGATGAACATCCACATATGTACAAGAAGAAAAGTCTGTCTGAGAAAGACACATAATCACTCTTGTAACCATATCGATATGAGCATCCACACATGTACAGTACAAGAAGGAATGTTTCTCTGACAACATGATATTATGTTGCTTGATGTGGTTTCCAAAAATTCAGTGGATTCCAGATAGGTGCCAACCTGTACACTTTTTGCATTGCTGCCGGTGCATTTTGCATGCACTGAAATACGCTGATGCGCATTACCACTTAAAATGACACTAATTAGCGAGTTTGCCTAATTTTGAATTAACCAGAATTGTTAGACAGGCTCCAGTGATGCTGCAGACTGCAAGATTGCCTACTAAAAAACGTTTCGACCAATCATAGTGCAGGATGCGTTCAAGCAGGAAAGATAGAAACGCAGAGTGAGTGCTGACCTGTCGAGTCCCTGATAGCAGAGAAAGGAGATATCAGCTGTTATCTCACTGATAAAGTCTGAGATGTTAAGAGGTTGAATAATCGGAAGATTACAGAAATCTCAATAGAGATAAGAGCAAAGGCAACTCTGATTCTGAGGATCAAAGAACAGAATTGTCAGGCAAGGATTTTTATGTTTTTATGTGATCCACCGTGAATGATTTAGTTTTTATTTTTTCGTGTACAACTTTATGAAATCAAAAAATGAAGAGATGTTTAAAAAGGGATGTATGACTCCTCATAGTTAATGTAATTTGCCAAATTGTAAAATTTGTAGAAAGCATGTGGTCAATAAGCATGTCTTAGATATGTGTTGCTAGCTGATGATTACATTAGTGACTTTATAAAATGAAATGTTCCCCCAATGTGTCATGGAGTGCACAGATGATTATTTGTTCAACTTCTGATTTGATTTGTAAAATCTGAAACACTGTGAATTTTGAAACGTTTGGGGGAAACTGAAACTGTTCCTGCACACTGATTATGAGGTAAAACTGCTCCTGAGTGCTGATTAGGTAAAGCCTGGGTAGTGTTGCCTTGAGCCACTTTCTTATGGTATTTGCATGGCTGCCCTAAACGCTGATCTGTTCTCAGCCTGATGTTCTGGACGGACTGGGGTGACCGCGCTGCCGGGGTCTACCGCAGCTGGATGGATGGCTCCAACGTCTCCTGCATCGTGTCGGAGGGCGTGCGCTGGCCCAACGGGATCACGGCTGATGACCACTGGCTCTACTGGACCGAGGCGTACGAGGATCGCATTGAGAGGGTGGACTTCAATGGGGGTCAGCGTAGCGTCCTGATGGAGGGGCTGCCACATCCCTATGCCATCGCTGTGTTTAAGGTACCATTAGCATATTTAATGCGTGTTGCACAATGCTTAGTCATGTAGTCGCAGTTCTGTCTAGTGTTTATATGTATTACCACTGTAACACCGCAGGGAACAGGAAATCCAAAATGTTCCCACAACAAAACCTACACAACGCTGGCGCATCCTCCAACTCTGGGCAGCCTTCCTTTTCTCTCCCACTTCCATTTCTACACGTGACATGACCTGCAGCACTCACACTCCACACCTCTTCTTTCACGCAAGAGGGAAATACAGTGTCTGAGTTCAGATACGACCACAAGGCTACATTGCGCATGCCAGGAACCGTCGAACCATGCGACGCACATACGCTCCGAACAGTGATAAGAGAACCGAACGGTTCAGTTTTTTTTCAACGAACCGTCCCACCTCTACTAACTGACAGTTTTCCAGTACAGATCCTGTACATCATTGGCTTCTGTTTGCCAGTACCCATCTATTGCATAGTTGGGTTCAATTTGCCAGCACACATCTTGTACATAGTTGGGTTCAATAGTATAATTGCACTCTTTTACTGCTCTAAGGGATACACATGCTGTAGATGCACTTTGTGTCACCTATAAATAAGCTTTAAAGCTTTATTTAAATTTCAGTCAAAGTAATCCCTGGTGTCGGAGTATTCAAGTGAAAGTAAGCCCTGGAGTATTGGATAAATCAGCTGTAATTAAGCTTTAAAACTTTGTTCAACTTTAGTCAAAGAAATCTGTGGTGCTGGATTATGGATGTGGTCTAGATGAAGAGTGCTTTTGATTTTTTTGTATGTAGAATGACCTGTACTGGGACGACTGGTCACGGATGGGAATCTTCAAAGCTCCTAAGGCTGGCTCTCCAGACAGTGAGCTCCTGGTGGGAAGCTTGACTGGCGTCATGGACCTCAAGATCTTCTACAAGGGCAAAACCAGAGGTCAGTAGTCAGGTCACTTCACTTAGGGTTTACACCACTGCAGCATTTTAGTCATTAGATATATTAGATAATAACGAGAATTAGAGAACTGCATTACAACTCATGAAACTGCAGCTATAAAAACACAATATATATATATATATATATATTCACAACAAACACACACACATATATTTATATATGTGTTTGTATATATACATATACAAACACACAACATATACATAAATATATACAAATGTAACAGATGACACATTGCAGTACCTGATCTACCCTTCTACAGGTATGAACGCCTGTGCGAACCAGCCATGTTCCCTGCTCTGCCTACCCCAGCCTGGGCAGCGCCACACCTGTGTGTGCCCCGAGGACACCCCCACCACCACCCTGCCCTCTGGGGAGGTACAGTGCCAATGCCCCACCGGGTACCAGCGCCACAACAACACCTGTGTCAAACAAAGTGAGTCCAATAGCTGCATTTATACAGAGCCAGTACAAAACTCAGGTCTTTTTTCCGACTCCAGAATTGAGAGGTTGACTGATGCCATTGTCCATTCCTGCCTGTTCTTGCACATGCATTGGCTATTACAGTGCGAGTTGTTGTGCTGTGTGTTTAAACCTTCTCGGTGTCAGTGATGTTAAGTGCACAGTAATGGAGTGCTACTTCCTTATGGGAAATGTATTTTTCATGAGGTTTGCAGTGATGGTAACATGTGACTAAGCCACTGCAGAGTCGATGTGTTAGACTGCAACAGACCTTGATATTTACAGTATTCCACTCTTTTCCTGTCTTTCTCTCTCTCTCTCTCTCTCTCTCTTCTCTCTCTTTTTCTATCTTTCTTTGTCAACTCTTTGTCTTCCTTTCTCGCTCTTACTTTTTCTCTCTCTTATTCCTCTTCTTCTCTCTTTCTTTCTTCCATTTTTCCTCTCTCTTCTCTCTCTCTTTCTCTCTCTCTCTCTCTCTCTCTCTCTGTCTGTCTGTCTGTCTGTGTGTGTCTGTCTGTCTGTCTCTATATAGCACACACCTGTCTGCCTAACCAGTACCGCTGCTCCAATGGGAAGTGCATCAGTAGTATCTGGAAGTGCGACAGTGATAACGACTGTGGAGACATGAGCGATGAGCAGGACTGCCGTGAGTTCTGAAACAGCACACCTCACCTCTCGTCACCTGATAATATCAGCACTCACTGGAGACTGGCCTTTGTCTCTCTTTCTCTCTCTCTGGGCACTAAAATGGGCCTCCCGATATTGTTCCTCATTGAGTTGCATTCTTTCTCCTCTCTCTTTGAGTTTCACTCTTTCTCTGTCTCTTCGACGAGGGAATTTCACTCTTTCTCTTCTCTCACGCCTCCTGTTTTCGCTCTCCCTCTCTCCTTATCCCTTTCTCTTTCTGGCCTAGTTAAATTTTTTCATTTTCTCACACAGTAGGAGTCTCCCTTATTCATTTTTTATGTCACTGACTGTATCGGTATACCACAATTGCTTGTCATCTCTCTCTCTCTCTCTCTTTCTCTCTCTCTCTCTCTCTCTCTCTCTCTCTCTCTCTCGCTCTCATCTCTCTCTCTTTATTCCCTCTCTCCTCATTGCATGAACTTTCTGTTCTACACTATTGCAAGAGGCACTTGGGTTGAGAGTATGCCAAACACACTGGACACTGAAACACAAAACTGATACAGGGGCGGAGACTGGTAGACCATAAGTGAACCATAGCAATCCGGAAAGCAGGATATTGAAAATAAAATAACATTTGAAAAAATAAAAAACGAAGAGCTTTTTTCCAAATCGCTACATCTACATTTAAAAAAAAGTTCAATTTTTTTTTATTGTGCTTTTTAGTTAGTAGCAGTAGAATCACAGTTTGTTGTTTTAATTGAGTAAGGTCAAATCCGATATCATTAACCCTGCTGCATTAACCTGTTACCAGCAAATCAACTAAAAAAAAAAAAAAGAAGAGAAATGTAATTGAATGGCCTTTATAGTGTTGTGGGAAAGAGCTCTTCCCATAGAAATAACTGAAACCTTCTCCATGTGCAGTCTACTGTGCTGTGCATTAGCCTGTGTCTGTCTGCCTCTCTCCCCGTAGCCACCACAGTGTGTGACCCCGCTGTGCAGTTCCGCTGCGCTGCCTCAGGATCCTGCATCCCTCTGGCTTTCAAGTGTGACCATGAGGATGACTGTGGAGACAACAGTGATGAAGATCACTGTGGTATGTCACTATGTCAGCATGACACACTCCATAGATAACCAGACTCATCACTGGCCTTGCCATAGAGACACATGCAGAGTGCAGAAGCTTACAGTAAGAGGCGAGATACTATATGCTGTGCAACACACTGAACTGCCCCTTTACTTTAAATGCATGGCACAGATACTGCACCATTTACACTCCTCCTGTATGGACATTGATTACTGGCATTGTGATCTGAGCCTAACGTGAATAATGTGTGTCAAAACTGGCGTGTGTGTGTGTGTGCGTGTGTTTCTCTCTCACAGAGAGCCATCAGTGTGGGGCTGGAGAGTTTACTTGTGCAAGAGGTGTGTGTATCCGCGACGCCTGGCGCTGTGATGGGGATAACGACTGCCGGGACTGGTCCGACGAGGCCAACTGCACAGGTGAGGGCCGCCTGTGAAGCACAGGCATCTCTCTCTCCAGTGCAGCCGATGCCCCTCTTGCCTGCCTCACAGTGGAGATCAGAGAGAAGTGGGTTTAGGGTGCTTGGCCTGTCAGTATGTTCAACTCAAGGGTGTCTCCTGTCAGTCAGGCATGTCTGTTTTTTTAGTTAATTGTAAATTCAAATGAACCTCAAAACTGCCAGCTTCCATGCTGCAATAAAACTCAAGGAAAGCATGCAATTCTGCTCTCTAACTGCTTTATCTCTCTCTCTCTCTCTCTCTCTCTCTCTCTTGCTCGCTCTCGCTGTGTCTGTCTGTGTCTCGTGTCCCTCTCTTTCTCTCTGTCCCCCCCCCCTCTCTCTCTCTCTCTCTCTCTCTCTCTGTCTCTTGTCCCTCTCTTTCTCTCTGTCCCCTCTCTCTCTCGCTCGCTCTCTCTCTCTCTCTCTCTGTCTCGTCCCTCTCTTTCTCTCTGTCCCCCTCTCTCTCTCTCTGTGTCTCTTGTCCCTCTCTTTCTCTCTGTCCCTCTCTCTCCCTCTCTTTCCCCCAGTGGGCCACCACACGTGCGAGAGCGGCAGTTTCCAGTGCCACACGGGCCACTGCATCCCCCAAAAATGGGTTTGTGACGGAGACGATGACTGCCAGGACAGCTCGGACGAGGACCCCTCTCAGTGCAGTACGTCTGATACTCCCCCTCCCTTTCTCCCCCCCTTGGATGGACCTCCTCCACCACCATCACTACCACTAACACCCCCCTATGTTATGTCAGGCCACTCTGAAGTGAAGTGAAGTTCGTGTTCAGTTCTATGTGTTATAGACAGAGATTTCCCCACAGTGGTCAACATCCAAGCCTATTCCACATTAAGCATTAAACAGCATGACAGGACTGCACACAAGTGGGAATAGTATGTATAGTATAGTGCTGGAATGTGTTAAAAACGATGATAATTACTGTTTATCGTTTGTACAGTTCTCTGCAAATTTGAACCTCTGTTTTGTATTTTGAACTCACATCATAACTCATCATAAATTCACTTTTCCACTGGAGAAAGTGAGTGTGTTCTCAGCTGTTGTGGACAAGACCTTTAGGTTATGCGTGTATAATACCAGCGACTGCTGTGTTTTTCCTCACAGAGGGCGAACGCTGCAATGGCTTCCTTTGCTCCAATGGCACGTGTCTGCCCTCCAGCGCACACTGCAATGGCGTAGAGGACTGTCCAGGGGGCGCTGACGAGCAGCACTGCGGTTAGTGTTCCTCCTGCTTAAATAGATGCTAATCTGCATAGACCTCATTCCTCTGTCCCCCTCTTAGTGTGCAGACATAAACAGGAAACTGGGGAAACCAAGACCTTGGCCTCATCAAACAGAATTAATAGTAGACGGAACAGACGCTATAGAATCATAGTGACTGGAGGATCCATATATGATGATAATATGTACATTAGAACTTCTTACTCCATTGAACTGATGAAAGATGTGTGGGCTTGTCCTCCCTTTCCCTCTCTTTCTCTTTTCTGTCTCTCTCTCTCTCCCTCTCTTCCTCTCCCTGCCTCCCTCTCTCTCTTTTTCCCTTTGTCTCTCCATCTGTGTATGTATGTGTGTGTGTGTGCGTGCGTGCGCAGACCCTCTGTGCACACGCTACATGGAGTTTGTGTGCAAGAACCGCGCCCAGTGTTTGTTCCAGTCTCTGGTGTGTGACGGAGTGAGACACTGCGCCGATGGCTCAGACGAGGACCCCACCTACGCCGGCTGCTGTGAGCCCCACTGCGATACACTCAGGGCCCCCACTGCCTCACGTGGCCCCCAGGGACTACCTAGTCCTCTAGTTCATAAGCACGCTCACACACACAGAAATATTTCATTCATAGTTGTCGAGGTTTAATAATTAAGCTTTAAGCAAAGTCTGTCGGAATTAGTCCCTTTGAAGAGATTTGTCTCATTTTAACAGCAGTAATTAAGCTCTACAAGGTGCATGACTCTTTGTTTCATTTTGGTACCTAATTTCACATGTGGCATCTATTTGGCTTTTCATTTTGGTACATATGTTTTCTCTTCCAGCCAGTCAACCTGAGTTTGAGAAGACGTGCGATGCATACAGCTTCCAGTGTGCCAACGGTGTGTGTGTGAGTCTGGACTGGAAGTGCGACGGCACGGACGACTGTGGAGATTACTCTGATGAGGCCAACTGCGGTGAGTGTGTGAGGAAAAAAACTAAAATGGGTTTCTGTGGCTTTAAACTGAAGTTGAAGTTGAAAAGGAGACATTTTTTACTCGTGGCTGCTCTGTGTCAGTCTGGGCTGAGCTGGAGGGGTTTAGAGATGCTCATGTGGTTTGTTCAAGCGTGTCACTAGAATCCATCCATCCATCCATCCATCCATCCATCCATCTGTTCAGCCTCAAGCCCCCCAGCCATCTCACTGTCTTTCAAGAATTTAGTGAGATGTTCTAATCTTGGGTGTGTTAATATGTTAATAAATGTACAGTTTTAGTCTTCGCTGATGTGAAGACTGGATCTCTTAACCATAAGCAGAAGTATTGATTACAGTGAAACTGTTTGTCTGTTTGTCTTTCCCCAGCCTCCCCCACAGAGATGCCTGGCTGCTCCCGCTACTTCCAGTACGAGTGCAAGAATGGCCGCTGTGTGCCCAGCTGGTGGAAGTGTGACGGCGAGAACGACTGCGGAGACTGGTCCGACGAGGCCCAGTGCACAGGTCAGACGCTAGCTGCACTGCAGGCTGGTGGTCCACATGAGGCAGTCGTAGTTTTAAATTCTTAATGTAATTAAGATAACATTAGTATCTCATGTTTGCGGTCTAAATGAGACTTTACAGAATGGGAACATTCTGGATGCGCCAGGTGAACTAGTCATTTTTAAAAGAGACAAATCACATAAAAAAACAAAAAAAAACTCTATATAAATGTATTACTGACGTTCGTCACGCAAAGATGTGGGAATTAAGGAAGTGGAAATCATGTTGTACGAAGCAGCATTATTGACAGTTAGCCTCTTGTTTATTCTGTTCGTCATAGCCATGGGGCGAATGTTGGTGTAGACGCAAATTTATGTTTAGAATAATGTCTTTTTAATCGTTATTTGGGCCACCTCTGCGAATACATTTACGTCTTTTAATTCAGCTTTAAACAGGAATTCACACTACACACTTTTAAGTGAATACGACCTACAGATAAGGAGCTATGGAGATATGAGGATATCTCCTCATTCATTTTGAAAGGACCCGCATTTGTTAGCCAAAATAACTGGCGAAGTCATCACCAAGATGGCCGCTGCATGAATGGACTTGTTTTTAAGTCATGGATCCTGTGAAAAAAGTCATACCTGTAAATCACTTTGACTTATTTTGGCTTAGTAGGGATGATGTCATTGTATGCAAACTATTGTTGTGCAGTGGTGACCTTGGCAACAGTCATATGCATTTGTAAGGAGTGTGCATGTGTGTGTGTGTGTGTGTGTGTGTGTGTGTGTGTGCGCGCGCGTGCGTGTGTGCACTAACCTCTCTGCATCTCCCCAGATGGTGTCCCTGTCCCTACTCAGTCTTCTGGTCCCTCCTCCTGCGCCCCCAATCGTTTCCACTGTGGCTCCGGCGCCTGCATCATCAATAGCTGGGTGTGTGACGGCTACAGTGACTGCCCTGATGGCAGTGATGAGGCCGGCTGCCCCACAGGTACACAAGCCGTTACATAGCAACAGTGTAAAACAACAAAATAAACGATCATAGCAACAGCAGCCGCATCACACAAACCCCTACCAAACAGACAGGGAGATTAAATAACAGTTCAAACCCAGTTAAATGCATACTCATTTTTTACTCAAGGTGAAATTCAAACCTGTTGGTTAAGAAAGGAAGATTTGTTCGTTCTAAAAGAAAATCAGCAACAGTGTTTGCGTGTGTTTGTTTTGCATTTATGACTTAAACACACACAGACGCTATTATCCTGTTTTTTTAGGGATTGTTAAGGGTAATTACAGCTGGATGGGTCTGAGCATAGTGGCACCCTTGAGAATAAGGCTTGTCGTTGCTAACCATTTTACTAACATCAGTCACAGCACACATCTGCCACTGGGTGAAACAGTAAAATGAGCAAGATAGCGACAGATGTTAGCAACAACGCAGTCTGAAAACTCATCCCTTGTTAGTGGTTTTTAACGCCCCCTGCTGGACAGTGTGTGCTCACCTGTGTTTCTTCCCTCAGCCTCCAACAGCTCCCTGCCGCAGACGGTTGCTCCGACCCCTGCGGCTCCGTCCCCCTGTGCCAGGGGCCAGTTCTCTTGCTCCCAGCCCCACACCTGCATCCCGGCCTGGCAGCGCTGTGACGGTACCAAACAGTGCCAGGATGGCGCCGACGAGCTCAACTGCCGTGAGTGCCCACCCAAACAGACACCAGCACATCCCTATTTACACAGACATGTATTTGCATGGGCAAGACTGTTTTATGCTGACCTGTGCACAATGCAGTGAGCGTAGAGTGTTTGTAACTATTTTAGCTAGACTTCCTAGAAATGAAACATACTGCACTGTACCGGTGGGTATTAACACAAGTTGTTTTACTACCTAAGCTGTAGGGCCACACATCTGTCAAAGTAGGACTTTGATGGCTCAAAAATGTGCATATTGCAGGTTAAGGAATTATTTCTTTAAATTAGCATAAAATGACAAACAAATCTTTTAATTCGACGTATTTCGAAATATTTACAACACATTTGAAGCCCACGTTGTGAAGGTTACCAAATCCCTTTAAGGCCCTTCTGCAGGAGGACCAGTTTGACCAGGGTTCAGGTTCCAAACCCGCCATTGACAGTCTATGTTGCTTTTGATGAGGTGAAATAACACTGACTATTAAGTGTCTATCTGTCCTCAGCCACGCGGAGACCCCTGCAGTGTGTGAACGGGACCATGTGTGCAGACGGCGAGGCGTGTGTGCCGGACACCGAGAGGTGTGATGGCTTCCTGGACTGCTCAGACCACAGCGATGAGGACAACTGCACTAGTAAGTCAGCTCCTATGGCAATAGCACCACAGGTTTTTTTTTCACTCTTTTCCCATTTCTAAATTATGCAATTTAGTTTTTCAGTTTTTAAATCATGGCTAATAGTGTCAAATATATATATATATTTTAGTTACATCAGTTATCAAGCTTTTTTGTTGTGATCCATTTTCATAAAGTGCCAGCCTCATGTACATCTCCCCTCTCTCTGAATCACATCATGAATCACAATGATTTAAACAGGATAAAATGTAAAGAAAAGCAAAAAAGTAGAATTCAGAATTCAGAAATAATGTGTCAGTTTGAACAGATCAAGCTCACCCAAAGAGATGTTTTATCAAAGGGTTTTTCACAGTCTTGGTTGTCTTCATGTAAGTTTACCAGCTAGTGCCGTGTTAAAACTTTTAGTGGGTACCAAACCAAAAGTCTTAACAGGTCTCTCTCTCTCTTTCTCTCTCTCTCTCTTTCTCTCTCTCTCTCTGTCTCTCTCACTCTCACTGCTTTTTTCCTCTATTCTCTCCCTGAAGCTGAGTCTCTGGCCTATAAGGTCCAGAATCTGCAGTGGAACCCTAATTTGTCAGGTGCCATCACTCTCACCTGGTCTCGGCCCAAAAACATGCCCCTGGCATCCTGCTACTTCTTGGTCTACTACAGGTACAGTCAGTTCCTATAAAAACAGTTAGTTCTGTTCTCTGTCGGTTCTCTGTCAGTTCTCATAAAGTCAGCTCTCAGTTCTCTGTCAGTTTTCATAGTCAGTTCTCAGTTCTCATAAAGTCAGTTCTCAATTCTCTGTCAGTTCTCATAGTCAGTTCTCAGTTCCCTGTCAGTTCTCAGTTGTAGTCAGTTCTCATAATTGCTATTAATTTTTGCATGTACTCTTAGATATGTACTCTTAGATATCTATTAGATATATTTATATACACTATTCACTGTTTACGGTGTTTCACTGTTTACATGTGCTACGCTCATTTCGATACACACAGATTTTCCTTTTCCCAATCCAGTCCCGTCTCCCTCGCCCTCTGTCTTCCCATCTCTCTTCACTGTCCAAGCCAAAAAATCTACTTTCAAAATGTATGTCAAATATATGTCTTATTTGTTTGTTTGTTTGTTTACTGCAGACAGGTCGGGGCTCAGCAGTGGAACTCAATGGACACACACAGCAATAAGACCACGTACACTCTGACTGTGCTGAAGCCGGACACCACCTACCAGGTCAAAGTGCAGACCCAGTGCCTCAACAAACAGCATAAGACCAACGAGCTCATCACCATACGCACGCCAGAGGGCTGTGAGTGCTCCACACACACACACACACACACACACACACACACACACACACACACACACACAGTCTTGCATTGATGAAGAACCGTATGTATTACTCCGGCTGTGTTTTTTTTTTTTTTTTTTCTATCAACATATTCAACCAGGATATAAATCCACACACACACACACACATTCACACACATACACAGATTTCGTGCCTCTGTAACTGATGGTGGTGTGTGTTTCTGTTGCAGTCCCTGACCCTCCAGAGAACCTGCAGCTGGCATGTGATAAGGGTGAGGACGGAACCGTGCTGGTGTCCTGGACGCCCCCTGCTGAGTCTCACGGCCTGATCCGAGAGTACATTGTAAGCGATGGGGGGCTGGACAGAGGCTTACTGAGATAGAATTATACAGAACTGTTCAGATTTAACAGTTTAACAGAAAACATGTCCTCTGTGAACGAGCATCTTTGTTTAATGTATCGGAACACACCCCACTGTTCTATATAGAGTAACAGCTTTAGACTTTTCTCATAACTTCTGGCACATCAGTGTCCCTTTCTTGTAGCCCCAGTCTCATCACTCATGTTTCATTTGTCAATATATATTTAGAAATATTTACTTATTTTATTTAAATGTATTATTATTATTTAAAGACACTTTATGTGTGGCATTTGTATAATGGATGCATGTAGTTTTTAGAGGCTACAAACATGTGTATCAGTGTGTGTGTGTGTGTGTGTGTGTGTTTGTGTCCATAGGTTGAGTACAGCAAGAAAAGCAGTGCCGAGTGGTTCTCCCAGCGTTGCACTGGCATCAGCACTGAGGTGAAGAACCTGGAGCCTAGCGCCCTCTACAGGTTCAGGGTAGGTGTTGCATCTTCCCATGTCGCCAGTCAGAATGTAGCCTTGCCACAAAGGGGACCTCATACTTGAATTGAATTGACTGAATTTACACACAGGTGGCTGCAGTGACTGGCAGGGGAGTTGGAAATTGGACTGCCTTAAAATCCATCGTCCCTCAGAAAGGTGGGATGAAACTTTAACACTTTACTAGTAAGGTTGTGCTTCATTTCCATCTGTATTTGTTTTCCTGTTGGATGGGTCTCCAACCAGTAGACCGTTCACCCTGTAGGGCTGTCCAGGATGGTCCCCAAATACAGGTCTTGTTTTGCCCACATGCTTAAGATATGTAAAGTACTGCCTTAGAGGGGCTAAGAGGTTTTGAAATATTTAGATGAGAAATCTGGTGTGAATTAATCAATAGCCCTGTTGATCACCGGAATATCAGAGATTGCTGTCTATTGGAAAAAGAACCAGAAAATATGTTAAGACATAGAATAAGTAGTGAATCTCCATCCAACATTAACTGAATGGGGCATAGGGAGAATGAAACTGAAAGTGAGTAGCGTTAGCTGATGAGTTGCTATTTGGTCTGTGTTGCATCACATTTTCTTGTTGTTTCTCCTACCGACAGCGCTGACTCGGCGATGGACTGATTCGCACAGGATTTTTCCTTTAATTAAGCATTACAGCCCTGTTGTCCTATTGTAAGTCTGTTTGTTTTGCCTCCTTCAGCTCTGCCAGCTCCTGCAGTGGAGTTGGGCACAGTCACCGAGAACACCATGAGTCTGGCCTTCAGCTACGAGGCCCAGTACGAGGTCAGTGTGTGTCCATAGATAGATAGCAGATAACAGACAAGTCACCATCTCTCTGTCTCTCTCTCTCTCTCTCTCTCTCTCTCTTTCTCTCTCGCTCTCTCTCTCTCTCTCTCTCTCTCTCTCTCTCTCTCTCTCTCTCGCTCTCTCTCTGGGTCTGTGTGTGCACATAGAAATGTCTTGTGTTTGCTTTGAGTTGCTTTGCTTTGTCCACAGGTGTGTCTCAACAGATAAACAGATAATAGCTCTATCACTCTCTCTGTTTCTCTCTCTCTCCCTCTCTCCCTCTCCCCCACTCTCTCTCTGGGTCTGTTTGTATGCACATGCCAATGCTCTGTCTTGTGTTTGCCATCTCACGTTGGATATGTTTGGATATCTTTGTTCACAGGTAAAGCAGTTTGTAGTGGTGCTGTCATGGGAGTTTGATGACCACGTGAAGGAAAGTAAGAACTATACAGTCCACGGCAAGACTCTCAAAGGTATTGCACAATCATGCTCATGAAAATACTCTACTCATCTGGTCTGGGGGTCTCCGACCTTTTTTCCTCCGAGAGCTACTTTGACAAAATCAGCGTGGCCGAGAGCTACTCTACTACTATTTCACATCAGTATTATTGACAGTTCTGGAGATAAATGGTACATCCTTTCAATCCTGCAGAGCAAACACTCATCTAAAGTGTCATCTAAATTTGAGAAAAACATTTTTCGCACCTGGCAAAGAATCATCGGGATGTTTGAATTTGATTTGACCTTTTGTGACTATGTAATGAGATCTATTTACATCTATTACCATTTCCTTTGACCCTTTGGAGAGCTCCTTTTAAGCAGGTGGTGAGCTGCTCCAGAGCTACCTGTAGGAGACCTCTGATGTAGTCTGATCTCAGACACTTTGTGTAGATCTTAGTGGAGGCTTATTAGTGCTTATTTATAGACTGACTGTCCAATGAAGATGGATGCTGCCGCTGGCTCACCAAGGCTGCAGTACTTCCTGTGTTTGCGTTAGACAAAGAAAGCACTTGAATTCAAGATGTCAGTCGGATCTTTTGAAGAAATTTCTTTTCTTTAATGAAGTGTGAGTGTTTCGGATCCTCCTTTGGGAGCTAAGATGCAAAATCCAAAACTGTCAAAATCTGTCACGCCTCATTCATGACAACATCCAAAGCAACTTACGTTTGTCAGCTATCAACTAGTTCAGGATCCGTCTCCATTAGAGCAGATTAGGATTAAGTGTCTTGATCAAGGTCACAACGGTGTCAGCTGGGATCTAGTACTTTTGAACTAGAACATGTTTTGTGCTGATCTTAAACTTAATGTAAACGCTATATGTTTGTTTGTTTGTGTGTGTGTGTAGCGTCCAACCTGACTGCCGGTACGATGTATGAGGTGGTGGTGTGGCACACACTCGTGACGGCGATAGTCCCATTGCTCTGTTCCGTCAGCAGACAGACGGATCCCAGCCGTACCCTCCTTTGCTGAAGGCCCGAGCCCTTAACCAGAGCGCTGTGGACTGTAGCTGGAACTCATCTACGGGACTGGTACACACACACACACACACACACACACACACACACACACACACAGAGTACACACCTGACCTTGACACCACAGCTCTGCTGTTCGCTGTAGCTAAGCCATCCATTGGACTGACGCACACACAGACACACACAAACATCTGAGGCTAACAACACACTACCAGTGTACTGTAGACTGAAACTGGAATTCATCCACTAAACTGGGGCACACACACACACACACACACACACACACACACACACACACACACACACACACAAACACACACACACACACAAACATCTGAGGCTAACAACACGCTACCAGAGTGCTGTAAACTGGAACTGGAATTCATCCACTAAACTGGGGCACACACACACACACACACACACACAAACACACACACACACACACACACACACACCTGACACTCAAAAACCTCAAAACCTCAAAAACTGCCAAGAGCTCAATGGACTAGTAAGGCAAAGAGCAGAGTTGTGGTGGACATCAGACCCAGGTTTCAATTAGAGGTTCCCTAATTATGGCCGTGGGATGCTGATTGGACCGCTGGGGATTAGGGTAATTGTAGATGCGTTTAAGTCATGGAGCAGTAATGTGCAGGGGTAACTAGGCGCTGTACAAACACTGCAAATCAGCTTAATCAGAGGCTACAGAGTGGTTTATATGGAGGCCTTAATCTGTGCCGATGTCTTGTGCCTTCAAATACCACAAACCCTTTGGGCTTGTTTGTTTTGCTTTAATATCTTTGGTGATCCATTTCCTGTTTCGTAGCCAAAAGCTCGTCATGGACTGGACCGGACTGAACTTTAGTTTGTTCCCGTGGTCTGAAGCTGTTCTCAGTACAGCAGAGTAATATAGTTAGACAGCATGTGTCCTGGTTTCACATTACAAATAAGTCCCCAGTAATTTCACTGTAATTGCCTGTAGCTTGAGTGCATCAGGGGAAGCGTATGCCTAATGCATTCTCCTCCGGTCGGCTGCAAATGGACTGGATGGGGAAGGGTTGAGTGTGTGTGTATCAGCTGATGGATTTGGTGTCCTCCCTTGGAAAGCAAATTGCATAGAGAGATGGCGGCGTCTTGAAACCTAAAGGTCAAATGCTTTTGTGATGTGTAGTCAGTTATGTTTTTGTGGTCGATGAGTAGATGAGTCGATTTGTGATGCAAGACGTGAGGAGTGACATCTGGATTCAAGCAGTCCATTGTTTGTGCCCGCAAACAAACACATTGTTCAACATGTTTAATTACATATTTATGTATTTGTGGATGTCTGAACATGTGCTCTCTCTCTCTCTCTCTCTCTGTGCGTTTGTGTTTGTGTCTGTCTCTGTATGTGTATCTGTTTGTGTGTGTTTGTGTGTGTGTGTGTCTGTGTCTATGTGTATGTGTATCTGTTTGTGTGTGTGTGTGTGTGTGTGTGTGTGTGTGTGTGTGTGTGTGTGTGTGTGTCTATGTCCATGTGTGTGTGTGTGTATCCCACTGTACAGACATATGGCATCTTCTTTGCCACGTCCTTCCTGGAGCTGTACCACAGCCCTCACAGTGAGAGCAGCAGTGGAGGCAGCAGTCTGACGGTCACTGTGGACGCAGATGAGCAGTACCTGTTCCTGGTGAGCCTCGCTGCCACATGGACCCAGGCTTGAGTCCAGCTGGCAGTCACCCCCCCCCCATGTTTGTTGTTTCTTTCAAATTCACTAAAACACCATGTTTCACCTTTTGTGTGTGTGTGTGTGTGTGTGTGTACGTGTAGGTTCGGGTGATCTCTCCCTACCTAGGACCTCCTTCCGACTATGCAGTGGTGAAGATGATCCCAAGCGAGAGGCTTCCGCCCCGCAACCTGCACAAGGTGCGCGTGGACCAGACCCAGGCGACGCTGAAGTGGCAGCCCCCTTACGACTCCCCCGGGTCCCCTCTGGTATGGACACAAGAGTTCTACATCTGCAGTCAGTCAGGGCATACTCATGTAGTGGTTGTCTTCCCCTCCTTGGAAGCCTTTGGCCCAGATTAATTTAATTTCATGTACATTCATTAAAATTGAGCTGTTTTGAAAGCACCTGATTTTGGATACAAATAATTCATCATTAATTTTGATGCTCAGTTTCTGTAATAGAAGAGATTCGGTCCCTTTGAAATCAAATATCTAGTTGTTATGAAGTGATTACTTTATTACCAGTGTCTAATAATGTCTAATTACTGCTTAATTAGTAAAGCTCCCTGATGCCCTGTGATTCTGTTAAGACCTATGCAGTGCATGTGCGAGACACTGTTCGTAAGACGGAGCGCAGCTACAAGCTGATCACCCAGAACAACACAGTGGAGTACAGCCTGAAGGACCTGGAGCCGGGCGGCCATTATGTCATCACCGTGAGACTGCGCAACATGAGCAAGGAGGCCACCTACACCCTTAACACAGGTACTGCACACCAGGCCATAGGCCAGCACCCAGGGGTACAGACCACACCAGGCCATAGGCCAGCATCCAGGGTACAGACCACACCAGGCCATAGGATAGGCCAGCACCCAGGGGTACAGACCACACCAGGCCATAGGCCAGCACCCAGGGGTACAGACCACACCAGGCCATAGGCCAGCACCCAGGGGTACAGACCACACCAGGCCATAGGCCAGCACCCAGGGGTATCTTTAGGGGACTAAGCATTGTTTATTTTCTTGTTTGTAATCCAATTTTTTTGCTAAATTTGCAGTATTGTTACTGTAATGTAATGTTTGTAACCCCCAAAATGTACGTTTTTGATATGTATGTCCTAAAGCCAAAAATATCAAGCGCAAAAATTTCATCTCCATAACATTCACATCATACCACACAATCGCATTTCATTTGCATTATGGACGCGACAAAAAAAGTGAATTTTCCATTGAATTGGCCATATGCATCATAGGCTAACTATTTTGAGGTTTCCAAAACACCTCTTCTTTGTATTGCACAAATATCCACTGCTGTTAGCACAAATTAACCAGCCAGCACTGAATCTTTGCATTATGTTTAAGAAGGAGTTGTTGTATGTATATATATGCTTCAGATATAATCTCACATTAGAAGTGAAGTGTTCAATACACTTTGGCAGGCTGCAGTACTTGATGTAAAGCACTTCTGGTGTGCTACAGGAGTGTGGGTTGTAGTGAAATATGATCTGACAATAGACGGGCGAGTGAAAAGTGCTTCAAAAAACATTCTTGTGTGAATTGGCCTTGAGCTGTTGTTGCCTGTGTGTCCTTGTCCTTGCCAGTCCCCCTGCCTGCTCCTGAAGCCCTGAAGATCCTGAACGAACGTGATCACATTTTCCTCTTCTGGAAGAGCCTGGCTGTGAAGGAGAAGACTTTTAATGAGAGCCGGGTGAGGAGCTCCTTTCTCTGCCAAGTGCATGCCTGCGTACTTGTCCTTGTAAAATAGTTTGTTTAATTATGTTTTAGGAAACTCCAGATGGCATTTTTGTTCGTTCTACCCATATTTCTCATGCAGTTTAATTTTTTTGCACTATTGTAACTTTCATTTTATGGAGCTAAAGCTGCCCAGATAGCAAAAGCAGATTTGCTAATATCAGACCACTGGCATGTCACTTTTGGACTTTTCAGTTTTAATTTGCATTTACATTTACATTTACATTTATGCATTTAGCAGATGCTTTTATCCAAAGCGACTTACATTTGTCAACTATCAGTTTCCCCTAGAGCAACTTCGTGGTTAAGTGCATTGCTCAAGGGCTACTATCAGACTACTACCATGCTAGCCAAGTTCCTTAACCACTACGCCACCACCATCCTCTTTGATTTTGTTCTAAGCATTTTAACCACATTAAATGTTATTAGGAAGGAAGAAATATTTTTAAATAAACGTTAAATAGTTTGGACCACAAGGGACAAAATGCCAGAGCATCAGTCGGCAGCCCGCCGTTGAGCTGCTGACTCTGCATGTAGCAGACTGGTGGTGGTCTGGCCTGCTAGTGTCTTGCTATCTGGGTAGCGCTGGACAACTTAATTTCAGGCTTCTCAAATGTGTTGTAGTTTTGTTTTCACTCTGCGTTTCTTCCTCCAACGCGTCTCCCCGTCCGTAGGGTTATGAGGTGCATGTGTATGACAGCGTGACCAACGCCACCACCTGCCTGGGCAACACGACTGAGACCTTCCTGCGGATCAGCAACCTGCTGGCGCAGCACAACTACACCTTCTCCGTGCGCGCCCGCTGCCTCCTCAACGGACAGCTCTGCGGGGAGCCCGCCCTGCTGCTCTACAACGACCCCGACGCCGAAGGAGGTGCTCCAACAGCGCCGCACGACAGACATACACGCTCCATATTTCACACAGATTTTCTTTTCTAAATGGCATAATGTCATACTGTTTACTGCATAAGACGTGGCAGGGGGCATTGCCAGGCTTGCTTGACTAATTCACTCTCTTTACACTGTTGTTTACTAAAACAAGGACTCTGTGTCTTAAAATTAGCACAGAAGGAAGTGATACTGCATTTTTTTCCATATATAAAATATCTAGCAGTGGTGTGCCACAGTGGTATGTCAGTATGTGCCATTTTGGAGACTGCTAGAATGTGATCAATAATCTTTATTGCGCAGGTAAATGTGAGACAGGACCAAATTAATAATCTTTATTGAGCAGGTAAATGTAAGACAGGACCAGTCAGGCAGAAAGGATATATTGTACAGTCATCAAAAATCTAACTACAGGCATTTTCAGTTTTTCCATAAAGTTCCTCTAAAATAATGATCCAAAATGTGATGGTAGGAGTTTTATTTTAATGAACGGTGTTATTAACATGTATGTGTGCCTTAGTATTGTCAACTTTTTTAACTTAAAGTTTAGACTTGCAGGTAAAAGTTTAAATCAAATCACAGCAAATGTGACTTAGAATAAGAAAAAAAAATCACAGACACATTTTCTTAATAAAAATCTGCTATGAACCCTCCCAATGTTTAATCATTGTTTGTTTGTTTGTTTGTTTGTTTCTTTGTGTGTCAGATGGCAATGAGAAGGGTGCTCAGGCTGGGCGCTCGGGCGACATGGCAGCGGTGGTGGTGCCCGTGCTGTTCCTGCTGCTGCTGGGCTTGTGTGGCGGCCTGCTGGTCCTTTACCTGAGGCACCGCCGCCTCCAGCACAGCTTCACCACCTTCGCCAACAGCCACTACAACTCCCGCCTGGGCTCCGCCATCTTCTCCTCTGGGGACGAGCTGGGTAAGAACGCAGAGGGAGTGTCTGCCTTCGCTCTCTCTTCCTCTCTCTCTTCTTTTCTCTCCCTCTCTTTTTCACCTCTTTTCACCCTCCCTTCTTTTCTTTGTCTACCGCACTCTGTCTTTCACACTGTGTGTGTGTGTGTGTGTGTGTGTGTGTGTGTGTGTGTGTGTGTGTCCGTGTCCGTGTCCGTGTCCGTGTCCGTGTCCGTGTGTGTGTGTGTGTGTGTGTCTGTGTCTGTGTCTGTGTCTGTGTGTATATGTCTTTGTGTGTGTGCATGTATGCACTGTATGTATGTATGTATGTATGTATGTATGTATGTGTGTGTGTGTGTGTGTTGTGTATGATGATATGTTATTTACTGAGTATAGTGATAGTGTGTGTGTGTGTGTTGTGTATGCCATGATGACTAGTGTTATCTTACACTGAGATGATACCAGTGACTAGGTAGTGTGTGTGTGTGTGTGTGTGTACCTGTGTGTGTGAGTGTGAGTGTGTGTGCCTTCACATGCAGGCCTGCTGTGTTGGGTGAAATGGGGACCAGTGCTGCTGTCATATATCTAAAGCCCAAGTGACCTTTAGCAAATTGCTGGTGTTTGCTGAGTGGATTAGGCAGACTGTTAGGAGTAGCTCTGCGTAGTCGCTATTTAAACATACGCAGCGCATCTTAAGAGAAATTCTTTTATATATATATATGAGGTGTTCTTTGGGTGAAAGGATGTAGCTTTATTCTTTTTTTCAGCTGATTGACGTCCATCACTTCTCTTTGTCCCCCAGGTGATGATGATGAAGATGCACCCATGATCAGTGGCTTCTCAGATGACGTTCCCATGGTGATAGCGTAGCAGGATCATCCCCCCCCCCTTCTCGTCATCATCATCATCATCATTATTCTTGCTCCTCACTATTCCTCCTTCACAGCATATCTACACACACACACATACACACACACACTTACACTCATTAACAAACACACACACCCACAGACATCCCGCACCCCCATACCCAGGGTGCTTGTGCCAAGAGGTCCAATCTAACAGAGAGGAGCTGTGGATCACGTCTCCTTCACCAACCAAACACCTGATGGAAGCTGTTTCCAGTTTCAGGAGCAAAGGGAGAAAGAATGGAAGAAAGATATTTTTAAAAAAAGAAAAAAAAATAACGTAAGATGCACTTTTTTTGAATGCGCAATAAATTATTTTTTTATATGGGTAATGGACTTTCTGGGGGTTAGAAAAAATAAGAGCAAACTGTGAAGGAAATGTAAGTTTGTCAGGGATGAATAATTAAAAAAAAAAAAACGAAGCCCTGTTGTACTCGGAAAGTGATTCTGTCTCAAGAAGCGTGCGTAGGCCAAAAGCCAAACTTAGTAAATAGCTACCAGAAGAACCAACTCATCCTGAAAAGTAGAGTAGTAAACAAACCCAAAAATGCCATTTCTGAATGTACAGCTGAAAAAAAGACATGAATACTTTGTGAAAGGGAAATGGGTCTGTCTTGTTGGCACTTAGTACTTGCACAGATTGATTTGGTTTTGCTTTTTGTTCTTTTAAGTTCTTAATCTTTATCACTGTGTGTCAGTAATGTAGAGATAACATGAATTTACCTATGGTACCTTGTAAGAATTTGCATTTTTAGATTTGTTGATTCCCAATATGACATGACTTACATAATGCAGGTATGTTAAACTGTTACTTAATTTTTTTGTTGTTGTTTGTGTGTGTGTATGTCAGAGAGAGGTGAGCTAGGGACTTCCTAACTTTGGCCAGGGCAGAAACGATCAGATTGGTACATGATGTTTGTTGTTTTATTTTGGTACATCAGATAATTCCCCTCAATACTCGTGACAACAGTCTTCAGGAACCAAATGGGAACTTAATGGAAAGACTCTTTGCCTCTTATGGCTTCAAAGAAATCCTTGTCTATTTACCTATAAGAAAATGCAGCGTATATCTTAATCTCTTCGCTTGGAATGGCTTGCTTAGGTTTGCATTTAGGGGGATCAGTCCAGTGATTCCATAGTACCATGCAAATTCCCTCAAGATCAGATGAAAATGTATTAATTTGGGGGAAGCATAAAGCAAGATGGCTCTACCCAGTACTGATGGGATGTGTGCAGTCTTTTGGTGATGTTCTCAGGGCACCGGTGATAAGGATGTCTGGAGTCGGCATTCTAGAACCAGAATCCTGACTGCCTAGGTGTTTACATTTACAAAAAGGCAGTAAAGCAAATGCATTGAGATTGAGCATCAAGACAGGAAGACGTAATGCAGTAAAGAAAAACAGAGCACAGAGCAGTGAACTCTCACCATAGATACGGTAAATGTGAACAACAGAGACGCCGTCCTGAAGTCATTAAATAGTGCACCGATTGAATGAAATGCTGGTGAGACTTCCCAGAAGCTTCTACTCACCCAGTGAATTCTCTCTCTCTCTCTCTCTCTCTATCTCTATCTCTCTCTCTCTGAAGAGAACCCAGATTTCCATGTCATTGTCCTGTGCTCATGATCGAGCCTCTCTAGACACGATAGCCCTATTCCTCGAGGCCAGAGGCCCTCTTCCCACTCAACTGGACCTGTCTGTTTTTACTTCTTTTTGGTTTATGTTTTATGAATGTATTCAAACAGTGACTTTTTTTTCCTGTTTGGCGTGAAGTGTACAGTGTCTATTTTTGTATTCTGTTTTGCCATCACAATAATTCCCTCTGAATCAAAAAGCAGTCTTCAGCCCCAGGAACTGAACTGCTTGATGATAAGCTTAGTGTCCAGTAGTATTAGAGTGAAACGGGTCACTTCCTCCCCCTTATACATTGGTTCCCTCACACGCATTGGCCAAATCCTACTGCCCCCCCTAAACTCTAAGCCTTGAACCCTGAAACACTTCATGATATTCAGTGCTTAGGGGGGATATTGGGATTAAGGCGTTTTGCATTGCTGTTCCACTGTCATCATCAGTAACTGGCCATGCACCAGTCAGACGCTCATCCTGCATCTTCATCTAAGGCCACGGCACCTTCAGTCACCGCTGCAGGTTGAGGCTTTTTTCTCTGTGTTTGTTTAACTGTTTGTTTGTTTGTTTATTTTTAATATTCATTTGGCAGTGGCCTAAAGGCAGCAGACAGATAGAGAATATGTGTGATGGACTCTTGATGGACTTTTTCGTTTGTTTTGTTTCCGTTTAGATTTTGTTTTGTTTTGTTTTTATTTTGCCACTTATGCCTTAAAAAACATATTAAGCTAGAGGTATGTACCTATTATTGTAAGTATGTACGTATGTATCTTTTTTCAGATCTAAATGTCAACACGTGCACACACAATACACATATACACTGAACTTGTAAAAACTAGAGGCTCAGAGAAAGGACAGGGACATTTTGAGAAAGGAGGAATTGGTCTCTAAATTGTACTACTCTGTGTTGGCTGTGACACGCCTCTGTTACCTGAGCCGTCATGATGACTGTTTGCTCTCCTCCTTCCTTTTGTCCTTTTTTGGTTTGTCTCTTTCGGAAGCCGATCCAGACATTTTGTTTTATCTGTATATGTTGCTTCAAGAGTCACCTATTTTAATCTGTCAAATAGAATGCGTATATTTCTTTGCACAATAACAGCACGAGGACTTTACCATGTTCTCCTTTGTTGTTTTTAAAAGATAAAAAATGATGCATCTACAGAGAGATGGTCAGAATTGTTTTTGAACCACTTATGCTGAAATAAAACATTGAAACAGACGTTGTAGTTGTTGTTGATTTTGCGAAACCTCGGATGGTTTGTGTTTTCAGCTCCCTGTCTTTGCGTCTGACCTGCCTTCTATCATAGACCGTTACAAGTTATTCATGCCCAGCAGAGGAGTGCTTTTGAAATGGTGAACTTAATCTTTCAGAGAGACCTGCTGTTATATAACAATGCAGTGTCCTCAATGTTCTGTAAAATGCCTGTATGGAAGAAGCACTGACTGAAGAGGCAAGGAATATCAGGTTTTAAGTGCTCCATGCTAAGTATTAGTGACAGCACGTGTAACCAGATTTTCCCCCTCCTGTGTGTGTGTGTGCATGCATATGTAAGAAATCACATGACACCCGGCCTTTTGTAGGTCATTGTATGGCAGTGTTTTCTTTGTTCCATCCTGAAGCTTAAATCCTGTGTTGGGTTGATCCATCCATCGGCCCTCTCATTCTGAGCACCTGTCTCACACGACGCCAGGAAACTGATGAGGAGGAAGAATAAGCAAGAGGAACAGCTTGTGTGACATTTCCAGGCAAATAGACAAAGAGGGGAGAAAAATGCTCATTATCACCCTCTAGTGGCAGCCTTTGGTACAACAGATGCGGCTGAATGTAGTTTTCCAACGATCGAGCCATTGTTGTCCTGTCCTTCCACTCACCGGGCTGCTCATACCTGCCCTACATTCAGTCACAAAGTCTCCAGGTGAACAAAAGACTGCTTGTCCTTGGTTAGTGGGATGTGTTGTGCTGAAATCCCCTTTCCATCAATGACTGGTCATGTGGCCCGTTGTAGGGCGTTGCTGGTGGGACTTTGCAGGTATTTGAACACAACCTCCATTACTGCATGTTACTGAGTGATCTTTGCAAGGAAATAGCATCCCAGGTCTCCCTTGGGGAAAAAAAAATCTTTTTAAATAAATAAATGCAAAATTTTCAAAATAGGATGTTGAGTCACCAAAGGTGGCTTTCAAAGCTGATAGCCACCAGTAAATACCATTTCATGTGGATTTTACATTGATTCATCGCTATTTTGTTCTGTGAAAGCCCTCAGGTCAGTGTGTGTGTGTGTGTGTGGGGGGGGGGGGGCTAAATGCTCAACATGGGTATCAACATTCAGGAAGGCAGGATAAGAGTAGAAACAAGTAAAGCAAGAAATACAGCTCAAATATCTGAACAGTCTTAAAAAGAAATGTGGCTCTTGTCTGATGGATGCAACATGGCTTTGCCAATTTTTTTTAAGTGTCTGTATCACACGCATGGGGGGGTGGGACGGTGGAGGATTGCCTCCAAAGTCTACTGTGCCTGTTTTTGTATTCTTGTGTCTTTTCAGGTAGCCTTATCTCAATCTGGGAAGCAAGCTAAACTGTTACCTGTACTAGACACACACACACAAAGATGGTGTGTACGCGAGGACAAACCAGGGAGTGGAGACTGGCACAAATACTGTAAAGTTATCCCTCTACTGTGAGGCCTCCAGGGACCATCAATGCTGCCTTTGTCTCTTATTCTCAGGCCAAGCCTTTGCAGCGTCTGCAACTGCTCTTTGGAGTATTTCGGCTCTGCTTCGGAAGCGGTGCAGGGTTGACACCAGCGCTTGAGTTCAAGCTGGAGGTGGCCACAGAAAAAAACAGACCTATAATCTTCCACTTGAGCTGACAAATTTCTCTGATCCTACTTGAGTGTTCTGATTTTTTTTTTTTTTACTTTTCTTTTTTTTTGCCATTCATCAATCCTTATACACACACACACACACACACACACACACACACACACACTGGATACTGGATCCCTTTTGCTTAGGCAGTCAGCTGTGCACATACATGGTCATCTTGATTCTGGCTCTGGAACCAGAGACTTTAAATTGGTCATGTTTTCACATGTGGGTTGAGATCAACAGGGAAGTCTACATACTCTGGGAGGGGGAAAAAACAAACCTGGCAGACATATTAGGAAATGTCCATGAAAACAAAAACACAATACTTTCTCTGTTTGTCCATTTGGATTTGGTGCACCTGCTAAAAACATAGGAACACTACTGTTAAACACAAATACTTATTCAGAACCTAAATAACATAAAACAAACGCATGTTGTGTTCTCATGTGCACGTGTGCTTAGCTACATATGCAGTAAACACTGAATCCATTTTGAAAAGAGATTTTTTCACTGGGTTGAATGTGTGTAAACCACAGTTTTTGAATGCAGTATGCAGTGTTTGCATATATTATACATTATTTATTCTTTCGTATGTAGTCATTCGTTTAAAATCTCTTTAAGGCATTCTGTGAAAGAATGACATGTAGTTTATATCTTCACAATTCATAAAATACAACTTGTGTCTTTTATAAAATATGGGATGGCAATGTCGTTCGATGCTCAAGCTACATTTCAGGCAAAAGGGTTAAAACTGCCTTGTCATTGAGAACAGAAACCCATGACATTGCTTTGTCGGTGGGGATCCAGTCTGGTGACACAGACAAATGGCTTGCTGCTCGGAAACTGACATGTCATTAAAAACCCAGGCTTGCACAAGGGGCCCTCTCTAAGCAGTGTCATGCCCTGGGCCAAGCCAGATCTGTTTTTGGCCTTGCCCTGTCTCTCATTACGATCGCATGAGTTCAGACTTTTCCCCCTTTTTGTTGCTGATGGTGTCTGCTGACTGTTTCACCATTTTGCGTGCAGGGCAACCAGTGACAAGATGTACTGGGCAACAGTATTTTGTAAGAACAACAAGAACCAGTCCGTCAGAGACAGCAAGGTTCACAAACTGGTGCAAACTTTTCAGGCTTTCTCTTCCCCCTCCCCCAACCATCTTCAAAAGGAATTAAAAAAAAAACAACAAAAAATGTACGTTTTTACTTTCGCATCAATCAGGCCGCTGTGTGTGTGTGTGTGTGTGTGTGTTAAAGTGTGTGTGTTTGCCTGTCTTTATGGGGTGTTTGCTATTGCCATTCATCAGTTTCGTCCGTCAGCCTCCACCCCTCACCCCATCCCTCCCAGGCACCGTGGCAACCAACTTGGCAATGTCATGTCTTCTCCCTGATAGCTCATTCAAGCCTGCTTGGGGCCTGATCCCTCACTAATAGCATCCTTTTGTCGTTCCAGCCTTCCAGCCGTCAATTGGCCGTCCAGTCAATACTCATCATGGCAGCCACATGCTACCACCACCATTACCACACGCCGGCAGACCTGCATTGGTGGCGGTGGTGGTGGTGACGGTGGCGGTGGTGGTGGTGGTGGTGACGGTGGCTTCTCCAGAGGAATTCTAACGATGGGGTTTTTTAATATTCCACGCCGCCCCGCGCCCTCTGATTTCATGCTGCAACATTAACACAAGCTGACACCGGGGGATTAGGGGCAGACAGCTGGAATGCCCCGCTCCTTTTGTGCGGCGTGGACCTCGGCCAAAAGCCTTGGGTCCAAGGCCAAGAGAGACCTGGGAAAAAGGCTGCTCCTTGGAAATGAAATGGGAGACAGGCCAAGAGGAAGACATTTGTGCCACCGGTGGGCAAGAGAGGCTGGCCCGGGACAGCACTTTGGCCACAGAGGGGCCCACAGGCTGGAGGCTGGGAAGCCCTTACTGATGGAGAGCTGTAAGCCATGAACTATAGTCACAGACCTGTGGCAAGCTTTTACCTAATACCCTCTGACTGGTCTATTTTGTCCTCAAAAAAGAAGTCATGTTGTATTCTCTGTTGTATCTGGACATATGCTGATTTTTTTTTTATGAAAATATAGTCACTGCTTAAAAATGTATTGTATTTACTAAAGTATTAGAATATGGCAGAAGAAGAGAAAGAAATGTCTAGAGGACACTGGAAGTTAGGGCAGTGCAACCAAGAGTTGAGTGGATTCAATCATGGTCTGTGGAATAATTGTGATACAGTACCTTTCAATTTTATTTTGTTTTATTTTGTACAATGATAAAACACATCATCAAAATGAACTGCTTGATAATACTAAATGACCCCCTACAGTAACAACATGCCATGTGACATTCAAATCACTGCAGGATTGAAAGTTTGCAAATATAAATATTTACAGTGGA
Source organism: Tenualosa ilisha (assembly GCA_015244755.2). Lineage (NCBI taxonomy): Eukaryota > Metazoa > Chordata > Actinopteri > Clupeiformes > Clupeidae > Tenualosa > Tenualosa ilisha. The sequence goes on from PYXC01001037.1 coordinate 1,696,775, forward strand.
AAAACATGCAGACAATCACATCCGGTAAGGCGTCTGAACTAACAGCCAGGATGTATTTTTTCAAAAAGGAAAAAAGAGAAGGAAAAAAGACAAGCCAATATTACATTCAGGTTCAGTTGGCTGAGAAATGTTTCTGTTCATGTCCTATTGAGTCATATACATCAGTGGGGTCTGCCATATACTCCCACCTGTGCCCACGTTGCTTGTTTATTGAAAAGTTGTGCATTGATACGCTATGACAGAAAATCTTAATGGGAATAGAAAAGCCTCACTAACCCAGCACAAGCATGATGTCCTCATCTGAGGCCTGTGCTAACTGGATTCCCTTCGCCAGTCTCCGCGGGTGTTTCGCACAGCAAGCGCAAACAAAGACCTCAGAAGCATAAGCACGGAGCTCCCTCTCTCCACGCAAACTTGGCCCCTTGGGATTAAAAAGTACCTTCATGCAGCGGGCAAGCAACAGGAGCTAAAGCTAAAAGTCCTGGGGCGCATAGACTGACCTACGGGGGGCGTGAGTCAGGGGGTGAGGGGGGTTACCGGCAGAGCCCTTTCAAGCTTGCCGTGGTTTTCGTACGCCTGTCTCCTCAGCTCAGAGCCCGGGGGAGGGGGCGGGGGGGGCACCACTTGCGGCGCGGGCCTTGTCGAGAAAGGGGGACCCCCCGCCGGCTGTGATGAATAGACAGTTGCAGAGTCACATACCTGGGAGATAGGCTGGTTTGTGCCGGGCTCTGGAAGCTAAAGAATCACAGGAAAAGCACAGGAGGAAGAGGGAAAACGTGCACATAAACTTGGCTGATAGCATCTGCAATTTCCTCTCTCTCTCTCTTTCTCTCTCTCTCTGTCTCTCTCTCTCTTTCTCTCTCTGTATTAAGAGTTCTATTACAATGTGTCTAGCTGCTAAAAATGTGGTCCACATCATTATTTCATTATTTCATCATCATTATTTCATTATGCTAAACACATATAGCAACACATATCATCATTTAATACCATTTAAATCAGTGAAATAAAATTCACCATGGGTTAGTGGTTCTCGTATTTTGTTTCACTGAGCAAAAATAATTAACAATTTAAAACAATCTAAATGACAGCAGCTATTTCATTTTCCTCTATAGGCATAGACATCAATTTCTTAGACACGGTAAATATCAAAATCAGGACTTGGTATTAGAATCAATATTAACAGGGCTTAGAAGGACAACCTTTTAAAAGCAGCTGAAATTGACCTAACTTCACAAGTCGTGACGCAACTTGGCCAGGGTATTGTTCTCCGTGTGGGAACTGTGCTCCTAAAATCAATAAACAAATGGGTCTTCCAGGACTTTGACTCACACCCATTTTAACACAATCTTCTGATAAAGACTCATAAGTGAAAGCAATGAAAGAAACAGAGGAAGAAAGACAGAGCCAAAGCCAATGGGCACAGCACCCACAATGCCAGTGGACACAGCACCTACAATGCCAGTGGACACAGCACCCACAATGCAATGGAAACATGAAGGCAAGTTTAACAAAAGAGAAACAGGATTTTTTATATTATGCCACTTTTATGCTGGACGCTGGTCAGTTTCATACACAACACTACAACTACAAAACAAAAACAAAAAATAGTGTTCAGATGAAATATGTGATTATGAATATGTGTTCATCAACACGCAGATTAGAGTAAGTATAGATTTATATCCATAAATCCTAAGATCAATGTCTGCTGTGGCCATGGCATGATTCTGGTGTTGACCAGGCATTACATTAATATATTTGAAGAGCTCAGTTGTCGCAGTTACAGTGTATCTACCTACTTAGCTACAGTGGTACAATCTGTGTAACAATATGTAATATCATGTAGCAGTGTTGACATAATGTAATTTTGTGTCCCTACATGCCATTGTTAAAGTGTAGTAGGAAGAGCTTTTTATTATGCTTTGCTGAATTCCATTCAAGACACCTGTAAGAGGGTAGATAGATAGATAGATATATAGATGAAAATGAGGGCATCCAGTATCTTATGCAGAACAACACACACATATGCACACAGATATATGGAAACAATATAAAATCACAATCAGATCAGATCAAGCAGAATGATGAAAAGAAATCCAATCCTGTATATAGCCCTCACCCATGTATTAACCTCATACATGAAGACATTTTGCAAAATGTATTAATCTTGGTTAATAAACAGGAAATTACGGTACCTGATTCCTGATCCTGCAACCAGCTAAAACCAGGGTGGGAATGTGTCTGGCTTCTCCACCTAGCATTACAGAGTGCAACTATAACCTTCCCTGTAACTGTAATGTCATAGGAACATTTTACAAGTAGAGATGACAAATAAAATACATTGAATTCATAATATCTATATGCATAAATGTATGTATTAAGACTTCAAAGTGGACTGCACCGAGGTCTGCCACACTTAAAACAGCACAATGTTACTTTTTCAGTTTAAAGCACAGTGAGCTTCTTCACCTTAAAACAACACTGTCACCTTAAAATGACAGCTACAGCACACATTGAAGAACATCTTCTTCACCACATTATTTTGAAATCTAGCCCAACAATCTTGGCTGTTCCACATGGCTTTTTATGTTCTGAGTGTGCTTGTACATGACACACTATGCATTTAGTGATTTATTAATTTGTTCACTTACCTGTTCTCTTCTAAAAGGACTGACCGAGACTAGAACTACAAATCTCATTGTACTTTTAGCTTATATTCTACTCTATACAAACTCATTTTGACAAGGGGGCCTCTGACATTTCTCTTGTGCACCCAGAACACCTGCTATTGGAAAACACTTTTCCACTTCATTGTTAAATGGAACACCCAGTTATGCTGTTTGTGTCTCCTCAAGATTTATCATCTTATCTTCTCATCTCATATCAGTGCTACCTACTTCCAGTCTGATTCACTTCTCAGAAATTCAATCTTACTTTTGATGACTCAACACATCTTGAAAATAAACTGTACTCCTACAGCTACAGTACACAAACCTGAAGTATCCCAGGATACATTCTGTGGATTATTCTTGAACAGCAGGATGTTAGACAATAATATTCTCTAGGATTTAACAAATAGAAATGATGGTCTCCATCATATGTAACAAATTCTTTTTCTTCCTCTTGTCCTCCTTTTCTTCTACTTGCTGCCGTAAATTGATTTGGATTAAGCATTTTCCAAATAAATATAAGCATTAACATCTACTGAGATTGCAAGATTGCACATCTTGCAGAAGGTTGTATGTCTGATTTGGGAGCAACGAAACACCTTCACAGAGTATCTCAGCCCAAAGATGACCAAATCTGTATTTAGTGAAGAATGCAAACATCAGAAGTTTATGCATATTTATTTGTTGTATTTAGCAAACACTTTTGTCCAGTGTGTGTGCAGAGCTCTTACCAAAGCATGTGGACAACATAAGACCCTCTGTAACAAGCTGTGTTTGAATTTAAAGGGATCCCTGGCAAGTAAGACATGTTGGTTGGCGTCAGCTGTGATTTTAAAACACTCAAAATGTTTTGGGTTTTCTAAAAGGTTTAGAAAATCTTCTAATTGATTGCCATTGTTGTGAAAGTGACATCACCTGGTTGAATCTAATCAAGATCCAATCAAGATGTAGCAATCAAGCTGTTGCTGCACATAGACACCATCAATCTAAACAAGGTGATGTCACTTTTTACCCAGAAAGCATTGAGACGTAAACGCTATGGCAGCTTACAAGCACTGCACATGAAGGGATGTACTAAAAGTTGTACTAAAAAGAGAAAGCATTTTGAGTGTTTTTTAATCCTGTTAAATACAGCTGATACAAAACATCAGTCTTATAAGGCCAACATGTCTGACCAGTCAGGGATCTTTTTCAGAAAAAGCATAATGCATTACCCAAGGCACCATATTGGTCTCAGTAATGAGGGTGACAGCACACAGAAACAGCAAGGTTAACAATTCCAAAATGGAAAGACAAAATATCCCCAAAATGTTGTGAGGCGTATGGAGATGTATCAATCTCTGCTTGACAATGCATTTGTGTGCATCTCCACCATTAGGGTGTAGGTTTGGCTCCTTGAAGTGCAGCCCATTACCATCAGCCTGCTAGGCAGTCAAAGATTTTCACTGGTCCAAAAGTCTGAAAACGTGGAAGGAGTTGGCAGCCAGGGAAAGACACAGCATGGAAGATAAATGCCACTCTGTGGAAAGGTTAAGAAATGGTTATGAAATCCTGGGGGGTGGGCACAGTACATACAAGCTAAGTTGAGAATGTGCAATAAAAAAGGTCCTTCAGACCTCCAAAGCAGCACTGACATGCAATGCCTGTATATGCTTTGATTGACCTATCGCATTGATTGCAGTTGGATACACCACAGGCCTGGGTTATATGGACCACCACCCATTTGTAAGTTTGATTGGATGGAAATTGAGCGAGGGGTTTTATAACTTTGCCAGTTGCCACTCCTCAGGTGATTGATATATTTTTTCTATTATTTTTCTGTTTGCACATTTTATTAATTGACTGTGATTGGGGTGTGAGGAAGATTTGAATGAAGCAAAAATGGCCTTAGAAAATCTCACCCCCCTCCTTTCGTCCTGCATGGTTCTATTATCCCCTCCCCCTGCTTTCCTCTGTCATTACACCATTGGCCATGCATGGCATTCCTGCGGCTACTGGGATATACCGACCTTTACCTGCCAGATGTTTGAGGCACTTGAAATACGGCTTATATGACAGTTTCAGCCATGCCAGGCCCTCACATCTGCTCCTCACAAGGACAAGGGGGTGAAGGAGGAGGAGGAAGAGGAGGAGGAGGTAGGGCAGATTCACACCGTGGAGATGGCAGTGGCAGTGGCCCAGTTCCAGTCTCCTTCATGGATGCCAGGTGTGCATCTTGGAGGGGCTCTCCTCAACCTTCCTACTTTCAGTGACAAATTATACTCAGACAATATACAATATACTCATATACAATATACACATAGACACACAACGGATCATCTGTTAAGATTCAAGTTTTAGTGTGGAAAATTACTGAACATCAAGTTAACCAATTTAACCAAAACGGACCACTGACTTTAACCTTAATCATATATCGTAGTCAATGTCGTAAGTCAACAGATTGTTTGTTGATAATCTGAGCATCTATAAATGGCCACATAGAAAAAATGGTCTGGGATTATGCAGATTATGAAAATTTTCTGTGGTCTTTTCGTTATTCTGTTCAGACATATAAGAATCATATGTGTTCAGAGTAGAACTAGTGGGAGTTCTATTAGTGGACTATTCTGCATTACCATGAAGATATACAGGATTTGTGGTTCTCCAGTCATGCAGTACAAAGTAAAGTTAAATGCATGCCACTGGTTTCCTGCGGGTTCCTCTTAGAACAATAGAAAGGGAGTTCACTGCATGGTAAAGCATAGAATATAAGAGCCACCAGAATTATCCCACTTGAGATCATTGGTAAGAAACAGTTAATAAATGCATCATGGAAGGGAAAACAAAGATTTTTTAATCACTGTGTAATTGTGTAATTATGAACACAGAGAACGTGTGCCCACCTTGCACTAATGCTGTGTTTACCGTACCAGTTCAGAGAGTCATATGTATATATCGCACAGAAATGCTTAGTAATGCTTCCCAGGATTCCAGGGTTCAGGTGGTATGATACGGTATGTCTCTGCCCACTGTATATATGTTGAATTTTACACACTAAATGTGAAAATGGATCATACTTTCTCTTATCATCAAAAATTGCCTTATATACTCAGCTTGCAGTTAACATGGCTCTTACTAAGTCTTATCACCTGAAGGAAATGACACTGTTTTCTGATGGGCTGTTAGTCTAATCTCACTCTGTACAGCTATCCATGTAAAAGTATTTATTGTTAAACTTACTGTTATACTATTGTCTCCTCATAGCACTATACCCTGACTGATCCGTAATGTGAGTTGCTTTGGACCAGACTGTCTGTTAAGTGACCTAATTAGATATGAATGTATCGGCCTACAGTAGGAAAAAGCACAACGTACAACTGATTTTAATATGTCAGTAGCTGTGTTGTCTGAAAATCTCTCTCTATACTTAGACAAGACCTGGAGATGAAAGGTTCAAGATGTAGCTGACCAACAATTGTTATTTTCACAAGAAAAAAATGAATCACCTCACACAAAAAAACAAGGTTCAGTTATTTTTGTATTGTTCAGTATTTTGTTTGTATACCTTCAAAGGAGACATAGAATGGAAAACCATTGTTGCTGTGGCTTTGATACATTAGGAAAGGTTGACCAAAGAGCCTCATGAACATGAGGTATGGTTGAGGTATGAGGTATGGTTGCCCTCCATCGTATGAAAATCTTGAACTTTGAAATAGCCACTAAAACATGGATGAATTAGAACAAAGCGTGCATGTGATATCAAATAGCACAAAGCAATTGTAATTCAATTGTGGTTGCCAAAGAGGACATCTCTTAGCCAAAAGGACCATTTCAATACTCAGCCTAAATATACGGTTTTAATTGGGCTTGTAAAATTGCACTTGAGCTTATTGTTGATTAATTGAAGTTGCATATATGCTATTTTAACACCAGAGAACAAGGTACAATACTCCATTCATCCATTGTATGTCCCCACTAATGAGGGTAAATTTGGCCAGCATGTTCTGTCGGGTAACACGTTGCCACAGTCCCCTCTAACTGACTTGTCTCAATAATAGTATAATCATACACAAATTCCCTTATGCTGAGAAGATTCCAGCTGAAACTGAGTCTTTTTAAATAGAACATTGTTTCCTCAATATGTATGACAGGACTATTTAAAGATGACACATCTGGCAAGCAAAGTGTGACACATTATAGTATGAATAAGAGATCTTAGCAGAACACGACAATCTTATGATCTTTGGATAGTAAATCACTGTCATTACTCATGGAATGTGTAGTTATGAAGAATACAGGCTATAAGCACAGGTAATTGATCTAAAGTGAGAAAAATAGAAAAGCTTTGCCTTGCCTGAGGATGGTTAGATGTCTCATTCATTCTCATCTTATTTAAACAGCCATGAATGAGCAGCCAAAGAGAGAGAGGATGGTTTGGAATATTCCTGAACTGATTCTACTCATCAAACATCAGACTAGATCAAAGAAATTTGATCATCTAAAGAAATTCTTCAATTAATCTTGTTTTGGTAAAAGATGACAGTTAAATCAAACAAGTTAGATGATTACAGTCAGATAATTGCATTCCAACAACTAATCCAGTGGAGAACAAAATTCCAACACAAACTGTAGATAAAAAGTTTATTATGTTTTTCATTTTATGAAAATAAATGAACAAATGAACATTTCCATAGTATTTCACATAAACAGTTAATTGCTAAACACAAAGAAATAAATATTGTTTTGATGTGATATGATCATCAAAACCTCTGATAGTCTTCTTTTAATGTAAACCACAGACTTTATTGTAGAGTAGCCTTAAGTAGAAGTAAGCCATCGCTTTATATTTCAAACAGAAAGGTGAAAGGAATATTTATAAAAGAATAGTAATTACATATAAATCTCATATAAATGTGTAATATAGCTCCTCAGTAAGGGAGGAACAGCAGGTTCTAGTGTTCAAATTATATTGATCATTGACAGATCCATTTGCATAAATAAAATTCAAATTCATTGCATACAATTTCCCACGGATACCATTTAAGGTAACAGAAAACATCATCTGACTCTTGGTCCCAGGAGATTATCGGAAGGCAAGAGGAGAAACATGTAACTTGTTGATATCCAACAACAACCAAAGTAATTCATGAACATTCAACACACCTCAAGGTCATGGTTGGTCAGGTTCCATCCCAAAAAACGACTCTTCTCTTGGTTTCCTAAGTGATAAAGCTAGAGCCAGGCTGAAGGATTATGTTCTCCAACTAGAGCGTGATGTCCTAAAAGGTTTAAAAAGGTATGTGTGACATGAAACACGAGAGTATTAAGAAAATAGTTCTGCCAAAGTCAAAGTGGAAGAAAGTCCTTTCCCAAGGTGTTTGTTGTCCATCTTGCATATTGTCATTTCAGAAGCATTATTTCCTTATTTCATAACAGCACAGGCAAATGTAAGAAATGTTAGAATAGATGGTTAGAAATAAGGGGACAACAATTGCATAGACGCATCTTTTGTTTAGGCCAACATGCACGACACATTGCAAGGCATCTGTACAATCATCACACCAATTTACAATTTAGAAAAAAGTTTAAAGAAATTCAAAGGGCTTTTAAAGGGCTTCAAAGGGCTTTTATAATAAAGGTGCTTAAATATATTTTATATTACATATCATTAGAATAGGGTTGTGGGTAAACTTATGGTAGTTTGATGGTGAACAAGCTGCTTGTTGTACATTTACTGTCTCTTTAAATACGATAGGCTAATCAAAGGTCGGGGTACTTATTCTAGTAAATGAGGAAATGTTTGTCATCTTCAGTATAAATATGAAGCCAAGCATCAGGGTTCAACTGGACAGGAAGTCATGATGACAGACTGTTTAGAGAGACATTGGCTGGATTAACTGGAGGATTTTCAGGGTCACAGTTTCCAAGTGTTTAATGTCAAGTCGGCTCAAAGGGCGACATTTTGTTGTTGATGGAAAATCCAATTGCCCTTACATAAGGCAAAATGTTCATAAGTGATCTGAAGTCCTAGATCGATATCTGGAGATGATTTAAGGTCATTGCTAATTTTAAATGGAATGAAATCCTTATAGTTGTGTTCTTTTCATATGTAATTATACCTTAATGATACACAAGACACATTTCAGTGAGTTTATGATTGACCTTATTAGTTAATGTTTTATGGCAGATTAAAAAAAAAAAAAAAGTGTTTGATCTCCAACCAATTGCTTTGCCTCACGAAACTATAAGTACAGAGAAACAGAAGAAACAGATTCCTCATTTCTTAATAGAATAGTCCAGAGAGATCAATGTCAAAATATAGTTACAAAAAGCCTTGGTCCAACTTACCTTTTTTTTAGAAGGAATTCAAATGGAATTTAAAATGTAAAATTTTTAAATATTGCAATATCCCACGGTACAGAACTGCATACAGCATAGTATGTAATTAAAATATGTAGACTGTTATTAACCTGCCTTAAAATGTACAATGCACTACAGCTATACAAACTAGAAGTTGTGTGTGTTTGACAAACACAATATATGTACACAATGGCCTGTATTTTAAACACTTAAACCACTGACTCACATCAAAAGACACATTTTAAAAAAACCTCAAAGGTGCTCTTCAAAGCTCGAATGAATATTTCTCAGATGTTGCGTTTGTTTGCACTGCAGAAACTGCTGTATTACATTATTAAGACAAAAAAAGATCAAAAAAGCTGGTATTGCAATTTTTTTTTTTGCAGTTTTGCAGATTTTGAGCTTTAAATACAATTTGCAGACATTTCTTTTGGTTTTAACAAAAATATATAAGCTACCAAATAATTCTAAAATTCGGACACCCCACTCATTGCGATACCTATATATAAGTGCCTGTTTAATATCCCTGTTACACTGTAGGTCTCGCAGTGAGACACAGCCAGACACAACATAGAATCACTGCCAACCCCCAAAGCATATAGAGACTGGACTTCTGACAAACAGTGGCCACAAACAGACACGTCTGTTACATGTCGCGTCTTGTGCGTTAATGAGGTATTTCCCCTCTGTCCCCTGTCACTGCTGCCTTTGCTTTCAAACTGAAAAGGACACGATGATCACTGTCACTGAGACACACTTGCCCCTCTTCCAGTGTGAGAGACGGTCTATCAGTTGCACAAACACTTCACCTGCCTTGGACATCTACGGCTGAGGCAGCTAATTGACAGGTGTGCAGTCTACCATACAGTACATACGACACACTAGTGCAATTACTTGAACAGAAATCTATCTATCTATCTATCTATCTATCTATCTATCTATCTATCTATCTATCTATCTATCTATCTATCTATTTAAACAAAGAACATATTTATTACATGTGCATAAAAATTTCATACAGGCCTGTAGTAACACTGAAAGCCCTTCTGATTTTTAAGATCAGTGACAAAGTGGAGTAAGTGAGAGAAAGCCATGCTGTATTGATAACACACACACACACACACACACACCATATGTATTAAACACATGCTTCTTATTAGCCAACAAAAAGCCATTCTGACCTCCCCTAAACAGTCATAAGCTTCAGTGTTGTGTGTCTTGAGTCTCAAAGCAAATGTGCCTTCCCATCGAATCCCATAGGTTACAGCTGGGTGTGGCAGAAATCTGTAGACCAGCTTCTGCTGTAAAGCCACCCAACCCAACCCAACCCAGCACAGCACAGCAGCACAGCACAGCACAGCACAGTGCAGCAGCTCTGGCCTCTCATTAAAATCGACAGAGAGATAAACCTTAACGACGAGTGTCGGGAACACAGCACACAGAATATTGTCCAGTCATAAGCTTTTACCCACCCACCCACCGTCAACCCCCCCAACCCCCCAACCCACCCCTAACAACACTGGAGGGCCCCAAGTTAATCAAATCCACCTGAGCAGCCACAAACCCTCCGACTCCTGTCCAAAAGCAGCAGTTCATTTGAGCGCGGTTCAGACTGTCCCTTGCTGACTTCTCGCAAAAATACATTTTGCGCTCTGAACGTCTGCCGCTGAGCATGTCCACTTAACACAAGGCCGGCTTGACAAACAGCACCTTTAGAATGTGTCTCGTATGGCAGTTTGGGCTAAGAACGAAGCCACAGGACAGCACTACTTGGATCAAGCGGACACTCCCCACCCCACCCCACCCCACCCCACCCCACCACAACCCTCCAAACCAAACCTAACCCAGCCTCCTTCACACACTTGTGGAACTTCCCCCTTTGTGCCTCACTTAAACAGACACAGACACAATTCATGGCAATTATCCATTTGAGCATTTTACTTCAGGTATCAACTGACGTCTTAAATCACAGTGTGCGGGAGCTGTGTTGTTACGTCTGGAGTGTGAGTGTGTGTGTGTGTGTGTGAGAGAGAGCGAGAGACACACACATGCTGAGTTGTGTGTGTGTAAGTGTGAATGTGTGTGTGTGTGTGAGAGAGAGAGAGAGAGAGAGACACATACACATGCTGAGTTGTGTGTGTGTGTTTGTATGTGTGTGCACGCCAGCCTGTTAAGTGCCATATGCATCTGCCTACTCTGATGCGGCACTGCAGCTGTTTCTTGGAGACAATGGCACACACCTGAGCGTGCACACACACACACACACACACACACACACACACACACACACACACACACACACACACAGACACCACTGTTGCCACTTGGTCTCATATTTAGCTGTACAACATCATAATTCTACAACCAACACTGACACAAAATGGCTCTCAGCACTGCCTGTTCACATACCAGCATAAAAAAGGAATGTTCATTCTGGGATGACTGTATATTAGACATGGATGAAGAAGTATTTAGACGTCCTAACCTACCATTTCTTTGCATTTGATTTCTTACACAAATATAAAAATGTATGCAAACAGTCTCACCTATTCTACACCATTATTACATTCCCAACAAGACAGTATTTCTTGAACTACGAGAGAATTTAGCTCACGAGACGTAGCCAAATATTGTGTTTCGGAGAAGATGTCATGGCACATGACATCTTCCTCTTTAAATCTCATTATACTGTTTTAAATCTCATTATACTGTGTGTAATGACAATAAAGGCTTTCTATTCTATTCTACATTATCAAGTCAGACTGACACAGAATGCAACACACTTAGTGTCATTGCTCATATGCCATCTATAGGTTTACAGGGTTAAGAGCTGGCAAACACAGAGGGAACATCAGTGATCATGAGCTTGAAGTCCCTCATATGAAAGAATTGAATATATTGATATGAAAAGAAGATTCAAATATATACAACAAGCATAACTGCATACATGTGCAAACTATTCTCTTGGCAAGGGGAGCCCAGTGGCCCCTGTGCTGTGTGATGCTCTTTTTTTAGGGACGTGGCAGCTTGGGAAGGTCACCTGAAACTCTTCTGTCCCAAGTGGAGCCTCAACAGGACCCATTTTAGCCCTGGACAGGCCTTGCATGCTATTCCATACAGCAAGGCTTAAGGTCGATGCAGGAATAACCACACGCAGAGACAGACGGGACAGCCCACCCAAAGGCACCGACTCGCCAACCCACAGAAGCCAAACACAGCAAGGCTACCCGAAAAATCAAGACCCAACGCATTTTTACGTCGAGCATTACGGCGAGGTCAGACACAAGTGTACTGAGCCGTCCAAAGATCACGCTCTCTGTAGTACTTTTGTGCAGCTCTCGGTGCCTCGGTATGAGAAATGTCGAGACTGGATCTCCAGCCAGAGGAGACAATGGAGAGAGAGCCAAAGAGAGAGAGCGAGAGAAAGAGAGAGAGAAAAAGGGAGAGAGAGGGATAGAGACAGAAAAACCTGCAAAGAAATTTCTACCAATTTTAACCACGAGTCTCACATGACTTACAACCTCTCCCCGTCCGACTCCGACACACACACACACACACACACACACACCTCCAACCCCACCCGAACCAGCAGCATGCTCAACATTTGTGGCAATAACCAGACGAACATGCGCCCCTCTCAGCTCCCAAGAGCCTAACCTGTGGACATATCAAACCGTCACAAGTTAGGGTCTCAGGGATTGGGAAAGACACATCAGTCGAAGCGACTCCCTCTCTCAAAACCCTCTCATAGGGTTTGCACCATGGGGTGAATCGCTGGCAAACCACTGGTGCTGTTGTGAAAACCAGACTATCCACACACACACACACACACACACACACACACACATGCTGTACCATTCAGTCCGGTGCACATGCAAGAAGGGGGTAAAAAAAGTCTTTTGTGCCCTTGCGGAACAAAATGGAAAGCAGCGAGAAATCGGCTCCATCCGCTAGCAGTCACAGGCTGTCCTCTTTTCTACAAGCCACGGCCATGCTCACATCCCTGGATTCAGGCTCCCTGGTTATCACACACACACACACACACACACACACAGACAACAAGTGCAGCCAGCCACAACACTGGTCCCATCCCCCTCCATACTGTCTCTTTCTGTCTCTCTCTCTCTCTCTCCCTCTATCCCTCCAGCCCAGCCTCTCACACCCCAGCTTACACACTAAACAATACAGCCTTTGGAAAGATGCCAAAGCTCAAGGTAAACCAGTGCTTGTCTTCACGCCTCAGGTGGTGCTTTTTAACACATAAAGGCTGCTTGTTGTGCAGGCATTAACAAGACCCGGATATGCATCTGCAAAAACTAGCGCTGAAAGCCTTTTTTTTCAGGGAGAAAAAGATACACGAGGTGAACATACACAAAGCGAGGATATAGAGGAGGCACCACATCCACTAGAAGTGAAAAGAGGATCCCTTTGCTATTGAAACACTGTTGCAACTCCGCCTGAGGTCTACCTGCCCAGAACAGCTGGATGAAACCTACCACAACCAGTTCCATGCAGAGGCAATAAAGGCAGTCGACATCTGTTGGCTTAAGGAACAGAAAAGGATGAGAAGAAAGGGATGAGAATCGCTGGGAGAGTTTGTCTTTTCTGAACGAGGCACAGCCACATGCTCACCCACAGCCCCAACAAAGAGAGGGAGTGAGAGAGAGAGAGAGAGAAAGAGAAAGAGAGAGAGAATAAGAGAAGAGAGAGAATAAGAGAGCTAGACAGAGTCTCTTGAAATCTCAGATTTCAACTTTTTTTGTTGACATAGTGCTGGCATAAAAAAGAAGGATATCTGCATGCTTTAAATGAGGTATTAGAGGAGAAAAAGTGTGTGTGTGTGCATGCGTGTGGTTGTGCATGCATGCATGCATGTGTGTGTGTGTGTGTGTGTGTGTGTGTGTGTGTGTGTGTGGTGGGGGGTGTCGCCAGCAATGGAAATGACAGTAGGACGAACAGAGAAGATGAAAAACGAGGTGAGAGGACACAAGTTAGGAGCCGAACGCCGAAATGTGGTGACTCATAGCAGTCTGGCATTCGGTGCCACACGCAGCCACAGCCATGGGCACCCACAGCGGCGACCAGGCGGGCAGACAGGACAGGACGGGAGAGGAGAGAGCAGAGCAGAGGAGAGAAGAGAAGAGAAGAGAGGAGAGGAGAGAGGAGAGGAGAGGAGAGGAGAGAAGAGAAGAAAAGAGAAAAGAGGAGAGAAGAGAATAGAAGAGAAGAGAAGAGAAGAGGAGAGGAGAGAGGTATACAGGCAAGCACTGTGAGGAGCTTCATTCTAGAAGCTGGAGCTGTGTGTGTCTATGTGTGAGTGTGTGTGTGTGTGTGTGTGTTCAGAAGAACAGACAGGATGATTAAACCTACCAACAGCATGCAATAAAAAAAGTGGCAAGCAGAGAGGGTTTACCAGAATAGTGAAGCTTAGTAGCTGAGCTCAAGTACTTCACACACACACACGTACACTCGTGCACACAGACATAGACAGACTTGCACAAATGCATGCACTCCACCCCCTACACCACACACATACACACACACACGACAGTCACTTCACCTTTTCTCATGTTCCTTCGCTGGGCTGTCTGGGCACAAGCTCCATTGGTAGTGGAGGGAACTGGCGCAGATATGAAAAAGCCTGTAGCCGCGAGAAACGAATAGTCCATGGAAAAAGGAAACTACAAAGCGAATGAATGGTGAATGGTGTCCATATCTCCACACCCCCTTTTCCTCTCTCTCTCTCTCTCTCTCTCTCTCTGTCTCTCTCTGTCTCTCACTTCTGCTATTAGTCTTTAGCGTCCTTTCATTCTCTTTCACGCATGGGTCCAGCTCGCTGTCTGATTCCGTTCACAACTTTTCTCTCCTCTGTCTCTCGCAGGGCTGAGAATACTAAAATACATGCAGCATGGAGAGGCAGAGAGAGAGAGTGAGGGAGAAAGGGGGAGAGAGGGAGAGAGAGAGAGGTGGGGGGGGGGGGGATGTGCACTGAGCAGTGACATCCTCAACTCCTCTGTCTCCTTTCATAATTCCATGTCCGACAGCATGAGAAAAGCGCTGAAAAAGGACGGAGAACGAAGAGTGAAGAAAAAAAAAATATATCCATTAATTTGGTCGCACAGCTGTAATCATTTAAAGCCAGAGGCCCCCGTCCTCTGCCATCTCAGCAAAAGACCCAGACAGACAAGGGGTGAGAGAAAGAGAGAGTGAGAGAGAGAAGAGCAGAGAGGCAACATGCATGAGAGAGATAGAGCGAGAAAGAATCAGCCACTTCTTGCTTTGCGCCCATTTCTTGCATTGTTTCATTTTTTATAGCATTTTGCATTCGGGGTCCATTTCCTCTCCTCCAGTCCCCTGTTCCTTTTCTTTCGTTCCTCTCGTTTGTATTCCTCTTATTTTGTCACGCTGTCTTTCTCTCCCCTTCTCTCTCCCTCTCTCTCCCTCGCTCTGCTCTCTTTAGCATAGCTAAGGCACATCAGGAACAATATCCTTTCTCCCCCCACCTCAAAAAGAAAAGAGAGAGAAAGAGAGAGAGAGAAAGAGGGGAAAGATGAAGCAAGAGAAGAAGAGTGAGGGAGAAAAAGGAAGGACTATGGAATGAGAGTAGGGTCTGGAAACAGAGCCATGATGTGCCTGGCTTACAGAGGCTACATTTAATCTCCAGCCGTTCCCCGGGGCTGGTGCTGGGGAGGAGGGGGGTGGTGGTGGAGGGGGTGTGTGGGGTGGTTGATGGGGGGTGGGGGGGTGCGATAGGGGGAGGGACTGTCACGAGCAGAAGGGAGACTGGCGACGTACAACGTGCAGTGGACTGAAATCAGCGACGGACGACTGAAGAGGGAGGGAAAAAAAGCCTTCCCAAGACAACACTGCCCTCTTCCTTTTCCCCCTCGCTTTCTCTCTCTCCATCTCTCTCTCTCTCTCTCTCTATCTCTCTCTCATGCATGGTCTCATTCTCTATCACTCTCTTTTTCTCTCTCGTGCTTTCATTCTCTCTCACTCTGTCTGCTTTCATCTAAGCTTGCAAATCCTCTTTGTCTGCAGCACACACACACACACACATACTGGCACAGACACATGGACACACACATACATACATGTATACACACGCACGCACACACTGTAAAATGATAGTGTTTCTCTTCACTACACTAATACTGACGTATCTGAAGCTGAACTAGCCCGTGAGGACACTTTCAGAAAAAGAAATACTGTTTGCCGCAGACATCCAGTGGGTTTACAGGGATGCGCATTAACCATATCATGAAGCAGCACTTAAATTCTCTTGCATTCAAACACACGCAAAAAAATAAAGGATAGGGACAGAATGGAAGAAGAAGACAGAGAGAGAGAGATATAGAGAGAAAGAGAAGAAGAAAGACACAGAGAGAAAGCTTTGCTGTGCATAACCAGACATGGACACTATCCCTTTTAAAAAAAAATCCCCATAGCTCTTGTGCCACCCCTTACCCAACCCACCCCTCATCTCCACATGCACACACACACACACACACACACACACACACACTCACACTCACACTCCATCCCTCTACCTCCTACCCCACCCCCCACCCCCACCGCACCCTCTTGCCAGTGCTATCCTCATCTGTCAGCCTCCTTTTGTCCAGATAGCGCCAGCCATCAGCGGCGCGCTAATATTAGACTGCCTTTGACGCTGCTGGCTGCGTCTGCGGCTGCTGCTACCACTGCTGCAAGGCTGCGACGTGCAGAGCACAGATGAGCAGAGCAGAGCAGACTTGTCCCCCAGCAGCAGGAGGATGTGCCCTTATATGTGTTACATGTGCCCTATCAAACCCACTGCCTTGTGTGAAAATAGCACATATAGCTTATGGCTTTAGGGTGATTTGTGTGCTAACTGAGGCAGAAAGAACTGAAACAATATATATATACTGTGTGGAGAGATGATTGATACGTAGGCCTACTGTATGTGGGTCTTCTGTCATCCCCTGATTTAGTAGAACCTTCCCTGATAAGAGTGTTTAGGTAATTCTGGCATCTTAAGCAAAGCTGGGAATCTCGTGTAAGTCTGACCACAACTGTGAATATATAAAGTACAGTCCTGTATATATGGCTCTGGGCAGTAGAGAAAGAAATATGAGGGTAAAGCTTTACCAGCTTCAGTGTTTGAATGTTACTGAATCATTCAATAATTGAAGATTGAAAACAGCCTTAGAGCGTGGAGGGATTTGAAGCGCTAGCTAAATATGTTTGTGTGTGTGTGTGTGTGTGTGTGTGTGTGTGTGTGTGTGTGTGTGTGTGTGTGTGTGTGTGCTTTTTTCTCCATTTATGTATGCTGTTTCCCTGCACTCCTCTGGTTTGGATTACTGCTAGATTTAAACAGCATATTTGCATTGCAAAGACAGCAACAGACAAAGTGAAGCCTTGGAAGCAGATTAGTAAAATGTGTTGTGAAAAACGGTGGGGGTACTCAGACAACTCATAATGTTACAAAATCACAGTAAAAACTTACAGCGTAATAAAATTGCAGCCAACTATGCCACCCTGGAAGTCTTGTTTTTGAGGGAATTCGCTGCCTTCTCAGATTTACCTTTTGCAGACAAACAAACGTCTGTCTTGTTTTTCGAAGCCAGAGATGCCGTTCATGTGTTTTCATTGACAAAGTCAAACTTGACTGCAAGAATGAGAGACATTTTCAATTGTTTGGTCTCTCAGATTGCCATAAAATCACCTCAGGACATAGGAGCTCAGGGTGGCAAGCAATCAGCTGAGCCCTCACTGGGAAGGTCTGTCCACACTAAGAACTAGTCCAAAGACAACTGTTACCATAACCAAATGTTCACACTGATAAGAAATTCCTCTTCCCCATGTGCCTTATTGTGATTTCTAAAAAGATGTGGTCCACCATAGTGGTACTGCCAAACCTTATTACGATTGAACAAGTTATTAAGTTATCTTTGTAATTCCAGCGAGGATGGTACCAAATAATCTCACAATCAAAATCTTTAAAATTGATGAGCAAGATACTGGCCTTTGGACCACCGTCTAACTAAACACAGTTTAGGAGTTTGTCAGAATGGGGCGTTGGCTAACTTCCATTGCAATCTTAATCGGTAGAACTGTCATTCAACAAAATGGTGTTTTTTCCAGTAAGGATAGTTCCAAGACTTGCAAACATAGTCAGAAAGTTTGGTAGATAGAATGAAAACTTGAATGTAGTATATGTACCAGTATGTACCAGTACAGGTAAGTACTCATCCACTGGTCTATAATACTCTACTCGCCAATGTAGAGACTGAGGACACTATCGAAAAACCATCCTTCTTATAACAGAGCTGCTGTGCCTTAGCATAGGATGAAGAAAGGATTTGGACACAATATATACACTCTCTTACACCTATTATACATCAATTAATTGTTCATTCTCAGTTACTATACCGGCTTATGACGCAGCTCCAGAGATACTCTAAAAGGTCTAGGCTAAATGTGTAGGAGTAATTTTTACCCTCAACATGCTGACATCATTTACAACGCTGTTAGCACTACTACAGCCATTCGAATGACAGAATTAGCTATTTTTGACTGAACCAAAACAAGAAATGTACCCCAGCAACGAAGAGAGGACATCACCTCAATTATGCTCTGCTCTGCATTGGTCGCCAGTGTGTGTGGACTAATTTTAAAGTTGTGTTAATGACTTACATGGTTTTTCATGACCTGGCACTAGAGTATACTATTGACATGTTGACCTCCTTCATCTCCAGCTAGGCTCCTCAGATCCTCTTATCTTGGTCCTTATACGCATACTTTTGCAAACTGTGGCTGATCTGTTATTTGCAGTTAAGTCCCCTGTACTGCCAAACAGCCGTGCAATAATAGCCTAGCTGTGAAACATGTGTGTTAGCATGTAAGCTTGGCCTGAAACCACATCTTTACAAAATCACTTTAATGACTGAGTATTCTGTATTTATTTTCTGTTATTTTATTTGTTGTGGGCTACAGAGCAACTTAACTATAGTCTATTTATTTTATTTCTTTTTTTTTAATCAGTAAATTCACTAGTGTTTGCACCATTTGGAAGGAGACAGGGGACATCTAGCCCCTGTTAAATGTTTTAAGCATTTTCAGAAGGGACAGAAATTGACGACAAATCTGTGAACTGTTGAGCTATAGCTATTAAAACCAGTTCTCTAATCAGGGCATGCTAATTTAAAATCATGCCACCAATGCCCTCCAACGTTCATCACCATTGGTTTCAGCTAACATCAACATGACTCTTACAAAGAAATACAAAGAAACAGCTGTGTCTATTGATCTGGGTAAATGCTAAGATAATGTGTTTGTACAAAGGAGGTTTTGTAAAGACATTGTATAACCTCAGCACCATACTCTCCTCTGTCCCCTGCGTCGGCCCTAACTGATTGTTGAGAAGAGGCTTTTTCTCTTGATGCCAAAAAGGTTTAATTGAAGTGGAATAATTAATTTCTGCCAACAGAATACTTTGGTGAAAAACAACAATCCTCAGAGACAACAGCGTCTGTTTGTACAGCACCTTCCTCACTGAGAGACATTATAATCAGTGATGATGACTACTTGAACTTCTGAATCTGCATAAACAAAAAAGCCTCCAGTCTTGTTGCTATTGCACTGTAATTGAAGCTGTAGTTAGTAAAGTAGCTATCTTTATTACCATTTCATTACTAATTTTTGACAGACATTATCTCCCAGTCAGATGGTCTTTGCATTTTCGTTATGAGCATTTAGAATTGAAAATGCTGAGGTCACGGGGAAACACAACCGTCTGAAATAGTCAAGAATTGTTCAATCCAACCTTGGTCAGTCTTCTTGATAGAGTATATCCTGTGTTGGTGGAGTCAGTGTTTGTGTAGCAAGAGCATGTGTGGGAAACAGGACGTATGGTATGTTACTGAGGTGAAGTGCTACATACATATTGACAAATCCCAAAGTCCTGAAGCCTCGAGTACTTAAATGGCCTGAATTGACTAAGTCTTTGTCACTGCTGATAGGAAGAAGAAAGAAAGAATGTGGAACAACATAGCGAGGATAACGAATGCACAGACTGAATAGCAAACACACAGCTTATGTTAACTCAATGTCACCATAAGCTCACCTTTGCTTTCGTTACTCACGGTACCATTTAGTTAGCGTTAGTTCACTGTTTGGTCTATGTTGTTCCAAATTCTCTCATTCTCCTTCCTATTGAGAGCACTTGGCAAGCTTGTACAACAATGCTATGATTGGATTGACGCTGAACTGTTGCTTTAAAGATAGGGAGTGGAAGAAATCCATCTTTTGCATGCTCTATGACATTGGTTCTGAAACTGGAATCCGGGGGAATCCCCGGGTCTCACAGCGCATTGCACCATCTGTGAAAAAGTTTTCTAAAAAATATCATCTAGCAAATGGATATGTAAGCCTATATGGTAAGGTTTGTGTTGCAATTATGAGGAGTACTTGGAATGTTTCTGCTCCAAAAGGGTTCCCTGCTCCAATAAAGTTTGAGAACCCCTGATATATAGATCCAAGCAACCTGTCCCTCAGCTCCTTATACCTTATCCTCCCTACCCAATCCAAACAGTTGTTCGAACCTAACCACTGTGTGATTATCAACTTCATATACAAGGAAAACTTCATTCTTGAAGAAAAGACAACTTTGGATAAAACCAGATATAATATTGTGGCAAATGAAAAACATGTTTTCTGTACATTGTACAGTGCAAAAGAAGCCGATAATGACAATAACACTAAATATGATCCTATACAGTTCTGTAGGTACAGTGCATACAGTGCGTACAGTGCCTCTTTAGGCCTGGCATAGCCAGTGCGCCAGCCTTCCAAGCCTGGATAACCTGATTGGTTAATGACTTACACCTAGGTTGAGGGTTGGACTATATAAGCGGTTGTTTTCTTTGTCTCTGAAGGTCACTTTTCTATTGGGCACATTTTGTTTGTAATGTTGGCACTTTGGTTGACTTTCTCTCCCACAGGCACCTTTCCTGTTTCTTAACCTCTTCTTCACATCTCTACATTACTGATGCTTGCATTCCATCCATGCACTCACATATATTCTCTTTCTCTCCCCTAGACATCTCTCCCATAGAATATTAGAATCTGAGCCTTGACATGATGCTGATTTGACCTCTGCATCTGCACTTTCTGAGAATCCATGAATGGATAGATCAAAACATAGATACAAAAAGGTAAGTCCTACCGTTAGACCAACCCTGATCCTGAGAAAATCAAGGCAAATTTATGAAAGCTACAGTTCTGAGGTTTTCAGCCAATAATTTTATCTAAAGCAAAATGGACTTGCAACAGGGGGTTCAGGAATGAAACCCAAGTCACCCAATAATCAGTCGGTGATTTACCACTGTTCCTACTCACTCACAGCAATTCAATTTCAATAGGTCTGTCAAAAGCAGGTGAGCTGTAAAGTCTGACATTTTTCGCTTTTACATACTAGTACTGACTGTTATAATTATATGGCGTTAGCCTGGTGGACAAGAGTCTTTCACTAAGCGATGGTGGCACAAAGAGCAACCTGAGGGTTGCAGGTTCGAGCCAAGCTCTGCCTGACCCCATCGATGCAAGTTACTGAACCCCAAACTGCTCCTGGTGAGCATGTTGGCACCTTGCAATGGCAGCCTCTGCCACTGTTGTGTGTATGTGAATTATGGTGACCAAACTAACCCGATTTCTGGGGACAGTCCCTGACTATGGTGGTCTGGAATAGGAATGTCCCTGGTTCCCATGGAAAATTCAGGAAAATATCCCCAATTTTCATCTTAAAAGTTTGATCACCTTAGTGTGGATATGACGCTGAGACATACATTGTAAAGTGCTGCAAGTGCTCGTAGCAGTGAAAAAGCACTACACTGTATAAATACTGTCTATATACTACTCTTAACTCTGAACTCTACTCTGCACTAGAAAAACTATTGGATCTGCATTCATTCAGTCACTAATGTTTGTTTGTGGATCTGCCTTCAATCAGTCGCTAATGTTTGGTTGTGGGTCTGCCTTCAATCAGTCGCTAATGTTTAGTTATGGACCTGCCTTCAATCAATCGCTAATGTTTAGTTATGGAGTATATTATGCTCCATCAAGTGGACCAATGTCTTAAAAGACGTAGCTTAGTACGGAAGCAAAATTTCTAGTACAGAGATACTACAGTGGTACAGCCAGGTTAACATGGAGTGGAATGATGTTATGATCGCATTGGTAGTGTTCATCACCCAGGGGACACATTCTACTGTCCACCACAGGAAACCAGGACCATTACAAACAATCTAAAAATCATGTATGTATCATGTGCCAACGTCAATGACTCTGCCGTAGGCAATGTGGATGTAATTGTATGGATGGAAAAGTGTGCGTTGGGTGGCACCACTGCTTTGACAAGGATGTGTTGATCCAGACATGACACGCATCAATAACATTTACTGCCTGCTGGAAAAGCCTGGTATCTGTCCGGTCAGCTGATACAACTCAACCAGCCAGGTCCTGCTGTGCTGGAAAATGTATTGGACAGACTCCAATGCCATGCCACCCTGTCAGTGGCAGCCTATAAGTTTGGCATGCCCTGGGCATCTGTTGACAACCTTCAGAGAGGCACCATAAAGCCAAGGAGAGTTTGGATCATTCCAAGGTTCCTGTGCTGACTGGAGGACTGTGGACTACCATGACTACTGTGGACTACCATGACTACCATTATACTATTTTGGGAGGGGGGCACAATTATATGTTTCCCTGGACCCAAAAGCAGCACCCCTGCTCCAGTTACTACAGGGCTAAAACTGATTGGCAACAAGACATTCTGTAAACAATAGTGTCAGACAAAGTCATCAGTGAGAATCAAGAGGAAGATTAAAACATTATTTATATATAAAATATATTTTTTGATGTGAAATGTAACTATGATGTGGTTTAACATTTGATACACATTCACTGTCTTGTACATTCTACCTATTCTGTGAGCCATTAAAGAATAATATTTGAGAATAATATTTTGATATAACCCTAGGTTAATTAAACATCAAATGTCCTGCAAAAATCTAAACGAAATGTTGCATATTGTTGTTGGGGCTGGCATCATGTGTGGATATATTTGTGAGTGTGATAGAGTAGCGATAGTATTGAACATAACGTACAGTACTTACAGTTGTCACTCTAGCTCATTATGCTAAAATACTTAGCATAAAAAATTGAGTGCATTTATGCAGCATTACAGAATAAATCAAAAATAATATATCTTCTTGTGTTTTAATCCAGTGTTTGGATACACATGATAACATGTAATTAGAGAACAGAAGAAGCAAAAACAACTGTTCCTCCAACAACTCAAACTGCCACTGAATTACAAGGTCCAAAAAGAGAAATCACACTCAAGGCAATTCCACAACTGATCCTACTGGTTTCAAATCAAACTCCCCTAATATAAGGACATGAACCTACCCTTCATCAAGTTTATTTTATCAACCGCAAACACCAAGGCGGTGTCAGGACAGATCCCAAGTAAGTCTCTATGAAGGTGATCAGAGGAAAAAGATCCTCTCAGTTTGCACTTGTGCCTCTTTGGCTGCAAGGGTGACGGCAACGGGGAGCGGTTTAATCCCCATCCGTGGGTTTGGATAAGTGCCTGAGCTGCTTTTCATGGATAACTGTCAGCAGATCAAGTGCTGTCATGTCCTTAGATGGCAAATGAGGCAAATGAGGCAACCGCTATGAAAGCAGTCAAGTCCCCCCACCGTCTTAATGTGTTGCCAAGGGATTCGGATTGTTTTGGTTTTGATTGTTTTTTTCTATCTTAAGAGGAACAAAGCTTGGTGCCGCCTTTCTTAAAAGGCTTAAGAATACAAGAATGATGTTTACATCCTTGTCATTTAGAAATATTCCTGGCTGAGGTTTCTGCAAGTAAAGCCAAAATGCTGAGTCATGGTACTGGTTGAATGAAATGCAACACTCACCTGCACTGATGTTTTAATTATTTGTTTTTGTCTTACAGTTGTGACTTAATTTTTTTCCCTCTCTAATTTCCTATAAATAAATGTTGCCATTCCCAAATACAGAATGATGGAGCTGGTCGTCTCTGACTCCAATTATTTTATAGAAAAGCCTGAACTCTGCTGAGTCCTTCCTATATTTAGGATTTTACCATAATTAGC
Organism: Tenualosa ilisha; assembly: GCA_015244755.2. Classification (NCBI taxonomy): domain Eukaryota; kingdom Metazoa; phylum Chordata; class Actinopteri; order Clupeiformes; family Clupeidae; genus Tenualosa; species Tenualosa ilisha. Next base: position 1,720,944 of record PYXC01001037.1, read on the forward strand.
AATTAATGCATCTATTTGTCACTATTATGCCAGTGAATGGAGTGTAGACATTAGCTTACAGAACAGATGTTGTCCATCTTTCGTTTGTCTATATTGCTTGTTCTCTTACTGTAAAGGTTGTATGTATGTTTACATAGTTTGATATTGTATATTATTATATTGATGTACATACGTATGTACACAAGTATTTCAGACATGTTTCTCTCTGAGAACATTCCATGACTGAAGCCAAATTCCTTTGTATGTTAACACTTGTGATACATTACCTTTAAAGCTGATTTAGATATCACTGCATAACATGTCTGGCTCATCTAAAAACACATCAGTTTTCACTTAGATTGGTAAATATTCATGCACATGTTTAGATCGTTGTAGAAATGCATCCATCCACCCACAGAGAGAGACAGAGAGAGAGAGAGAACTGCAATGTTCAACTTTCAACCATCACATGTCTACCAAACCAGAAGGTGGCAGCACTACCCTTACTGATCAAATGAGTCTTACCTAATGGACAGACTCACATTCTTCATCAACACCTTTGAGGGAATTAGCTGAGAAATGATTTGCCTGTTAAATTAGTACTTGTCCTTTCAGTCACTAACTCATTGTGATGAGTCTTTTACAGACTCCCTTCCGTGGGCTAACAGCCAAGGGGACCTAAAATCCACTGGCATGTTTGTCATGATAACAATGTACAGTCTCCTCATGTAGCTGCCCTACTTGTAGACAAGGTGGTCACTTTGTTCAGAAAATGGCTGCTCTGTCTATGTTAAACAGTCATCATAGTCATCATAAATGTGCTCATGGTCTTTTTGGTCACATGAAAACAACGATAATCAACTATTAATTATGGTTTATGTACAAACTATTTTGATTGCACTGGGATACACAAACACACCAGACTTTTCATGCATGTATGCTAAACAAAAAAAAAAAGTTTTTTTTTTCACTAAGATATATTAGTGAACTATTTAGATTTACATTCAGCTAAGCTATTCAGGGAATAGTCTTGAATAGTCTTGTTAGTCTTGTTACAGCAGTGCCACTGTGTAGTGTGTTATAAAATGCTGTGACCAGTCAAAGGCACATCTGCACAGTAGTCATGGTTATATTCTCCCTCTTTTGATATGTCGCACTTCTTCTTTGGATGGATAATCTTGGCAAAGGTGAAGTGCTCACTAACACATACTGTAACTAATTTGTGAACAAAATTTCAAAGAAACACATTCTATTTTTTGTTTGTAGGCCTCGAAGAAATACATAAAATCTTTTACTTTTAATTCATGAATTCAGCAGAGAATGAAAACAAAAGTGTTGTGTTTGCTTTTTGGTTCAATACAGTTCAGCCAGTATAGCTCTTCTCTTCTCTTCTCTTCTCTCACGGCAGACTCACTCTGAGGCGAGCGCCCCGTAACTTGGGCCCCACTACTGTCCTCGACTGTAACAGGATTCTGGACTTCATTACGGGGCTGAGTCCAGACACCAGCGCACAGCAACCATACCTCTTCCACTATGACCCTGAACCACTATGACTTCTGACAACCAAGCCAATTGCTATGTGTGAAACAGCCATTTAGTATCCTATAGGGTTCATTCTTTTCAGGTAGAGAGAAAGAGAGAAAGAAAGAGAGAGCGAGAGAGAGAGAGAGAGAGAGAAAGAAAGAGAGAGAGAGAGAGAGAGAGAGAGAGAGAGAGAGAGACCTGTTAAGACTTTTGGTTTGGTAACTAAAAGTTTTATCAGGGTGCTAGCTGGTAAACTTACATGAAGACAACCAACACTGTGAAAAACCCTTTGATAAAACATCTCTTTGGGTGAGCTTGATCTGTTCAAACTGACACATTATTTTTCAATTCTACTTTTTTGGTTTTCCTTACATTTTATCCTGTTTAAATGACTGTGATTCATGATGTCCACACATTGTGGAAAATAGTCAAATGACAGATACTAGAATTGTTTTCCTCATTAATAATCTTGTAATGCTGTGTTCATAAATAGAATAAGTAGGCTACTTTTGCTGACCAGTTAAGTCGTAATCTCTAATATATTACATAATATATAGGATGGGCTTTGTGAGATTCTATCTATATTTGTATTATATTTAACTTGTTATATAATGTCTCATACAGCACTATCCTCCTATAGTATAACAGTTTTGCAATGGTTTTAAACATATACTCAAGCATCTCTAGGAAATAAGCTGCATGCAAATCCTCCACTTTAACAGAACGAACAAAAACACTTTAAATGCATTCACAGATGGTGGCATATGCAGAGGAAAAATCCAATGGTCAGTGCCACTGAGTTCAACACTAGTGGCCCATAGTATTGAGTTCTTATTCACCATGCATACAACACCGGGCCGACACTATCTGCTTTGATCTATCTTTAACCAATCCATTTCTGTCGGCTGGCTCAGCTCCAGAAAGCATCTTAAAGCTTTCAGTTACGTTCCTTAAAAGCCCCCAGCACAGAGCGGGCAGCTGCCAGGCACATACCAGAGAGGGGGCTGGGGTGGGGGGGACTATACATGCTATATTCTGTTACATTGTGCATTTTTCCTTTAGCTTTTTCCCTCAATTTTGCTGAGAGATGGTCACAACAACCGAAAGAATAAGGTTGAGGCAAAATGGATTTGGAAGGTGCATTCATTTGAAACAACAGAAAATGTTGTCCGTGGGTAAATGGAGCTGCGCTTACCAACATAGCAAAGAAACTGCGGTGGGGGGGCTACTATGGCTACAGGCACACAATGAAGACGGGGAGGGAGGGAGAGTGTGCAGCAGGCAGGCCCGTGGCAGCGCCTCATCCCTGCTCGGCGCGGTTCTGTGCGCGGGACTGTTTCAGAGCACTGGGAGGCCAGGCTGAACCGAGTGAACTGTGGCAGAGTGTTTGCTGTGAGGTCACAGAGTCCAACATTCCACCGGAGCAGTGTTTACACGGCTGGGGAGAGTAGGGAGAAGGGGGTGGCTAAGGGGGAGTGCGGGGGCTTACGGGAAAGGGAACCAATCATCTCCCACCCATGCAGGCGCCTTGTGCTGCCCTTTGCTCTGCTGAGCTATAGGGGAAGCTGACACTCAGAGAGTCATGGAGGAAGCAGCATCACAAAACACACGCTGGAATTAAGCCAAGACAAGAATGTTTCTGCCGATGCACACAATTTAAATTAAATCAAAATAAGCTACTAACACAGCAATACTTTGTTGCATGTTAAATATGTATTAAAATTTAGCTATGTTAAGAGGAAAAAATATTACAACAATAAACATAAGCTATGCTTTAATGTTTTATGAGTGATTGGTTTTATGCAGGGGTGGTCACAGAGTCAGGAGATCTGGCCTGGTCTGACACAATGCAATCTCATCATTAGAAAAATCAATCATATCCAGCTCATATACTGAGATTACTACTACTACTAAAGTACACAAGGTCAATTTCCAATGAGATCCTTTAGGACTGTTTTGTTGGATAGAGATCTAAATGTGAAGTCAATGCATTATGTACTTTAACACTTTAACTGAAGAATGGTCTACCATCAACAGGGAAGGGGTCTATCACAGTAATGTTTGGTCTTTTGGCATGAGGTACATTCAAATAAAGTTACCTCTATGGACATTATTACCAATACAAGATTGCTTCCCTTAGGTAATTGGTTATGGTGACATACACCCACAATGGCTCTGTAGGTGCTGTAAGTGATTTGTCCTACCAGTCTGCACTATTTTATTTGGGACAATCTGCTCAAGGAGAGTAGATCTTTATCCGAGCCTTATTGATGCTCTCTGTGACGCTACCAGAACCCCTTGAATTGAAAACTGTTTAAATCTGTGCACAGATCCATCATGTTAAACACAAGTGGTGATGTGTGAATAAACGTCTCAGCTATTTACTACTTGGCTTATTGCTCTAGGTTGGAAACTCAGGAGCGCAGTGACAAGACATATCTGTGTTTGCCGCTGAGAAATAACTAAATAAGATGTTATTGAGATCTCATCTGTTTCTCCTTATGGTTGCTTAGATGCAATAAACATAGAGTAGATTGAGATAAACTGGGAATAAGTTGAATAGACTGAGATAAACTGGGATTAAGAATAGATTGTCTCATCCCAAATCCAATTAACTGTCTGGAAGCCAAAACCATTAATACTTGAGAGAAAAATATTATTGATGGAGGTTTACATCCATTTGAAGAGCTGTTTTCCAAAATGTTGTATCTCCATTTTCAAACATATTCAAAAATGATGTATTTTTTATTGTGCTTCTCCGTTAATATCAGTAAAATCACAATTTTGTTGTTTTGATAAAGGACAAATCAGATAATAATTTAAGAAAGTTGAATTTAAATGGCCTTTACAGCATTTGGGGAAAGAGCTCTTAATTCTGTGATACATCTCAGATAATGAAGTCAGTTTTCATGTTTCTAAAATTTTGCTCCTGATTGCTGTTAAAAGAAAAACATTAATTACAATGTAGTTAACAGGTAACTACAATAACATGAGTTATTATTTGACTATTGTTGTGTTATTATTATTAGTCTGAGTGTGTATATGCACACAGATATGTGTTTGTATATATACATGTGTATCTTGTGTGTATATTTTAATATGCGGATTTAGGGGGTGGCAAAAAATGACTCAGGACAAGAGGTGCAGGGGTGTTTTGGGTATGGGGTGGTTGTGACCTATGTGAGTATGACAGTATGAGTGTATGTGTGTGTATATGTCTGCCATATCTTCCACTGACTTTGACCTCCATTTTCTTTCATGATGTACAATACCTACGTATTAGGACCAATTCTAAGATGTATTATTACTCATAAAAGTTAGTAGTTCCATCTATTACCAACATATCAGAAGACAATGTCGGAAAACAATAGTAAAATCAACTATGTCCACTTTTCAATACAAAATGTCCACTGACTGCTGCACTGACCTTGGCAAACATTTTTGCAAAGCTTACTACAAGACGTTTAGTCAATTTGAATGCATAATTATTTATCTAGTGTTAGTTTAGAGTAGTAGTCTAACTATGTGACGCTTTGGGAAAAAGACATTTGGGGGGGGGTTGTCTTTACCTGTTTTGCTCATCCATTCTTCTGAGTGGAGGCAGCCATTTTGAAATGTATTAATCATATACATCCCTAATCAATTGTCTGAAACAAGACTGAGATGCACATTTTAGGACTTGCTGGACACTAAACTACTTTCCAATCAGGAACAGTAGCTTAGACAGTGACACAAAATATTTTTGAGATCCATAGTGGACATAAATTCAGAGTTGCTTCTGAGCAACATTGGCTTCTAGAGGGTTAAAGCTCAAATTACGATCTGACACACTCATTTTTTTCTTTTCAATCTAGGCTGAAGCCATCGGAGGCAACCCAGAAGAAAATGTTTTTTTTTACTAGTCATATCTTTTTTCTTTCAGAAACAAACAAGCTCCTAAATTCATCTCAGCTGTCTTTTCTCTCCTAAAGGAGGAGCTCAATTGGAGCTTATTTATTTCTGTGAAACAAAGAGAAGACTATTGTAAGCATGTAATATTTTCTGCTAGCTTTTATCAGTGCCAATTTGTGCTGCTGTAGGTTTTCATCATGGCAGTTTCATTCATCATTCTTCTAAACAAACTCTAAGGCAAGGAATCGCTGGTGCCAGAGCATGTCTGTGGACACAAAAACATTTAACCTTGGTGTTATGGCAACTCGATTACAGTTGCCATGACACCAAAGATAAATGTTTTTTTGTTTGCATAAAAATACAAAACCTGTTTGTGAAATAATATAGCATCTTAATTTCCTTATTAAAAACTTTATTGAAAATGTATTATAAGAAGATTAATGATTGTATTTAACGGATTATTGCAAAAGATTTCACAGCTCTAAAAGTCACTTTCATTTTCAAGGTCATTTTAATTACCATATAACAATGAATATTCTGTTATTTGGATTTTTGCAATGCAGTTTTTTATGGCCAGTTTCACACAGATTGTTTTTAATCACTGATATAAATAAGGCAGATAATCAAATTATCCAAACAACACAATGTCCTTTTTTCTTCAATAATAATGGCTTTCAACTCATTTTTAGGCATTACATTACATTAAGTAGGCATTACATTACATTAAGTAGGCATTACAGCTACGATGATGCACACCCAAGGCATCGTTATACAGACACTGATTTCACTTTCTAAACTGGCAAGTCTGAAGTTCCTCACAGTTCCTGTCTGCATTGTAGCACACAGCTTTCACCCACAGGAAAATAGATTAGACATATAATCAATCTTATAAAATCACTGGATATAATATCTATAAAGGGGCTATAATCTTACATTGAATTGAGCTCAAAATAAAAATTCTATGTGGTGGGGTTTTTAATTTGAAAAAAAAAAAAAAGTCTACAAATGTCAACAGAATGTGCTTTCAACTCCGTTTTAACTCCAGGCACCTATTAGTATTGCCCTGACATCCACTGAGGTTAGCATGCTAACCAACTAGCATCTTGCCGACTCCAAGTTCAAGACCACTCAATACAAGGACTAAAAGATTACATATGGTTCCTTTAAGATGACTTCAATTCTCAAAATATTTTTCCTCCTCAATCTATCCCTATTGGTCCTTATTTCTCCTAAGAGTACAAAACTTCTCTTTAAACACTAGTTGTTGTAAAGGAATAAATGAATACTTTTTTTTAATAGGTATACTTAGCTCTAGTTTCTCTTGACAAATCCTTTGGCAGGTTTCATGAAATTATGTATGGCTCTAAAACTGCAATTTGGTGAAACTAAATTGCAGTTGATTCGTACATGTCCAAACATGTAAAAATACAATATAAAACTTTTCTCAAACAGCACTGGACCACTTTGTGCAACTGAGGAAGGATTTTGGTCCTGATGTTGGTTTCTCATATCATCTCTCATATCTTTGCTGTTAAGTATTTATCGATTTTAGACCAGATTCTTACTCAAAGGATGAGAGGGATCATAAGGTATTATCACACAAAAAACACAGCCAGCTTCCTGAAAGGCCTTCTTCATTTCAACCTGGAACAGAAACACACTGCATTCACCACCAAAAAGCCTAATTGAGGTAAATGAACTAAAATGAAATTCAAATACAATTGTACATCTCTATAGAGAATACTTCAGCTACTGACTCCAAGGACAGTGTGTTGAAAATATACTAGATATAAAATGGATAAAAAAAGAAATCATTAAGTTCTGTTATATATATATGGTGTGTGTATATATATATATATATATACACACACACACACACACACACACACACGTGCACACACACACACACGCACACACACTAGGGCCTTTTAAGAGAGCATGTTAATACCATCTGATCTGGATCCAAGCACAGACCAACCACAGCTCCTCCACTGCCAGGTAGCTTCACTGATGAACCAAACTGCAAAGGAGACAAGTATGAGGAAAATGAACCACTTCTTCTGTACACTCCTGCATTCTATTCACTTAGTGTTAGCTGCCGATTCGCTACACGGTCTATACTGTATGGAATTTTCTCTGTTATTTTGTCCCCTACCGACAGCGTCTAGTGACCTTGAACAACAGGGCAATAGATTGATTCAAACTGGATTTCTCCTTTACAGAACAAACCATGCATGCTTATGTATGCTTATGAACAGGAAAAGATGAGCAGGACACTTTTGGTACAAAATCCAAGGGTTCTTCCGCATAGAGACACTATATGCTTTTCATTACAGGTTTTCCCCCAGGCATAGCATGAGGAGTTCTTTTATGGATGTTTCAGGGAATTAACCAGACTTGGCGTCTGTATTTAGACACAGATGTGGTTAATACATGATTTTGTCTTGCCTAAAACACTGCATGTACACTGCTTTCAATTGTAAGACATTGACAATTGACACCGACAGTGACAACACAGGATTAGACTGATAAGGCAGTTGACATACCTGTCTTGCTATCTGAATCATTTTAAGGTTTCCAGGTCCCAAACAGTCATCAGTGTATATGGACCTGTTGAAAAGTTTAAATCTGATCAATTAAATCTGATTCCATGAGAAACACGGATGAACACACAATATCTTTCCATATGAACGGATGATAATTTATTGGGAATTCTGTGAATAAAATGAGCCAGTTGACTGAAACTGTTATTTTCTCAGTTCCAAACAAAAGCCAGGTGTGCCATTAGTATTGATCAACTTAGCTGCTAACTGTCTATACTCTTGTAAAGTAGTGATCAACTTAGCCGCTAACTGTCTATACTCATGTAAAGTAGTGTTCAACTTAGCTGCTAACTGTCTATACTCTTGTAAAGTAGTGTTCAACTTCGCCGCTAACTGTCTATACTCTTGTAAAGTAGCGATCAACTTAGCTGCTAACTGTCTATACTCTTGTAAAGTCTACCCTATGCTTGAATGGTTGCGGTTGGCTCCTTGGGTGTCGGTGCTTCAAAAATTAACATGGGAGTGACACCAGGCAGATCCTCAGATGCTTTCACCTTTCACCATTAATCTGGGTTCACCCAGGTTAAAATGCCCCAAAAAATGTTAAGATCCTACCTTCGCAGCTCAAGGTTTTTGTCCATCAACTGAGCAAGCATTGGCCAGTCTTTATTTTGTATGGCAGACCTGAATAAGCAATTAATGACAGGATGAAACTACTATGTTTAATGAAGTATAGTATATGTCTTTTAGTTGTTAACAACACGTGGAGGAGGAACATGCTGAGGTGTTGCAGACTTTTATAGCTAACAGTGATATAAAACATCACCACTGCTACCACAACACCAAAGAAATACACAGCAAACAGCCAGCTTAGTAGTCAGTACAAACCTTGCTTGGTCAGTGAGCTCAGCAAAAGACTTCATTGCTTCAATGACTTCAGTCTCTCCTATCCAAAAGAACAAAGATCAGTAACAGGGGTCTAGGTTATATAAGCCTCTGGTATTTGACTATACCTAAAACTTACCATTAAGCCATCGCTGTCTAACATTGCTGTGTATTCGTCCTGAATCACTGGGATCACCCAGATAGGCTAACCAGAAATGTGGAAGACTGTCCATGCCCATCGGAATGTAGTCTCCTATACATCAAAACAAGACTGTAAGACTCACAACATGATTTGTCAAAGGATCATTTGGCCTTAAAGGAGAAATCCAGTGTGATTCAATCCATAGCCCTGTTGTTCGAGGCCACCAAGTGCTGTCTGCAGGAAAAAGAAACGTGGAAATTTGATACAACATAGACCCAACTGTGGGGCACAAAAAATCAGTCAGTTTCATTTTCCTATGGCTCATTCAGTTCATGTCAGCCGCCGGTTTGCTATTTGGTCGAAGTTGAATCGAATCAAATTTTCTTCTTCCTGCAGACAGCACTCTGTGACCTCAAACAACAGGGCTATGGATTGAATCACACCAGATCACTCCTTTAAGACACAGATTAGGCCTATTACAACATGTAAACATTTTGAGTTTAACTGGGTTTATAAATCTTACCATATCCTTTTGCCTCCATAAGCTCTTTACTGAAATCCATATACACCAGACCCTCATAGACCTGTGACAAAACAGCCACAGAACATGGAAACAGAAGAAAGAGGACAGATGATGACACTTTGGCACAGCAATGGGTTCTAATGAATGTTCAGTCATGCTGTAATATGTGATAGTGTGTAAGCTATTGTTTCAAAATTCAACAATGAATTTGAGACTGTAATGTCACACTGTTCTCCTACAGTGTTTAAAATCTCTGGAAAACAGACATTCGTTGAAATTGTTAAAACTGACTTTGTAAGAAGGTATGTGCTTGAGGAGAACTACTTAGAGTGTTTCTCATCACATCATGTAGATCTTAAAGGAAAACTCTGGTGTGCGTAAAGCCATAGCCCTGTTGCTCAAGGTCATTTATTGCTGTTGGTAGGAAAAAGAACAAGAAATTTTGATACATAGACTGAACATGGACTGAATAGTGAACTGGCAGGACTGTGGACTGATTCACACCAAATTTCTCCTTTAACGTCATAGAAAAGTGTACAACATTATTTTGCATTAATAATAAACTCCATATATGTCACCTGAACCACTCTGTCCTGGAGCCCAGCAGTGATGAAGAGTTCATCAGTCTCTACATTTAAGATGAAGTTTGCCCTCACTGGTTTGGGGAGGTCCTGACCAAACAAGAAAGAAATAAGATTATTTACCCTGTTTTCCTGACCACTGACCAAGGTCAATACACTGATTTTGAAAAGTGTTTTCATCTATAAGGTTAATACAAGGGGAAAGGGGGACTATACATGGAAATGCAAATCTTTTCCCCGATCTACATTCTCATTACATCATGATCTTATTCTGCTTTACTGTAAGTAATGTTAAATTAATAGTGGTTGGCACATAGGCACATTGATATTTGGATGTGGTTAATATGGTTTGGTGCAACTTATATGGCACTGGGAAATTACTGTAACCAATCATTTATTTACAGCATGGTGTCGTTAAATAATGCATATTTTTTTTTTTTTTGCATTAAATTACCCCAGACATTATTATCAAAATGTGTTAATATGGCCCTCATCATTAACATGCCTGTTAGCACACTCAGTCACTCAGTTAAGACTACAAAATGATTTGACAAAGAGAACTGAAGATTAAAGCGCCCCCCTGTGGCTGAAATATAATGTAATGTAACAACAGCAGACCAGACTAAACTGACATACAGGATTGCCTTTGCAGGACTGCACACTTTGCACAAGCACACTTACATTATCTGTAATGTTGTAGAATTTCATCAGACACTTCAGGGTTGCAGACACAATTGCACTTTAAAAGTGAAGATGAAAACATGCTTGTTTAAGAAAAGTGGAAGTGAGCAACACGATCTTACATTTCCTGATTTTGCCACTTCCATTGGTGGAATGTTTAGAAAAATCATATATTTAAAAAGCTGCATGTAATTATGATCACATATTTCTAAATAAAGCTGGCATTCTTTTAGTTAGATATGCAGAAAGGGTTTTAGAATTGAGCAGGCCATCATACAAAGGGCCAAAACGTGACTGAGAGCACAGACTACTGAAAGAAACGGAAGCACTAAAAACCAAGAACTTCACTACACAGCTGTGTGTATATATACTGTATATATGGGATGATCAAAGCCTCAGAGTAGGAAGCAGAAGCAATGATCATGGTCTGTCTCAAACAGTCAGTCATCCTCTTCCATTTAACAGACTTAGCGACAGCAGCTGAGCACCTCCATTTGAAAACAGATTTCAAAGTAGCTTGGTCAGCAAGAGAAAGTGGCCAAGTGGAGTGGAAGTGAAGGCTTTCAAAAATAACCTTTCAGCAATCACAATTCAAATGGCTTACCTGCTTCCAGCCAGTCCCTGCGTGAGAGAGTAAACAGTCACAACTGAAGCCAATATTCCTGATTATTCAGCAAAGGTCAAGCAGCCTTTTGACTCATGCAGATTCTACAGCATGGACAGTCATCAACTATTTGAAATGAGCACTTACCACCTGCCGTGGAATATTGGTGTCATATTTGAGTGTGAAATTCTGCTTCCGCAAAGCAATTCTAAAACAACAATTCAATTGCTAATGATGAGAATATTCTGACAAAATGTATAGTAACCTACTCAGTCAGTAACATTGACTAATATAGCATTGACACAGTGACACATCACCACAAATACTGTCAAGAAGTGCTTCAAAAGCAGGTCCATCTCTGCTAAAACAAAGGAGCTGTGTGAATAGAAAATAGAATTCAGGATATTTCTTACCCTTGTTTTGAGCAGAATTGATAGAATTTCTTGCAAGTAGCCTGCAATAAACGTAAGCCTCCCAAGTACCTAAAGAACAAGCAACAGCGCCATCCATTAGCTGTCTGATGCAACTACACTCCACTGCATTGCTCTGCAGACAATCAAGAAGTTTCTGCATCAGTGTAGTAACTGTCCTTATTGCAGGTGAGGCAGCATGTTATTTGATATAAAAATCATTAAGGTATCAAAGGAAATGAAATTATTCATGTGGTAACTGATGGTAGATACTGTAAGTCCAAGTGAGAGAGGTGTATGTGCTCAGCTCCAGTGAAACTATGAAGACTATGGGCATAAAATAAGGGTAGCTGGATCAAAAGAAAAGCACTCTGAAGTTCTCTTGCTATTTATTTGACTGACGACATGTCAAAGACGGATGCGTTCCATTCTCAGCGTTTTGAGAGTGCATTCATCTTTCACTTTGATCCAGGATCATGTAAATCCACTCCTTTCACAATACAAACAAGGACACACACACACACACACAACAAGAACACACACAGGTGATGATAACTACATGATAACGACACTGGAGCTTTATAATCACTTTCAATGTGCTGACCCTTCTTTCCTGCTGATGTGGAAGAGGTCCTGTAAACTGCCAAATTCTGTGGGGTCATTGAGTGGATGAGGTTGAAGGACCTACAGTTGACACAGAAAGAGACAGAGAGAGAGCGAAAGAGAGACAGAGAGAGAGAGAGACAGAGAGAGAGAGAGAGAGAGAGAGAGAGAGAGAGAGAGCATATATATTATATGTAATATATATTGTTTCTGTGCGTTCACACCAAAAGCTGCTAAAGCTGTAAAACTGCTTTTGTCGCCCATAAAGCATCGCTACTGAAATATCTGTGTTCACCCATAAAGCATCGCTACTAAATATCTGTGTTCTCTCCAGGTGCTCCGATCGCTCATGGCCACACCGCTGCCATATCATTTGCAGCCAAAGAGTGTATTGCCAGTTGAGCAGTTTTGAATTTTTTAGAATCACTCTTGTCATGGCAACTTCATTGCTTAGCGCTTCTTGTACTCTTGTCAATAGAAAGCAAACTACTGTTAGTGGTGATTTTTTAGTAGTAAAAAAGAGAGAACACTGGAAAATTTTATTACCAAACTCTGGCTCTCCATGAGAGTGACCTCAGCCCAGAAGTTGGAAATGGACATGGCAATGGTTTTGCCATTAAAACCATCAGAAGGGTTCCCCATGAGTCCAACTCTAGGATTGGGCAATGCAGTCCGATCAGTACAGTTAAGAAGTAAATAACTTTGCATGTATAGCAACACAGTGTGGATGGACTTTGGAGAATAGTTCACATATCACAAACCCTTAAGGAAAATACAGAATGATAATTAAAATGCCCTCACTGTGTTGCTCTAACATCCAATGTCAAAGAGGGCAGTGAGTATATTTGGTTACCTGGCATAAGAGCGGCACGTAATGGGCTTGACAGGGGACTCATGTTGCTTGGCAGAATAGTGGGCCAACCATTTGGCATATTCTGAGAGGCCCTGTAACACGTAGGAATATGAGTGACATGCTTTGACAAGGATATGTGACACATGCGATCAGTGATGTGACTTGTGACCCTACACATACACACCACTTGACCAATGAGCTGAAAACCAGTGGGCAGCTTCATGCCAAACACAGGCATCTTCTGTGTGTTAATGAACCACTCCTGTAGAGAGAGAACAACACATGCAGCACTGTGTCCTTACATTGGTTTGGTCTATTTACATATACTGTAACTATAACTGTAGTGTGCTGTATCTGTAGAAATCAAACAAGTGGTAAACAGTATTTCATTTTTGCAGGGAATAAAATAACTTATTACACGGCTCTTTAGATTGCTACAGAATGCTCCATTCACTTTGATGGGACTTCCTAACATTCTACGGTCTGAGATAACGGACTGTTGCTAACTATAACAGACCGCTGATCAGAAAAGTGAAACATAACCATGACCATAACCATATTGCCATAACCAATCAGCTGATCTGTAAGTTAATGACCTACTGTTTTTTTTTGCAGAAGCAATTATCCATCTTAATCATTAAAATGACTATGATAGCAATGATAAAGATACTTAGCTGTCATGTAATTGATGTATTCAATAGATAGCCGTGCAATAAGAGCGTGCAAAAAGATGAGAGCGTGGCAGTCATTATTGTGGAATAATTCCCTTCAGAGTGATTCAACCACTCAATCAGGAGTTATTCCACGATAATAATCACCTCGCAGAACGTTATCCCTTACATGTAAATCTGCTCTTAGTTGTGTGAACTGTGTGTATGCTAATCACAGTGTTAGCTGGTGCTACAACATTGGCATTTGCCCTTGGGCATGAATTAATTACTAATTATTTAATTAATTAACTACCCATCTCCAGAATCTCTACCAGAACACTGCCATGTAACGGTAACAGTTAGTTTACACTGACCCAAAACTTTCCCATGGTGCGCGCATTAATCTCTTGGTTATGGGAGAGGAATTCTGACAGGTAGGCGAGCGTGCTCTTCTGTAGGCAGTAGAATACTACACTGGCCAGTCGAGATGAGGTCAGGCCCTCAGGTGGCTTCTCCTGAAAACAAGTGATCCTGACAGGTACAGAAATAATGCAACCAGATGAACGGTCTCTTTTGTGTTTTTATCCATGACTAAACTTGAATATTTACTGCCTCCAGATCATTGATCCCAGCTTACCTGTGTGTGTCTGGACACACCTCCACAATACCACGCGAGTCGCTTTTTTCACTCTCCTCCAGCTCATAGTATATGACAAGGTCTCCTGGCTACCAAGAAGGTAGACAACCTTGTTATAAAACCCACTTTGATCTTCCATCATAAGTCAGTAGAATAAAGAACCACTCTTACCTTTGATCTATAGAACCGAACCACTTGTGCTATATCAAAGTTGTGGTCTGCGCAAAGCATGTCTCCAGCGATCTGCAAGGAAAAGAGTACTTAGTATATGAATTTATATTATTTGTTTAGAATTTGTGTAATCCAGTGGTTATGAAACTTTTTCTGTCGTTCTCTAGAAGATGTGGGATTTTCAAATCCCACTTGTTTCCATCACCCCACACAGAAAAAACAAGACAGGGCAATTCCACACTATTTTTGTTGTCTGTTTTGTTGCTGTCGTCACATTCAAAATGTCAATAAAATGCCATAGCGTTGTAAATTGTGAAAGATTAAATTTTCTGGCTGTAGAACTTGCATTCCACATTATTATTCACATCACACAAATACCACGGCTTTTACTGTATTTTTACAATAAAATTATTTTCATTGTAATATAGTTTGCTATGAATAAAAAAGTCTGCTAAGAACCTATAAACATAATAATAACTAATGGGTTCCACGTTTTGTTTTGTTTTTTTGACATCTTAGCCCGCTGAGTCACTGCGCCCCCAGGGGTTCTGCTTTTAACTCAAACTTACCACCATAATATCATCTTTCAGTCCACGGCTTCGAATGACTAACTCAAGGTCAGCCACAGCACCAAGACGATCTTCTAACGTGGTGCTCCCATCGTTCACCAAATTCTCGACTGGGAAATCATTGGCTGTTGCCCAGCGCTCATAATGTTTATACCTACATTAGGAAAGAAAGCACTTCTAACCTGCATCACATTCACCAATTAAAAGCTATTGGAGTTTTATTGTCAATACTTACTTGTCTGCATTTGTGACCAGATAAACCTCAGTGAACAACTGTCTCCTATAAACAAACAATGCAAAAAAAGATGATGTGATTATTCAAATAGCAACTATTTGGTAGCAACCAACAATGTTATGATAAAACATTGTTATGACATATATGAACTTATATGAACATATATGAACTTCACTGAATATGACAACAGCCACTTTCCTCAGTGGACATACTCTGCTGACATTCACATGCTAACAGAATGCCCTTTAAAGAGGCATTCGCAGAAGATGTCAATGTCAACTCTCACAAAGCTTTCCACATACTAGGCCTTTTACAGTAGCACCCAATTAATCTTGCTGTCACTTCACAGAGGTCATCACAGCACAACATCCCAGATCACACAAACGTGAACAAGCATACCCTTTTATTGTGTTTTCATGAACACTGAGCATGCTATGGTGGTAGCTACAGTAAGAACCAGGGTTCAGGCATTTACACTGGCCTACTTGTCTCCGGTTTGTAATCAAAGGCATCATTAAACATGCTAGGCTATGTGCTTTCTGTACTTGAAAGATTCACTCAAGTCAGTTTAAAGTTCTGTACAATCTGCTTTCATCTCCAGGCCCTTGGCACCTCCCCTTGTCAACATTTGCGGCTCTATGTGTGTCCAGTATTGTTTCACCAGAGAGTCATTCATGATACTATCAGCTTAAATCTGGTTAAAGGGTGGCCGAGAGCAATTTGCACAGGGCAAAGTCTGACTCTGAGGCACTCGCAAGTGAAACAAAATGATGAAAATGAGAAATGATTATACGTGACCCTTCACAGACTCCCTCAAGTCTAACATTCGTCTTCAACTATATATTGAATCAGCTAAATTGAATCACAACCTGCTATAGTCATGTTTATTAAATGTTTTATCATACACAGCCTAATAATATACTGCCTTCACATGTGTCAGTATGGCACAAGTAGAGGGCTGCCACTGGAAGAATTAGGACCCTGATGCCATATTTCAACCCTCTGTGCCACCCAATGGGTGACCTTTGACCTACCTGCTGAAAAAAAACTTATGATGGTTTGCCGGTCTAGGCTATGCTTTCGCTTATTGCACTTGTCTGACCGTCTCATGGTTGGCCAGCTGAATCTCTTTTCGCGAGAGTTTTGCTGGTTTAATTGGTTGACCCAGCTCATGATGGTAGAATTAGGATGGTTTTGCTGGTCTTTATAGCTGGAGATTGACTTATCAGTCCAGCAATGTCCAGCTTTGTGGCTGGTCAAACCATCTTAAACCATTAATTTAAGCTTGACCAACATAAATCAGAACATGGCCAACATACATCAGCACACTCACATAGACTAACTTGTCAGACCAACATGACCAGTCCTAAGATGGTCACACCAGCAAGTCAAGTGGTGGCCCAACCAGTGAGGCCAGCAAAGACCAGCAACACCTGGTAAAAAAAAACAGCTAAGACCAGCCAAAACCAGCCACCAGCCTAGGCTGGCATAGCTGTTTTTTTCAGCGGGGCTGGGCTTCAGCAAAACAAGAATCTTCGTTTTATTTACTTGTATGCTGGAGATGTGTAAAGTTACAATATACTGCAACTTACGTGTTCACAGTTTCCCACCAAAAGTCCAGGATTTTCTTTCCTCCGACCCCAGGGAGCAAGGCCTTGGGCACTCCCGTAAGGTGACCATACAAACCTGTGTCATCATTCTGAAACAAAAGAGTACCGTTTAAAGCTAGAATAAAATAGGCATATTCAAAATCTGCAAAAGCAGCATTTTAATGACTTAAGTGGTTGGAAGTAATTTCAGCTCTAAATGGCAAGCTCTCTTGTGGGAAGGCTAACGTTACAACGACAAGTCCAGCACTGAATCCAGTTCTGTCTGATTTCTCACAACCTCAGCTCCATCACAGATGATTAGACTATCGTAATCCAACCAGCAACTTTTGCAGTTTCTCCTCGTAACTGACTGAGGTACAAATCTAAACTTCCTAGATATGCTCAATTATGCAATCTGCGGTCGTCTTCATGAAGTGAACTGTGCCAGGAAGCATAAGTTAATTACGCACATAGACACACCAGCACGGAACATGACTGAAAACATTCTTGCAGTAATTTCCTCGAGCACGTCACTGTTGACAGATTTTTAACACCATTAGCCCAGAACAATAGAGTTTCCTACAAGTGATTTACAGAGACGTAGGATAATTCTGTTCCCATATATTCTGCAATGTGCACTAGACTAGGGCATAACTGTTCTGTTGTTAACTGCAGCATTGACTTACACATACCTTCAGCTGTGTCTGTAAAACGGTGTCGTGTCCAGCAACTAATAAAATGCAGATCATCTTGTGCTCTCAATAAACACTTGGAGATATGTTACATTGCAGCAGCATGCGATACAAACTCTTAATACAACCACGTCACCACGTAACGTGTTTGTTCATTGTTGGTGTAAGTGCCATAATACAAGTCTTTCCGCTTAAATATCAAAATAAAAGTATTTTGTCTGTGGCCCTGGTGGTTGAATAAAGGAAAGAACAGTCCTACCGCTGTGGGGTAAATAGCAGATACATACAATTTGTTTTCAAACTTAGCATTTTCAAGCATCAGATAGAGAGATTCTGAACAGGGGATAAAGGATGTGTAACTCAAGACAGGACAACAACTGTTATATTTCACACAAGGACACACTAATAAACCAAATTTGAATACTGACTTTTCCCTTATGAAGATTCAGTGGTAATGTGTGTCAGGTAGTAATATCATGGTCGTTATTTTTGTGATCATTCATAGTTATTGCCTGGAGATGAAGCAATGTTTATTGCCCTGATGTAGTTTCTTAGCATGTAAATCTGATGCCTTTAAAACGACCACATGTAGAACAAAATAGATTTGCTGTTTGTGTAGATAGGGGACATCAACAGTGTTATACAACCAGATATGCACAATAAGTATGTGCATGTAAGGTGAGCACCAGCTGATGATTCAGGTGAACTGCTTTTTATTGTCAAGAAAATCCGTGCACAAATATTGTATTACAGCACATAAAGTCCTCAATATTTCGCTTGAGAGGTTTGTGAATGACACTGGAATTTAGCAATACAGAACTAAAACCAATCTGAGAATTTGGCATGAAAGTCATGGCTATTTATTAAGAAGAAAGCCAACAAAATAAATAAATGTAAGACCAACACAATTTATAAGCTGCTCAGTGTGTCTTACTATTAGCCCAAGCTAGTTTGTGCGTATACAAGTGATGCAACTGACGTGATTAATGGCATTGCTGAATTCAACTGCTTGGGTACAAGAAACACAACTGGACTCTATTCTCCAAGGGTTAAACACTTGCTTACAGGTAATGCCATATGAAAACTTTGTAGCAATCAGAAATATTACAACATATTTTGAACTGATTTTCTGCCAACACACAATAAAATGAGCCTGAGCTGATGTAGGGGCTGTTCTAATGTCATCTATGTGCATCTCCTCAGTGATGCTTCCTTTCTGACAAACTATTAGCACACAAACAGTACAGCTGTTCTTGTCCAGAAACCAGACAGACAAAGAACAACACACACAAAAAAGATCTGACATTTGTTAGAACAGGTTTCAAATACGTACAAGTGGGCCAACTTTAGTCAAATATTCCCTTATAAGAACTATACAAGCAACAAAGTACTTGCAGTCTGTAAGTGCTGATGTTGCTGTGTCTGCCAACCCAATTGTGACACTGTTATTCATCATGTTTTGAGCCAGGAGAACATTCATAATCTTCACCATAATAAATACCCCAAACATGCAAGACATAGACTGACTTGACTAATTATAAAGTTATCGATAGGTGATCATGAATCACTGCCGCTGAAATTACCATTAGATTCATGCTGTTTGGTAAACATTACTGCAACACAAAAAAAAATACTAATCAGACAAAAAAAATGGGTTTTATATTCTTGAGGACACCAAGACAAGTTTAAAATCTTCCTTTAAATTTAAAGGATTAATTTAAAAAAAAAAAAAAAAAAAAAAAAAAAAAAAAACATCTCATCTCTCGCTCTCATCCTTGGCAGAGAATGCAATACATGGAAGATTCATTTCAGATTGAACCATAAAGCCGACTACTGCTGTCGCCATAGTAATCGAGTGGACTGGATTTTCACTGAACTTTCCTGAGAGCAGGAACACTCACCATGACGCACAATTAAAAATACTCCAATGAATCAATGTTAATCGCTTTGTCAAAAAATTATATATATTTATATACTTTACATATCCCCATAAAAGCACACGTTCAGCTGGAACAAGATCACAAAAGTCCACGTGCCCAAATGCTCCTCACAGTCTATTTACTCCACAAGATGGCGATAGCCTTGCAGATGCCCACGTCGTTGTAGTTGAAGTAGCAGAGACCAGCAAATGTGATTGAGGACAATAGAAATAAACCTGCATTTGCAATCTTGATCTTAGCATCTCCATGAACGTAGTCTGTTAATACTTGACCCAAACCCCTAGCGAGGAGAGTGAAAGAGAGAAGAGAAAGGGGGGGGGGACAAAACAATTACATTAAATCATTGAACTACCAATACAATCCAAGCCTTACACAATATGCCAAACCCATATACACAAAAGCAGGGAATCCAAGACCCCAACTTAAGCAAACTCTATTTAAGAAGAGGTTTTCAATTTGAGAACCTACACATTGATCCGAAAACATTAAACAGTATGTGGATTAGGTGTGTTTCTTCAGAGCAGGCTGACTGCCCAGGAGAGCTTTGATGAGTATTTAATAACACAGGCTTTGTTAAGAGCGAATTAGCTGGCCCCATGACAGGGATTTGGGGACCGGAACCGTCACCACTGCTTAGTGTGGAAATTTCAATTAAGCTGGTTCCTGTGGGTTTAATGACAGACTATATAGAGCTGGAAGATCTGTTAATGTGACAAGACAACAGGAATTCCATTAAGTGGGAATGGAGGGAGAGGAAGAGAGATATTCTATGCTACACTAAGTCCAAAATGTGACTACTTATGTTGTAAGATTAGGAGTTTAAATTATTCAAGTACAAAATGGACCTACTGAGTAATCAGTGGGCTGTAACTCAATGGCTGGATCTCAGTGCTTTTAGGTCCTGGGCTCTGAAAGACTTAAAGCAACAGTTTAGAGTAATTGCAATCATAGCCTTGCTGTACAAGGTTGCTGTGTGCTGTAAGAAGGAAAGAGAATGAGAATTTTGTACAACACTGGCCAAATAATGAACTCGTAGCTAACACTAACTGACAGGCATCGTAAGCCTTCACTTTTGTTACCCATAGCACCATTCAGTTAGCGTTGGCTGCTGGTTTAGTTGGTCCATGTTGTTCCAAAATCCCTCATTCTCCCTCCTACTGACAGCATTCAGGAAGCTCGTACAACAGGGCTGTGACTGGAACTACTCCAAACTATTGTTTTAACTGGAATTAATTAGCCTCCTGTGAAGCAATTTATGCCAGCAGGGGAGAACACTGGGATTTAGTTCACTGCTGCAATGCAATCATTCAGCTGTTTTCTGTCTATACAAACAGCTCCATCATGTCACTGCTGGTCATACCAGTGTCCATGGAGGGCAAGTGCTGCTGCCAAGGGATAGTCAATGAGTGGACCCGGGTAGATGTAGGCGGCCGGGACCATACCCAGAAGAGCGATACTCAAAACTCGTTCCGCTGTCCAATGCAGAGATGCGGCTTTGGACCCAGACCCAGCTGTGTAGGTTAGCAAACACACAAACACACACACACACACACACACACACACATTAAACAGTTGCATTCCACTACAGTCCATCAGTTATTAACTACACATCAAAGGGTCTAAGGGACTGCTTGTGCAATTTTGATCACAAAAATATCAAAGTACAGTTATTAACACATGCTTATAGCGCCATACTGAAGCATAACACATCGTGCCTAGACTGTCCATATTTCAATGAGTACAAATACTCCAGAATAAAGAAAAAAATGTGATTTCATGCAGGTCTTTTAAAAAAAAAAAAAAAAAAAAAAAAAAAAAAATCCCATCCAGTGATGACTAGTAATTCTAGGCCGGCAGATCAATTTGATAAATTCAAACTTTATGACCAAATCACCTCTAAATCTGTCCATTCTGACATGCGTAATCAAAAAGAAAGGGCTGTTTGTTTGCAAATACCATTACAGCCAATCAAATTGTCCCTTCAGGACACTGAGGGAAGAGCTATAATTTAATTGGATGCTGAGCACAAACGTCCATACTATAATTGTTATTAAACACCCCAGTTTAGCAATTTGCTACAGAACAGAACTTGGAACATAACAAAAATTTAAACAAAATATAACTACGCAACTTATTAACAGTGTGTACACAATTTTAGAGGTATGAACAAGCAGATTAACTTTAAACAATTAACTGGTCAAAACTGCAGGCATAGAGACTTTCAGGATGTTTTTACTTTTCAACAAATCCCCTGTACAGCCTGAACACCTCGAACACACCCACACAAAAAATATGGGTTTGTTTTATATTAGAGACTAACCATAGGTTGGAGTTGATGTATGTATCATTGCTGTCAGAAGATGGGGTCGCTCTGCATCCCTCTGTTGTCCGACCACTGGTCGTACGTAGAGGACGCTACGAACGAGGAGCGCTGCAGGTACAAAAGATTGAAATCTAGATCATATCAGACACCTATGGTGTGGTGATAAAAGCAAAGTGTGAACAAAAGGGCACACCGACAAGCGATTCTCTTCTTATCTAGAACCGTCCAACTGTCTTTTGGACCTGTGTGCCTTATTACAGAAAATAAGGTTAAAGTTGGACAAAAGTAATCTGTATTATTGTTGGGACGTGAAACGATAACTGTATGCCCGACTGAACGTAACCCACTATTAATGTAAACATTAGCAACTTAATACATTAACGTTACACCACTCAAACGATGACTAGAGATGAGACTGACTTTTGTCCGAGAGTCTGATTGGTCAACACAACTCCGGGAAGGTTAAGTAGGATCTTGTTTCTGACACAAAAATAACTTGAGAAATAGTTTTCAGGTTGTAGGTCAGTGGACCTCACAGAGCTAACGCTAGGGAGTCACTACTTAAGGGAAGCTTTTTCGGGATCTTGGTGGGCTAACAAAGTTAACATTATCTCAAGGTTAATGTTAGCTGCCCAGGCTTCCCCTGGTTGGGCAAGACAGCTACCCGAAGTTACTTCAGCGTCGGGGTAGCTAGTTCAAGTAAACCGATGGGTTTTGCAATGTGTTTGGCTTTGACATGGCAACGGGCCACTAACCTCCATCTTAATGTTAAAAGATGACATTAGCTGGCTAAAAACGTTAGCATTACAACAACTTTCCAAGCACATGAAATGGGTGATGTCACTGTGACTACAGACTACCACCGGATGGCTAACATTACCCAATGTTAATTGGCAGCAGACTAGGATTAAGACGAGATTAACGACAACCACACATATATTCCACCTGTTGGCAGTTTGCATGGGTCTGAATAAAGAAATACAACGACCCTATTAATGTCGCTTTCTACTGACTGGGTGGAAAGCCGGCTGTAGCTACTTTGCTAACGTTATCCTGCAAACGTCAACTTTAGTATGGGCATGACTTCAGATACCATACACGCTAACGCTAGCACTGTAACACAATTATGTGTCCCATACCAATAATATTTAGTGTAGTATATTTTAAGCAATATGTTTACTGACAATTTACATGTGTTAAACTGGACTGACGATAAAGATAAATTGTACTTACGATTGACTCCTCTATGACAAATCGATCCAAGTCTCACTAGGGCCGCCATGACGATCCCGCTAACCAAGGTCAACAGGCTCACCCGGAAATTATATGTCCATACCCACCACAAAGATAGTATGAGTGGTAAGAGATACTACACAGACGTTTTTTTCGTTCAAAGATCTTTATGGCATGATGCCCACTAGAATCATGGATTCAAGCAAAGGATTTTTATCTGTTACAAAATGCTATTGTTGAACCAGAATCAGTTCTTTGGTTGAACATGTTGGCCAAGTGAAGTTGCATCTATTCAGCTTTTCTTGTGCGTTGATAAAGTGATGAGTGGAAAAGAGCCTACAAAAAATAAATAATAATACCCGAAGCCAAAAATCTATTATTAAGTCTATTGTTGTTGTTGTTGTCAAAGTCACAAGACCTCAACATACATTCTCACGAAATGACTTAAGACATAAAAAGAAGTGTGTCGAATTTCTCTGTACTGTCTTAAGATCTGTGAATTGAAAGGGCATTTGAGGAGAGTGGAGAGTGTCTGGAAACTGCAATCCTGGAAGACATAAGCCTGTCACTTTGACCTGTGATAAAGTTTTGGATTATGCTGTCTATAGTAGTGGTTGCCAGACTAGGGTAGGCCCTAATAGTGCCCCTGGGGGTACTTGGATCCACTCTGCGTAAGCAAAATAAATCAATGAATGGGTTCTCAGCTCTCAAGATTGCACACTCAGACTATCCCCAATACAACCCAATTACTTCTCCATTGTTGTGTATCATATGATGTATTCACATTTTGTGCAGCATTTTGTTTATTAATACAAAAACATTAACTGCAGTCCATAATATGGGGGGTACTTGGTATTTGGGGATGGTAGGATTCAGAGTGCAGCAGGGAGTATGTGACCGTTAAAAGTTTGGAAATCATTGGTCTATAGCAATGATTAATCATGTTGTGGACTGCAGCTACAAACTATGTAGGATATAGGCTAGCTAATATCTAAGATAAAAGTTGACAAACAAGCATTTTATTTCAGGTCCGTCTTTGATATTCAGTTTTTCATATTTCATATAATAACATACAGCACCGCACATTACTGTCACAATTTCAAATAAATCATAGTTATATACATTAGCGCTTTTGAGTCACAACCTTGAGAATAATCAGTTTTGTGTTTGTGGCCACCCCTTGAAATCCTCCACTTGCAGGCTCACTTTGCCCACAGACTGATTAATTGAGATTGATTAACATTTGACTAGTATTCCTTTTAAGCCTACTCTGTAAGGATAGTTACATAATAAACACATGCAGTGTATGGCAGCTGGTCGTAGTATCAAATAAGCACCTGAGTTGGTCTGATGCAGTTTAAGCATTTTGTTCCATGTTCTTAAACTGTCAATGCATTAATGTTTCTGGCAGCTCTGATGGCAGATTTCATTGCCGTTTCAATCCAGCCATGTGGACTGGCTGTATGCTCTCCTGCAAAATGAACCCTATTTTCGCTGCTGAATAAAACCGATGCATAGTCTGTCTGCTGGTAAGGTGTGTAAATTGCAAAGGCACCAAGGCTGAAGGGGTCCAGACCCCACTTTTTTACCACGCCTCCAGTGCAGAGGCCACGTATAGCCTCGCCGTGAATCTTCACCAAATCGTTTAGCACTACTTCCATAAGCTCCTCATCTCTCAGTCCCTGGAGTAGTGCAGAGTCATCGGAGCATGTGTAGGATGCCAACATTGCCCCCCCTTTCCCAGTGAAGCCATGGCTGGGATAGTATATAAAGCGAGAGGGCAGATCAGTGATGGATTTGCCACCTGTAATGCCCTCTTTTTCCCAGAACCTCTCACTGAAGCTAAGCACCACCTTTGTGGTGCTGATGTAATGGACTGAGCGCAGTGCCTCGAGCTTGAGCTCTGATAGGGCAGGTAGAAATTCGATAAACAGCAAGGCCTTTGCTGAAGCAGTTAGTAAAACATAGTCGGTGGTGATATTTGTAAGAGTCGAAGGGTTTCGCCAGTCTTGATATGTTATCGTTACGTTGTCGTCAGACTGGATTATGCGCTTGACCTTTGAGTTGAAAATAATGGTGCTGTTGAGCATAGCAGTCATTGCTTCCGTCAGCTGATCAAAGCCACCAGTGATTTCATAGTACCTAAAAACAACAAACAATGACAGTGTTACCAGTCATATTTTCCTTACACATTCTCCTTTTTAATGAAAGGTGAAATAAAACGTGATCTCACTCAGTATTGTCATTTATGTCCGACTGAATGTACAGCATCTCTGTCAGCGCGGTGTAGAAAATGCTGTTCTCATTCAGGATATCTCCTATCATCCGTAGCGCTCCTCGACTCAAGTTAACCTCCTTCACCAAATACTCCTGAAATGGAAATGGACCAGTATTAACTACATCTCTATAGTGTTATGAATGTAATGTTTTGTTATATTGATACATTAAAAAACAGTATTTTTAAAAAAGACACAAAGAGTGATAGGCCACCAAATCACAGCGTTCAGCACCAGAAGTCCTGCACTGCAGAAATAGTAGGTGATTGCTGTGATTGTTGCGAGATGTTTACCTTTACAGAATATGAATCATATTTTTCCAACACAGCATTGCAGCCAATGGTATTTAAGTCATCTCTTATCTAGAATGAAAAATGTAATATTCATTGACATGATTTAGTTGAAATAAAAACAGCCTGTTTTTTTAAAAGATAACATTGTCTGCATTTAAGGCACCATCAGTACCTTCCATAGTGCCATATCAAACAGCTGACTTGCTGATTTCCCTTTCTCGGTTTCGTTGAGAGGGTATCTTAATACATCTGGGTTTTCCTTTACAATGGAAGTTCTTTGAAGTAACCCATTGACAAAGTAAAAGGTGTTGTCATTGTCCTGAATAAAAGTATTCAGTTGCAGTCCCAGCTTGGCTATCAAACTTAACAGAATCCTAAAATAAAACATATGTACATTCAGCACATCAGTTATGTTGAAATCATATTTGAATTGATCAAATTATTTAACCTGCATTACTACAATCATAAATGCAAACAGATCTCTCTCACACACACACACACAAACACACACTCACAGACAGACACACATACACATGCACAATTTTAGTTTCTGTTTTTTATTATTATTTATTTTTTGGACGAAAGGCACCGTGTCCATCGCCTGATGTGTGAAACACTTTCACATCATTTCCCTTTGTGCAAAGCGTCTGAAACCGATCCATTGTCGTACAGTCGCTCCACGGTGGGCCGGTACTTTCTGCTTAAACCAATTGCTACTGTTTGGTCGTGAGGTATGTTATGTGCTGGAACGCACCGTTGAGTGTAACGTTATTGCTTTCAGCCCTTCCTTGGTTCACTGACTGGCCCACACAGTTCAGAGACAATGCAAACCTATAAGCCTAGGGACAGATTCCTGACGCAGTGGTGGAGTTTAATGAGAAATTGAGCAGAAGCACTAGGTGGTGCTAGCCTGGCCTCCTTGCCTATGTTTCAAAGACAAACAGACAGACAGACAGACAGTTTACTCACTTGTGAAAGCTGGGGATCCTCATGGCTCCTAATTCAGCATACCAGCCCTCCCTCTGGTTCCGATAGGTCTCAACTCGGCCACCAAAGCGATGATTAGCCTCGATAATGGTCACCTGATTAGACATATAAGTTAAGTAGCCTGTACACAGAAAAAGCCTATTTGAACAACAGTGTAAAGTATGTTTACATGTATTGTCATCCACAAACCTTGTGTCCAGCATTCTCTAAGAGTTTAGCAGCAGTCAATCCAGCTATTCCTCCACCAATAATAGCCACATGGTGAGGAGTGTTGGTCGAAGGGAGACCTTGATTCATAATTTCAAGAAGCTCATTGTAGTCAGCATCCTGCAGGCAAGCCAGGAGAGGGTCTTCAAGGTATCCTTTGACGCTGAAGACAATGATGAGGACAACTGCAACTGGTGCTGCAAAGGATCAAATTATGAGGCTGGTCAATGGCTGAATCCAAATGCCCCCCCAAGGTCTAAGCCCTAAACCCTCAAAGCTTCAAGGGGAAAATTCGGTGCGAATCAATCCATAGCTCCGTCGTTCGAGGCCACCAAGTGCTGTGTGTGTAGAAAGAAAAACCCAGAAAATTTTATACAACACAGACCAAATAGCAGAGCCATAGCTAACGTTAACTGAAAGGGGAATTGTGAAATGAAAGTGAAAGCAAGTTTCTGTGTTCCATTCAGTTAGCGTTAGGTGTCGGTTCTCTATTTACTCCATTTCGTTTTCCTACCAACAGCACTCTGTGACCTGGAACAGCAGGGCTGTGGATTGATTCACCCCGGATTTCTCCTTTAACTGGCATGATTCAGCTCTATAATTGGCTGTGTGACGCTGGTGAAGTCTTTGAGAGTTCAGGGCTAGGGAGGACATTTTGGCTACTATTTCACCTCCAACTGCAAAGGCTTGTCCTGTGTGATGTAAGAAGGCAGGGGCAGCGGTGGGATGTGAGAGATATTTACATGTCCTGAATCTGCTTGACATTGGAGAACATGCCCTATGTGTTTTTTCAGTCCATATCCACATGCTTAGTTTTGCCGAATGTAAGCTTTGATTGCTTAGTCCTTTTCATTCATCACAATATATATATTTATCATGACTTCACAATCACAAAAACATAATCATTTCTATTTACAGTACAATTACATGCATTTAGTAGATGTTTTTATCCAAAGCGCCTTACAAAAAGAGGACTAAAATTCAAGCTACAGTACAACACAATTAAAACCTTTCTATAACTTACAGGGAATTGGCAGAACACAGTGCAAGAGAGAGATAAAGATACAGCAGAAAGCGTGCTGTAGAGTGTGTGTGTGTGTGTGTGTGTGGAGGGGGAGGGGGGCTTAAGATTGTTAGCACTTTGGAGGTCATTCCACCAGCGTTGAACAATCACAATAATAACTTTTCATGATTAATGAATGATTATTACATTATTCTGTAATGCTTACCACATTTTGCCATAGTTACTTTCATGCTAATTTCATTGTAATATAATATTGTAAATGTAAATCTAAGTTTTAGCAACTAGGAATTTACACTGATTCTATAAAAACAGTGAATGCTGATTTTAAATCAGGATAAGATTTAAATCAGGATGTTTTGTGTCATTACAAACACAGCTCTTCACTTACAATGCCATAAGAATTAGGTCTACAATGTCTTACCAAAACGACAAAACATCCAGCTCTGAGACATCTTCCTAAGGGACCGGTTGCTCTTCAGTGTAGTAATCTGGGGGCTCTTAGAAACCTGTAGCATCAAAATTAACAACCAAAATGACTGTGTGTATTTTATTACTAGATTGTTCTATAACTTTTAAGTCCCCCACTTCTCTTTTTTCCATAAATGTACATGATTATGTGAGATGAAAGAAGGGTCAACTCACCTTCATCAAAGGCAGCTCTTCCAGGCACTTTAGTCAACCATGAAGAAAAATACTGCCAAAACTCAGAGGGGTGAGCAGCTTTATATAAGGAGAACAGGTTGAAAAAGGCCTGAGAGAATGAAACAGGACCTGTGAAACTAGTCACAGAGTAATGAGATGGCCATTTGTGTGTGTGTGTGTGTGTGTGTATGTGTGTGTGTGGTTCCTCTCTCCTGTGATAAATCTGTTCCCACGCCGGCTCCAGGTTCACCCACTCCGAACAAATTAGATTAGAGCATTTCTCTGTGTTCATTAACATACCTCATTTTCGTATCAATCAATCATCAGGAATAGTTTGTTAATCAAATTATCATTTCAGATTTCACAACAAAAGATCAATACAAACATCCTTGGAATTAGGCCTATCAATTAGTGCTTTTGCTTGAGGAGGTTAAAAGGGTAATGATGAACCAAACAAAGATTATATGGTATGGCTAAAAATAACTCGTATTATTCTCAGTGACCCTGTAACTGCTATTTGTGTCTTGAATGATATTTTTATGATTGTCATTCATAGACACTTGTGTGCACGCGCACGCACGCACACATACACGCACAGGGATGTACGGAGTCCCCCTCTTCAGATCATTTTTGGAGGGTATTTCTCTCTCAAATGTTAAATGCTAGACATTCATTTATAATATTATATTGCATACCCCCACTATAAAATCCCCACTACACCTCTACACACACACACACACACAGAGAGAGAGAGAGAGAGAGAGAGATGCATTTCCCTTGTTCTTTGTTTTGACTGGATAATTGCACAGATATATTGAAAATTAAATGGCCAAAAGAGGTTATTTCTTTTTTTTTTGGAATAAATAATTATAATAATCTATACTTTTCTGATCCCGTGAGGGAAATTTGGTCTCTGTATTTAACCCAATCGTGAATTAGAACACACACAAGTAAACACTAACCCAGAGCAGTTGGCCGGCTCCTATGGAATCACCAGGAAAGCAGTGAGGGATTAGATACCTTGCTCAAGGGCACTTCAGCCATGCCCCAATCAAGTGGGCCTACCTCCGGGGACAAAGCCGGTTAGGACCCCAGTATCAATGATACTGTTTGATACTACCAGCTGAACTTTATGCAGTGCAGAGCCACGCTCTGTAACATTGAGGTCTACAATAGTAGTATACTACTATTCTCTAATAGTATACTACTATTGTATACTACTGTACTACTACTAGAAGGTCTTTGACGGTACTATTTACTACTAGCCAGGATAGCGCCGTCCAGTGCTTCAACTGATCTACTCCAACCAAGCAGTCAACGACACGCCTATTTATGCAGATCAAAACTGATCCCCACTTTGCTCCCATAGACACGAACTACCATGAACTATCTTGCCCCACATGTCTACCATCTTTGCTGGAATTACGGAATCAAGTGCCCCTGGGCGAAAGGCGTCTCGGTCCCCATCCCGAACCACTGTCTCTTAACTGAGGACTTTTCTCGCAGAACTGAAACTGTCCACGAGGTGGCAGTGATGAGTTGTATGACAATCTATGTCATACCACCGAAGAAGGCAACCTGCTAGGCTAAATCGTAAACAAAATGACGTTAACGCTAGAGTTGCATATTAAATATTTTAAACCTGTATTTTCCATGACAGCTGCAGAATAAGGTAGACTGGGGGAGCTGTGGGTGGCTTCACACAGTCTTCGTAACCAATTTGGGTGAGATGTATTCCGCTCGCCATTTATGTTAGATAGCGGGAGGTAAAGTACCTAGCTAGTTTAGCTGTTGGTACTGTGCATCGCTGGCTGTTTTGTTACCAAAGTCAGATGTTAGTAAATATTAATGGGAAATGAGTAAACCGAATAAACTGAAGCGTGTAACGTTTCAGTTAAATGTCTGCCCAGTCAGTTTATAGGTTGCTAAGTTGCGTCTGTCTTAACAATTCTGTTAGCTCAAAGCCTCTGTTTCGTTGATTATCATGAATGCTATCATGCTATTTCGCTACTGACCAACCAGCACGACCCGAGCATAGGCTACATGTCAGTCACGCCAAACACATTTTAAAGACTTAATACGTGTTATTGTGCGCAGGCTTGTGCCCAAGTTTGACCAGGATTTCCTTTAGTAAGTTTAAAGCTTATATCTCTCTAAAAGCTTTATTCCAAACAAGATGCTCGAGACCGATGCTCTAGGACTGTTTTGTAAAACCATTCCATTAACCAGCCTTTGTGACGATAAACTTTTTAATGATTTTTTTTCTTATATTTCTGATCAAGGGCTCCATCATGTCCTCCTCAGCTGGGCTTACTTCTCAGCCATGGGCTGTGGCTGACATGCTTGGCCAGAGGAGTCTGCTGGGTGTCGGAGCTTTCTTGGCCTGGATGGTCTTGTTCCACTTGTTGGTGAATGTATGGCTGCTGTGCATGTTCACCAGTTTCCTTGTGGTACTGGGCACCTGGCTTGGATCTCAGGTGATCCTTGACTCAAATAGGGTTGTTCACCTTGAGCGCTTTGTCACCCTGGAGAAGATTGCCTCCTCTATGGAGAGTGAAGAGCAGCTGGACCGTGAAATTGAAAACACCGTTGCCAAGATCATCCGAGACTTTGTGTCATCGTGGTACAGCACTGTGTCTCCAGAGCAGGAGTTTGAGAACGAGGTCCAGAGAGCAATGATCTCCATGGCAATGGAGTTAAAGCTCCGCAGTAAGCGAGTGGACAGGAAAGCCTTAACACGGAGGGCTTTGGACCTGTTTGGTTGTCACTTTCAGAGCTACATGAATGCTAAGGAACGCCTGGATGCTTTAAAGGAACAAGATGGCAACTCCGTAGACACTGTCTGGAAGCTCTACTCCGATGAGAACACCCCTCACCCTGCTCTGAAGAGTTCTGCCGTTGAAGTGAATTATGCCAGAGCGATTGTGGACCTGCTTTTGCATGTGCTCGTTCCAGCGAGCCACCTCGAAACCCGAACTGGACGATTTGTGGTGGGTGAGCTCATCACTTGCAATGTTCTTTTGCCCCTCATTACGAAGCTCTCGGACCCTGACTGGCTCAACATGATGATTGTGGAAGTTTTTGCAAAGTCTGTCAGTCCAGTCTCAAAGACAACCAGACCCATGGACATTCTGCCAGCTGAAACACCCCCAGAAACGCCTACCAGTAAACGGGAAATGGAGTTGCCTCCCCCCCCTCCTCCTCCTCCTCCTCCTCCCAAAGTACTAGATAAGCCAGATGGCACCAGTAAAGTAGATATCATTAACGCTGAGATGCCTCCTGCAGATGTTGTAGACTCTGCAGAATCCTGCTCTCACCAGGACAATGATGAGGACCCTTCCAGACCCATGATTGGTCAGAGTTTCGCAGCAGTAGCAGCAGCAGCAGGAAATGCCCCTGCTGTACGGAGGCCGATGGATTTCCTGAGGCCCGGGAAGACCAACCCTTTCTATCATGAGAACGACTCCGACCTTGACTCCCCTCTTACTGATCTCAAGAAAAGCTCAGAGTCCCTCCACCTCATCAGTCCAATCTACGAGCTCACCGACAAGCCGAAGGATGATGCCGTGGAGGTGGCGGTGGATGGTATTGTGGACCTAGAGGACGAGCCACCCGAATTTTCGGGCTTGACGGACCTTTCCTGCCCCAAGGTTCAGGTCTCCGACGAGCCCAGGACGTCTTCGTCAGATGTGGGGAAGATCGAAGAGTCCTCCAGCTTCTGCACCCTCCATGAGCTGGAGGAGGACCTCCCCACTGCAGGGAAGACCATGCTGGCCGTGGATCAGTCGCAAGCTGCTGGGATGGCTCTAAGCCCCAGCGAACTGTCTGTGG
Organism: Tenualosa ilisha; assembly: GCA_015244755.2. Classification (NCBI taxonomy): domain Eukaryota; kingdom Metazoa; phylum Chordata; class Actinopteri; order Clupeiformes; family Clupeidae; genus Tenualosa; species Tenualosa ilisha. The sequence continues at coordinate 1,753,462 of PYXC01001037.1, forward strand.
CGGCACCGTTACAGGCCTCCTCACCTACTGCGGGGCTGATGACACCGGGCTCTTTCACCTTTGATCCACTCAGCAGTCCAGAAGGCCCAGTTATCATCCAGAACCTCCGCATCACCGGGACCATCACAGCTAAGGAACACAGGGGCACTGGCTCCCATCCTTACACTCTGTACACAGTGAAGGTAAGTATCCATCCTCAAATGCAAGACTTACTGATACATGTGTTTGAGTGTCCATCCTCCTGAGAGGGGTACTATCCTTGCTTGCGTGCGTGCGTGTGTGTATATTTGTTCTAACAAAGACACGTAACAACAATTGACATGTCATGTATGTTGCATGCTACCTGAGGAGTAATGGCAGCAGGATCAGGGATCTCAGCCAAGACAAGTAATGCATCAAGCTGACTTGACTGGGCATTTGTATAATGTGTCTGTTGTAACATGTTGGTGTAGCTTACAGCTGTGCATTTGAATGTTGATATTTCAGTATGAAACAACGCTGGAATCAGACAACCCATGTGCTGAACAGCCTTTGGCTTACCACACAGTCAATCGCAGATACAGCGAATTTCTCAACCTGCAAACCCGCTTGGAGGAGAAACAAGAGCTACGCAAGATCATTAAAAGTGAGGCCTCCGTACTACACTAGGAAATGTTCTGGAAACGCTCTATTTACACCACCCACATTGTATGCTAGCAATCTCATGGCACGTTGCTTTTCCTTTGTTTTGAAGACGTTAAAGGTCCAAAGAAGATCTTTCCAGATTTACCTTTTGGAAACATGGACACGGATAAAGTTGAAGCAAGGAAAAGTTTGCTGGAAAATTTTCTAAAGGTTTGGTGCTTTAATTTTGTAAAGCATTGTCAAAATAACATTGTTCAGAATTCGTGAATAGCCTAGATTTTTTTTTCTGACTATGAGGCAAATGCATTCAGTCATGATGATGTGTAGCTGTTCTGTAAACGATGTTTTGATCCTGTGCTGTTGAATTGGATGTTGAGTGATGCACTGTCTGGCACAGACCATCTGAAATGATTTGTGTTTTGTGTCTTTCACAGCAACTCTGTGCCATTCCAGAAACAGCCAACAGTGATGAAATGCAAGAGTTTCTTGCCCTTAATACAGATGCAAGGATTGCCTTTGTGAAGAAGCCTTTCATCGTGTCACGTATAGACAAGGTGCGTGACTATCACAAGTAAATTTACCAGCCAGCAGGATTCTTAAGTGCTCTTTCTCTTCCAATTAAACATTTTCTGCTCTAATATAATATCTGTTAATAACCTATATTATTAAAATCTAACCTTTATTGGGACAGATTGTAATGAATGCTATAGTAGACACGTTAAAGACGGCTTTCCCGCGCTCTGAGCCACAGAGCCCCACAGAAGAAGGGGAGGAGCCAGACGGCAAACTGGCCTCTGACAAGAAATCCAAGTAGGTCTCCTCACAGATCTTTGCACTCTATCAATTTGCTTATATGTGTGCATGGATCAAAGTAATCTTGCATGAATGAATTTAGACTATTTGTGCTGACATGTCTTAATGAGTTTGTTTACATGTGTGCATGGACAAAGTGACCTTAAATCAGATGTCCAGTGAGTGAATAAATGAATGAATGAATCGAGACTGCACTGTAGTTTCTCTATGGATTTGTTTATACATGTTCATGGATCAAAATGAAGATATTCTATGAATGAACTTGGGCTCCTTGCTCTGCTGTTTCTCTGTGAATGTGTTTGCATGTGTGTCTACTGATGGGATCTTAATCAAATGCAAATGTATCTTAAAAGAAAGATAAAAAGAAAGACAGAAAGAGCTGTACACTACTTTTTGTGCATGTCTAGATCCCGCCTGAGGTTCTCCAGTAAAACTGCTCCAGCTCTGATTGTAACAGATATCATACCCAAAGTGACTTACTGCTTTGATGAAGGAAGTGCGGTATGTGCCATACTGTCTGTCATGGTCATTTAATTACTCTTAAGAGTTTAACAGGATGTTTGATAAATGTTGTTCTCTCTAACTGCGTTCTTAAAAAAATGTAGCCTAAATGAACTATTAGAAGCTGTGTGTGTGTGTTATGATGGCTGTAGGATAAATGAGTTGAATATAATTTCTTGTAGAGCAGAGCTTATGCTATTTTATTGTTCTATTGTTCCTGCCTCACATGTGACAGGTGTTTAGTGGGCTTACTGTGTCTGGGCTGGAGGCCTTCATTAAGGAGCAGGAGAGTCTTACATGCAAACCATGTCTATATGAGCTCGGCCCAAGAGGAGAGGGAGGAAGCCTTAAAGTAAAGACCGAGGGAAGAAGTCCGAGCTCAGGTGAGGAGTTTGTCTACCTGGCTGCCCATTTGCTGACTGACTCTGTTAACAAAAAAAATGTGTATATATGTATACACACAGAGAGAGAGAGAGAGAGAGAGAACTTCACCACTATGTCTGATGTGTCCCACTTTGCCTTTTCAAAGTAAATTATTCCACTGGCGTATGTCTACAGTGATTAAAATATCAGACACACATACGCACACAAGATGAAAGATGGTGCTTCGGAGTTGAAGACTATCAGAAACTTATTCTATATCTTTACCAAAATTCCAGAATTCTGATTTGTTATATTTTAGCATAAATAATTCCAGTGTCAGAGAAAGGAAATATTACGCCTATTTAGCAACGTCTTCCACTAGTGTGTTTGATATTTAGCTTGTTAATTAGCCACAGGATTAAAGAGGTCACTTAGAAAACTCCTGTCTTGAAACAAATAATAAACTCAGTATTTCTGTACATGAGTTCTGTACATTAAAATCTTCATTCCAACCCCATGCAGGAAAGTTCATGTTGGCTTTATGAGCGTATAGCCTATGACCGGAAAAAAAAAAACCCCGAAGCCTATAGCCTATAACATAAGTAGGCTATGTAAATATAAACATTACAGTCTCACAAACACCGCCTCCGCTCCCTTGCCAGAGGATCTGGTGTTTTGACTGGGATGAGATTTGAAAATGATTATCTTTAAAGTAAAAAAAAATTGTTTTGAAATCTTTTTTTAAGCTCTGAGTTCTGAAAAGAATTATCTAAGATTGTGGAATAAAGGCCAAAAGCTAAAGGTCCTCCTGAGGAGGCCCTCCTATATGAGAAAGATTGCCCAAGCATGCAGTTCCTCTGTAAGCACACCAGAGGGTGATGTTGTCAAACACTCTTGATTGGTTGTCATACAATCAAAGTATCCAAGACTAATTTCAGTCTCTCTTTACATGTCTTAAATCTGTGTCCTGTGTTGGGGTTTGTAAATTGATTGAGGACAGAGAGAACTACGCCATTATTTTGTGTGGACACATTTCTGCAGTTCAACAGCCGCATCCTAACACAGAATAGATGAATTGTCTGCTGTAGATCACATCCTATCATTTTGATTTCACACTGTTCTTTGAAGATTATGTGTGTGGTGTATGCTTTGGATGAACAGTTAATAGAGCTTTACTGTATGTTTGCACTGCTCAAAGACACAATCAAAGAAATCTCAGTCTCAGAATCTGATTTGGCATCAAATCAGAATTCAGCTAAGTGATTAATCACACAGAGTGATTAAGTACACATTAAGAAATTTGACTCTGGCTAAGGGTGTCACTGTAGTATCATAATGTGCAATATAGTGTACAGTATTCCTTCATGTAGATGGTGTATATTTGTGGTGATAAAAGATGTTACCTTTTTTTCATACAGTAAATTGTATATGTGTCTGTCTGTCCGTCCGTTCGTCCGTCCATCCGTCCATGATGACCACCTGCAGTGGTGATGGAGACTGCAGTTGCTGATGTGGCCCTTGACCTCGTGTGTATGCTGATGAGGGAACAGTGGAGTTGGTTGTGCACTGAGAACATACAGAGAGCCCTCAGGCTTCTCTTTGGCACCCTCATTGACAGGTACCAACACACCTTTTAGCAAGGCATCTGACCACCCTTTAGCACGGCATCTGATCCCTCACTGCTCCCGGGTGCAGCAGCAGCACACTGCTTACTGCTGTGGGATAGTGTGTGCTTCAGTTCCCCTACTTGATCAGAAGAATGTATACACTCGTGCTTACACTTGTATTCACAGTGTGTTTATACTTGCATGCATTTCAGTTACATTACATTTACATTTATGCATTTAGCAGACGCTTTTATCGAAAGGGACCTACAAAAGAGGATTCAAGCTGCAACACAATGAAAGAACCTAACAAAGGGTGCACATTGCTAACATAACTGCACTATTTTAAGTAGGAAGTGCAATAGTGTAATAAAAAGTGCAGTATAAAAGAGAAATTAAGTATAAGATGTTAACGGCATTCTCAAAATTTAGGCCAGGAGATATTCTTGGAAGAGCTGGGTCTTCAAGAGTTTCTTGAAGGTGGAGAGGGTATCAGTTGATCTGGTAGCACCACCAGCGTGGGACCAAACGTGAGAAGAGTCAGGATTGACCTGCGCAAGGTGTTGGCCATGTTAGATAACGTTCCATAGAGGAGCGAAGTGGTTGGCGGGTGACATAGGGCTTCAGGTATTCAGGTAGATGGGAGCAGAGCCATCAACCACCCTGTAGGCCATCATTAGTGCCTTGAATTTGATTCGAGCAGCCAAGGGTAGCCAGTGGAGTTCAGTGAACAGAGGTGTGACATGCCCTTTTTGACGTACAGTGAACAGAGGTGTGACGTGCAGCTGCATTCTGGATCATCTGTAGCGGTCTCACAGCACAGGCTGGAAGACCTGATAGGAGGGCAGTGCAGTAGTCAAGACAAGACATAACCAGAGTCTGTACCAGGAGCTGGGTTGCATGTTGGGTTAGGTACGGCCTGATCTTGTTGTTGAATAGGGAAAAACGGTACGACCGGGCCACAGAGGCAACGTGATCTGCAAAGGTCAGCTGGTCATCGATCATAAAACCTAGGTTTCTTGCCACTTTGGTGGGAGAAACAGACAGGGAGTCAATCTTGATGCTGATTGATGTTGCGATGTCTGGCTTATTTGGCTGGGGGGACCAGCAGTCCAGTTTTGAAGAGATTTAGTTGGAGGCGATGTCCTTTCATCCATGCAGATATATCAGAAAGACAGTCCGAGATCCGTGTTGACACCGTGGAGTCATCAGGCGGAAAGGACAGATAGAGCTGGGTATCATCAGCATAGCAGTAATAAGAGAAGCCATGGGAGTGGATGATCGAGCCCAGCGAGGTGATGTACAAGGCGAAGAGAAGGGGCCCCAGCACAGATCCTTGGGGTACTCCTGTGGTGGTGAAGTGCCGATGTCTGTCCTAGCCATGATGCGTTGAACAACCGTACAGGAGTGCACTGTGCCATCAATACCCATGTTGGTCAGCTTGTCCAGTAGGATGCAATGGTCAAATGCTGCTGATAGGTCCGGCAGGATGAGTGCTGAGGATTGACCTGCCGCTCTGGCCTTCTTTAATGCTTCCGTCACAGACAGAAGCGCCGTCTCAGTGGAGTGGCCACTTCTAAAATCGGATTGGTTAGAGTCGAGGAGGTTGTTCTGAGTGAGAAATCTTGTGACCTGTTTAAAGACAGTGCGTTTAATGGTTTTGGAAAGAAAAGGAAGAAGAGAGACAGGCCGGTATTTCTCCACTTGAGTGGGAGCAAGGAATGTTTTTTTGAGCAGCGGAGTTACCTCGGCTTGTTTGAAGGTGGTGGGAAATGTACCCCTAGTTAGTAAAGCTTTGACCACATGTGTGGCTGCTGTCACAATGGTGGGGGTTATGGCCTGAAGAAGGGTTGTTGGGATAGGGTCCAGAGGACAAGAGGTAGGCCGGCTGTCTGTGAGAAGCTTAGACACCTCAGCCTCGGAGAGAGGAGTGAAAGAAGAAAAGGAAGCAGTTGGTTTAGAGAGGCTTGCAGGAGGAACCTCTGTAGTTTGGTTAGAGAACTGACTACTAATTGCTGCAACTTTGTTAGGAAAAAGTGCAGCAAAAGTGTCAGCTGTGAGGTAAGTTGCAGGAGGTAGAGGAGGAGGGTTTAGTAAAGATTTGAAGGTGGAGAAGAGTTTCTTGGTGTCCGTGGCATTGTGAATCTTTTCATGATAGTAAGCCTTTTTTGCAGAAGTGACAGTGGATGAGAAGGATGATAGCAGTTCCTGGAGTTGTGTTAGATCAGCCGAATTCTTAGTTTTGTGCCATTTCCTCGCAGCAGCTCTGAGGTTAGTGAGCATTGAACGAAGTGAGTCAGTAAGCCACGCATGAGACTGAATGGATCATGCGGGTCTGGTAGACAAAGGGCACACACGATCCATGCAGGAGCTCAGTGTAGAACAGAGTGACTCTGTGGCATCATCAACCTCAAGAGAAGAGAAGCTTCTGGACGGTGGTAGAGCAGACACCACCAAAGAGGAAAACTGAACAGGAGATAGATTCCGAACATTGTGACGGAAAGAGACAGTGGGAGTAGGTGCAGATGGTTGCTGACAGAGAGAAACTTTGAACTGAATAAAGTAATGGTCAGATAGATGTAGAGGCGCACTTCCTGGTAAAACCTGTTCACTACTGTGAACACCAGCAGTCATTCATAAACATTTGAATCCTTAGCCGTTTTTAATTTTTAAACATTTGAATCCTTTACAAATGAATCCTGTGATTCTTTAATTTGTGGTGTCATTAAGTATTTGCACTGTCTGAATAGGGGATTTAAAAAAATGCCGAGAAGAGGGGATATTGTACGTGCCTGCTTGCACATTAGCTGGCTCTGCTTAATTATGTACATGGCATAATCTTGGACTGAATTTATCTGGTGTGGTTTCTGAGAATACTGAGCTGACTAGCCAGTGTTTCATGCCAATCATCTGGGTCTTGAGATTAATGTAGCAAACTGAAGTATGAGTCTTAGTTGAACTTTGCACTGTGTTCACCACTTAAATCAGAACCCCGTTTAATTTATAATTTCACTTAACCTTCAGATGTTCTTCTTACATGCCCCAGGCAGAGAATAGCACTTTTACACTATAAGGCTACTTGTACAGGAGAAGTGTGTGGTGTGTAGTGTGTGTGTGTGTGTGTGTGTGTGTGTGTGTGTGTAGCTCAGGCGTTAATGGAGGAAATGTCGGGAGGTGACTTATACCCTGCCCAGCTTTATGATCCAGGGGTTTTCCTGTTCTCCCAGTACAGAGACAGGCTCTGTTGCCTGTGTCAGGGACAGACTGTTCTCCGCACCCTATTTCCTGGCCTCTGAGGAAGGCTATCTGAAACCTGGCTGGTGTATCGTTGAATGATGTATTGATAAGCGTAGACAAGTGAAGACTAGGCTAAAAGCCAAGAAGTCCATGTTCTCTTGTGCTGTGAGAAACATCAGAATAAACAGAAAAAACTGCTTGTTAGTAAGGTTATAGTGTATTTTATTGCAATCTGCTAGGAAAAAACTGCAAGTTACTAGGACTGTAGCAGTTGTATGTTGCCACTATTTCTGATCCAGCCGTTTGGACAGACATTCTGCGTTGGAGCTAGTCAATTCTGGAAAGAGTATACTCACAAGTTCTGAGTTAAGCTGAGTTTCTTTGTGAATGGTCTTTGCATGTCTACCCATCTGCATGTATGTGTATGTTTTTGTATTTCACTGAATTTCCTTGTTGAATGCATGTGTGTGTGTGTGTGTGTGCGCGCGCATGTGTGTGCGCGCGTGTTTGCGCGCGTGTTTGCATGTCTATGTTTTTGTGTGTGTGTGTGCGTGTGCAGGTGGCTTGATGTAAAGGTGTCTAATCTGACGTGCACCCAGTACTGGGTAACGTACCTGCGGGTGCTCCAAGAGGCAGTTTGGCCCGGTGGGCGCCTCCCCCTGCAGCCTCGCCCCCAACGCAGCCCCCGGGAGAGGGAGGAGACCCGCAGGCAGTCCCTGCACTGCCTCATGAAGCTGCTCCCAGGTGAATCCCCCCCCCCCTAAAAACATGCAACATGCAGTCCACTGTATAGACTTTGTAAATAATTTTAAACGTTTTGAATTCAGTGGCAGGATTTCTTGATTGTACTGTGCCTATCTGTCAGTAATGTTTTAAATTTAGCACTTCATCAGCAGGCAGTACTTTATAGGCAGTCATGAGAAGTTTGCTTGTTAGCAGAACATAAACTGACTGCCCAGAACCCTTGTAAATAGTTGTGATATATTTTTTGCAACAACAACAAGGTTCTTGAAATATGCAATGCCTCTTTTAACAGTAATGTTGACAAAAGGAAAGCATGACAAAGGAATTCGCTAGACTCGACTGCGTGGTAGAAGGGTAGATAGTTCCACTCAGAGCGATTTTGAGTCATGTGTGCCATGCGAACACAGACATAACCATACACAGAACTATAACAGGGAAATGACGGCGAGAAGGCAGCGGCAAAGATCATTGATACTGAATACAAGCAGTATAATGATGGTTATAGATGCTTCATAATATTTTATTTATAAAAGAGCTGACAGACACATTGAATGGGAGTACAAGAAAAAGGCTAAATCACGGTAGATTTGAAGCAAGAGGGAGTGTGCATAATGCTGTTCCCACACTGGTCCTGTACAGTATTGCTTGAGAACGGCATGGATGAAAACCATAAATGTGGTCCAAAGCTAAATGACAGTAAACTTGTAAATATGTCTGTGGTGATTTAGTTGACTGTGGCACTTTTGTTTAAGTCCAGGCCATTTTGTCTCCCCACAGACGTGGTCTCTGACTTACTGGGCTCTGAAAAGTACAGGCTATCATGGCAGACAGTGCTGGACTCCCTGCAGGACCCCCACATCAACAGGTACAAGTTTCCATGGCTGTGTAACTCTTGGGGGGGTGGGGCATTTTAAGCAGGGGGTTAAGTGGCAAACTGGAGTAAGTTAAGTCAGAGGTGGTGGTAACCCTGATAATAGAAGAGCCTGGAGTCCTAATTGTCTTAATTAAATTAATTTCAATTCCATTATATTTCTACAGCGTCATTTACAGTAGAATCGTCTCCTGGCGCTCTTCAGACATTTAACAAGGAGCACCCAAAAGGCAACAGGGACAAGGAAAAACACATGGGGGAGTTTAAGGGAGATTATTCCACGAGGTGTGTGTCCACGAGGTGCACAGTAGCAAAAAGCTCTTCCTCGTATCGTAGATTTTGATATTCTCAGGATTACAAGGAGACTAGCGTTTTGGGATCTTAGGGGTGTAGCAGGGTAGTAAGGGACTAGTAGTATCTCCTGTGAGATGATTTTATGTGCTGAAGGAAGTTCTAGTGCACATCCCAGGTATAGAACAGAAATGTCCAAAAGTGTTCTTTTGAGAGTGCACACTTTAGAATCCCAAAGTGTTCTTTTGAGAGCGCACACTTTAGAATCCCAAAGTGTTCTTTTGAGAACGCACACTTTAGAATCCCAAAGTGTTCTTTTGAGAGTGCACACTTTAGAATCCCAAAGTGTTCTTTTGAGAGCACACACTTTAGAATCCCAAAGTGTTCTTTTCAGAGCACACACTTTAGAATCCCAACGTGTTCTTTTGAGACCACACACTTTAGAATCCCAAAGTGTTCTTTTCAGAGCACACACTTTAGAATCGCAGGTATATGACAGAAATGTCCAGAAGTTTTCTTTTGAGAGCACACACACACACACACTACCTTCTTTTTCTTCCTTCTTTTTTCATCTAGCTTCTATTCTCATGCCTGGCTCAGAATGACGTTTTGCTCAAGAGCAGTCAAACCTGATTTGCAGAGGCTTGTTAAGAATCGCCTACTAGCTTAGAGAATTGGCGATTAGCTTGGAGAAATAACTCAAAAAGATCTTGATATATTGCGTATATAATACACTCTGAATAGTTACCACAGCATACCTGTGTGAATTCTGAACTAAAGAATAAATTAATTAATACAGTGTTACAGTGTATTAATAGTGAAAGTGAGCTTTGTAGCAGAGTTTATATCTCAACTTTAAACCTTCAGCTGAATGTACCTGTGACTGCAGCCCCGCCTTTGGTTTAATTTTTCTTCCTGTTTGCCCCTGTGGCAGCATTGTTTATTTTCCACGAATCACCTAGTCTGCCAGGCACGTGCTCCATCTCCAGTATGTTCTGTATCCACTTCTGTGAAGTGTTTTTCCATCTGTGTGTGGTGAGGAGCAAATGCAGTTTGGAACTTTGGGCCCAGTCCAGTCCCGTCATTATTTGCTAATGGAAATTAGCAATTAGAAATCTCTCTCTCTTATGTAATACACACACACACACACACACACACACACACACACCAGGTTGATTTCAGAGAACTTACCGCAATACCAACTGACCCCTGCGGCTCCTGAGGGCTGCGTATGCACGCTAAATAAGCAAACCTCCGGTTATTGTCCGAGCTATGCATACCACTGCCATTTGGGCTCCTTGACTGGCCTGACATTATCAGAATCAGCAAACTTTATTGTTGTCCGTCATGGCAGAAAATCATCTCGCACAGAGATGAACTACACAATGACGCACAAGGAATGTTTTGTAAGACGACCTAAAAGTGACTAGTGCACTAAGTAAGATGGCAAAACTAGGGTTTAAGAAGATAAAGAATTGTTCTATAGGGCTTTAATGGCAGTGGGAATGTATGTATATCAGACGTCCAACCTCGGCCCAGTGTGTGACCACCGATAGAAAGGTGTGTGTGTGTGTGTCTGTCTGTGTGTCTGTCTGGGAGGTGTGTCTCTGTCTCCAGCTCACCTGTGTATTGGTCCTTGTGTGTCTCACCTGTCCTTGCCAGGCACCTGGTGTACTCCATATGGGACCTGCTCCTGGAGTTCCTTGTCCCCGAGGCAACCAACGAGGCCTTCCAGAAAACTCTACTGCACAGCCTCTCCAAAAACGCAGACAAGCTTCTGCCGTGACGAGGGCTTAGGGTTGCACAAACACACATCCATTTGCATGCACGCACGCACACACACACACACACACACACGCATGCGCATAGACACACACACTCACATGTACATTCACATACTCACACACACACACACACACAAGCCTACACACACACACATATACATACATACATACACACATACATACACACACACATACACACAAAAGCCTGCATACTCATACACTCTCACACACGTACACATGCACATACTTCAGCCTCCTGCTCCTGTTTGCTGTAGTTTTGCTCGCCCAGGTGTCTGTCTCTAATTTGTGCCATCATCAAGTACAGAAGTACAGAAGTGTGTATTCCTTAAATTTCAAAGCTGACAGTTTGAGGGCAGCGCCATTGTGGCAACTATTTCTGAAGTTAGCATGACTGGTTGCTGGCTAGCATGTGCCCTTTCATGTGCTCTTACAGCCTCCAGACAGTAACAATGGGAGTGTATCCTCAGTACAAGGTAAAGAGCAGTTCTCTATATGTAGACTGGTTTGCGTGTACTCTCATAACACAGACATTAATGCTGTTTTCTTCTTAACTGCAGTGTCTGCTCTGCTTTACTGTTTGCTCTGAATATTGCACTCCCTCTTGGGGCTTATCTGGAGCTTTGGAGCATGTAAGCTTTGACTCCCACTTCCAGCGTCTCGAATTCATCTCCCAACTCTGAGCGCAGATTCAACGAATGAATGCCCCAGGAGAGTTAGGCCTCTTAAGAATGATGCCTTGTGTGTTTTTATTTATTTATTTTTTTCTGTGTTTTTTTTTTTTTTTTTTTACCCCCACTTCGCTCTTCAATGTTTTACACCTGATCTCTTTTGCCAAGCGATCAATTACAAGAGCCGCATTTGGGAAATGTTTTTGAACACAGCACTTTGACCAACATATCACAAAGTTTTGTAGGTATAATTTAGTTGTGGCCTATGCTTCAGTGTCACGTTATACTTTGCAATGAAACTTGTGTTTGGCAGCATCTTGAACTTTCCTTTGAAATGTAGCAGTTCCTTTTGCTTTGCTTTGTCCAGACTGATGGCCATTACCAGAGGCCTTAAACCAGTCCAGTCCTACTAGCATAAAGCTCAAAAGAAAGATGTCTTAACATTGGCAGATAATCCGCTCTTGCAGTGTCCTATTTGTTTATTTATTAACTGTTGTGTGTGGATTTGTTTGTGCTGCTGCAAATAAAGTATAAATAGATAAGCACAGGAGAGGCCTTAATGTATGCACAGAGCAGCCATGTTTGTCTGTACGGTACGAAATACACATGGCCAAATGTCCCAGAGGTTTATCTTTGTACCGGAAATAATGAAGGAGTGAATGCCTTCCTGTAAAAGTGTGTTGATGGCAATGAAATTTGTGTTGTGGTGTTGTTTATGCCTTATCTGTCACGATTACTGTGTAGCCTATTCTGTCTCCCGACTGTTTATATTGTTAACACCAGGCATTCCAGATAGTGTTCTGTTGTTGTGGCACAGTGTCATGTGGGGTTTTTCCATGGTATTTAACAAAGTGGTTGTTAATGATGAGTACTTCATTGTCCATGCTTTAATTATATGCTGTAAGGGTGTGTGTGTGTGTCTCTTTTTGTTGCCACTTAGTTTGACTTTTCCTTACCCTGTGTAATAAAAATGGCTGCTTAATTCCAAATGAATGAAGTCTTGTTTTCCTGTTATAGACCAATGATTAATAAGGTATGAATATGCAGGCGTTAGTTATGTTTTTATAGTCTTTACTACAGGGATTTGTTGGTGACCTCTGTTTTTTCATGTTTCTTGCACTTCGTAGGTGATGCAAATACATTTTGAGCTTGAATCAAATTGAAATTGAAATGTATGAATTTAAATAATGGGTAACAGGCGAAGTCCAATCAACACCCAAAGCTGTCTCACATTAACAGCAACTTACAATCCTGTGGCATAGATGACTCATCATGGTATTGAATGAACTAATTAATTGATTGGGAACACCTTATCTGAGCGGGTCTATCTAAGGGTGACACAAGCCTGTTATAAACATGATATGACACGTATCATGAACATTAATGACACTTAATTCATGTTAATGGTTAATGGTCATTACGTGTCATTCAGTTTTTCAAATGCAGACTTTGGGGTGCTGACATTCCGAAAACTGAATGACACTTAATGACAACAGTCATAAACATGAATAAAGTGTCATTAATGTTTATATGTCATGTCATGTTTATAACAGGCTCATGTCATGGCCTTATGTGGACACCTTCAGATAAATTGTTAGGAATGGAGTTTCTCTGGTTAATAAGGATGTGCTAGTAATGTCTTTTGCCCACAACAGAATTAGCATGTCGTTGGCATTTTAGCATCTGCTATTTATTAGCGAGAGGTGAAGCTGCTGCCGCTTCTTCTTCTAGCATAATCCATTCGAAGTCTGCAATGGACTGGTGGTTTAATTGTGAACCTGTGGACTGTCTTAAGGTTTAGAGGGACTGAGTTTGAGAGTGAGGTTGTTTTCGCTGCACCATTGTCTAGCCCTGTTAATCTCTTACAATACTCGGATGTTGATTTTGAGATAGGATCTTTTGTTTTCACAGACCTCGACAAACGGAGTGGCACGCCCTGGTTTAAACTCGTCTGTAAGTCCAAGAGAACCTCACTATCCTGCCCTTTAAAAGGTGTTGATTCTAAGTTATGACAAATGTCGTACCGCTTAATCTTCAACATGTGATTAGTAATAATATCAGCTCACTTGCACCTCCTTACCACCTCACTGTGAAAGACACCCAAAACTACACATCACACATACATCGTGCACAAGTCTTACGTCACTGTTGGGTTTGTTGTTTTAGTAATGCTATGGTGTGTGTGTGTGTGTGTGTGTGTGTGTATGTGTGTGTACTGTATGTAGAATAAGTTATAACTGAATTAACAACTATGGTTGTGGGAAATGAGCCAAAAGCATCAAGAAGCATCTTGTTTCCCAAAAGCAACGTTGCTAACCAGTTAACCAGTGCAGACCAGTTAGCAACTAGGTTGACAATATGCAATTGCATTGCAACTAGCAAAGTTGCTTGCTTTTTGGAAACAGACCGCTGATCTAAGACCTTGTTGAAAAGTCACAGCTGGAAGAGTTTATTGCTCTGCCAACGTGGGAAAGTTAGGGTTCTAAGGGTTCTACTGAAGCCATTGAGCCACTCAGCAGAGGTTGAGTGGGGATTTTTAAGTGGGGGCACACCATTTTAATAACGCAGGCCTGATTGCAAAGAAAGCGCCAGGCACCTCTAAAGCCTGCATCGATAGTATCACTGCATTTGATTATGGTCATTCTATGAAGTTAAGTTGAAGGTAGTAATTTGTTTATATAGAGGACTAATTGGAGATGTTTACTTGACATGTGCACTTATACATGCCTAATATTAAATTTAGTTGAGAAACTGAAGCCCTTGGATAGCATCTTAACTAGTACCGTAGAGAAACACAATTTTGAGCGAAGGTGTCATGGGCAGTTTGTTCTGGCCTGCCAAAAATTCTGGATTGCTCAAGACATTCAAGTCTTCAAGTTGCTAGGTGCCCCCATCTCCTCCTTTGTGTATTCACTGATTAATTGTCTCTTCTCTTCTTATTGTTAGTATTACATATGAGAGGAAATTTGCTGTAACTGCGCAGCTTTGCAGGTTGTGAATTAGCAGTTTGCCATTTACTCTCCTCTGTCAAAAGTCATAGTTTATTTCATGCTGGCTCCTATGAGTTTGTGTTTATTTGGGGCTCAAAGGAGGACACCCGTAAATGCTTTTACTTGTCTCATGTTAAAGATTTTCTTATGGCAAATCCGTGGCACAGACACACAAATAGGCAACAGTTACAGTTTGAATAGTCTCTAAGCCTGTGTTTAAATACATAGGATCATTTTAATACTGTTACATCTGGACTAATATTGACCTGCATTCGAGATAACTGAGAGACTACATAAACAACAGATGACTGTACTGAGTTGACTGTCCCATGTTTATCTGTTTGTTTGAATGAGTAGTTACTGAAGTCTCTACACTTGCTCAAAAGAACTCAGACTATTCATCAACACACACATACACTCAAATGCAGCAGCAAAATATGTTTTTATTTAAAAAACATGTTACCTTTTCCTCTGTTTTTCCTCAATTTCACTTCTGTTTTAGTACTATTTTATCATTTCCCTTGTGTTGTATGTGATGGCAATTCAAATTCATGCGAAGTATAATGTCTGTTCAATGATTCAACCCAATGGTTCAGACTCTGTATAAAGTTAATGAAATGGATGTAAGTGAGGGTTGTAGTCAACTATCATATTACTCCTGCAAGTGCCTTTGTGTGCAGTTTCTACCCATGGTGCCTTGCCCATCTGTAGTGACTGGTGATGCTCGGCTCCACGCTCTCCTTCCACTTATCTAGAACTTTGATGCAAATATTTCAGAAACGTCTTGCCATTCATTTGCATTTAACCAAATGATAAAGGTCATTTCAAAAACTGCTGTGCCTGTCCACAGGTGTAAAAGTCCTGTGCACAGAAATGCTTCCCGACAATGCTATGATGTGCATTCTCCGTTTTGCTCATCCATACTTACGGCCAAAGCAAACATTTTCACACAGAGCATCCTGAAACGGCTAGCATCATGGAAACTGGTGAGAAATTGAAATGCTATTCTGGTTCAAATATGGCTTATTAACATTGTGTAATATCTCTTACCATTATCATGGCAATATACATTTGATGTTGCTACATCTGTTATACAAGCTGTACTGCAAGTATGTGTGACTTGAATATCCTTTGGCTATGAGACTGTTTGAACTGTGGTTTGTGGAGCGCTGTAGACAGTTTGGTACGGAACCTGTCTCTGCTGGTACACAGCATTAGTAATTGCCATTCACACCGACCTAAAATATTGACACACTCAGTCCTCTATGGTCTAAAGTGCTGCTATGTGCTCTATTCAGTCTTATGAAGGATCTGACTGAGTATTGATTCTAATAAGATGGTCTTATCTCATCCAAAAGTCTGTCAGCCATTTGAATGGAATAATTGATCACATTATTTGTGCACGAAGCCTATGTGGTTTTCCTAATGGGTTTTTTTTCTGTGTTTTTGAATCAAATACAATACAGATTTTTGCCAAAGGTTCTTTAAATATGAAATCATTTCACACCATTAAAGTATGTGTTAAATAAACATTAGTGCTTAATCACGGATAAACAGAGCTCGGTTGGATATGAATAGCCCAAGTCTTGTGGTGAGAGAATGGTTGTTTATCTCACTGAAACGCTACTTTTTATTTTTTAAACTGTATTGTGAATCGTTTTACTGATGCATGAATGCCTACTGGCAGTAAAGTAGTCCCTGCAATAATATGTTGGCCCTGCATGGCCAAGGGGCTTTTTGAAAGAACTAAAATGCTTCTACAAGAACGAATGCGTTTATACACTGCTGCCATGCTACTAAGATGAATTGCACCTACCACCAGTGTATTTGGAGCTAACATCGCCATTTTTAATATCCAGTGATTTCTGATCATACAAAATAGTTCTCTGTTTAGCTTTTGTCTCAAACACAGCACAGGCCTCCCAAGTTGTTACTGGATTGGCTAATCCTTGCTCTCTGTCGGTAGTCCTCTGTGAGAATCCATTGCTGGAACACAGCCATACTATAGGAATCCTGTGTAAATTGCAGGGAGGGAGGAAGGAAGGAGTAGCTCAGGGAGTGGAACTCACTGATGAACTGCTTTTGACACAACCTAAAAGCCTTTAAACTCACGCCAGGAGATTTCACTCCCAGTCAGGCCTACTGGCTTGGCCTTAGATACTTTATGAGTGCAGGCTGAGATAAATTACGATGTCATTTACATACAGTAAGGGATGATTCTCTGAGGGATTGTGGCCAGCTAATTTGTAAGAGACATTGAGTACAGTGGCCTTGTTTTGTTGGTAACCTGACTCCAGTTGGGTCATAACATTTAGAGTATCAAATCATATCTGTTTTGGTTCATTTTCTTCCTGCCATTGCTCTCTCATCAATTTTTCTCAAAAATTTCCAATTTTTTTTTTCTCTTTAACCTCCAGAATACTCCAGGCGAGTTTACCAGGGTGTAAGAGTGAAACACACAGTCAAAGACCTCCTGGCTGAGAAACGGTCCCGACAGACGACTGGACCCCGCTATAGTGTAAGCTTCCACTGACTCTTTGCCCCCCCCACTGTGCCTTTCTCTCGTACAACCTCAGACAACCTGTTCACTTGTCTATTATATCACAATCCTGTCTTTATTTGCACTTTGGTTTATCTTTTTTATACAATAAAAAAACATGACCTTCAGACCGAATTAACAATCCTGTATGTTCTTTTCTCTGGTCCTCAACTACAAGTTGGTCTAAATCCCCTCTGCAAATAGTGACACATTCACAGATAGTGCGGGGTGAAAGAGACCCATCAGTCTCCCCAACGTCCACAATGCAGCTGGTGACAATGGGTGCCATAGCCGGTGGTCATGAACCCTGCTGAGTTCGCCCGAGCAAACCGACCTTTTCTCGTCTTGTTGCGTGGCTATGCAAACTTAGTGTCTCGCACACACCTGTGTCGCCGCATTGTGCGCACAGCCCCCATGGACCCATGGATCTGTTTGTTGTTCAACCCCAGGCATGCCAAACTCACAGACATCTGTCTCCACAAAAGGGCCAAGGCTTTGTGCCTCCACAGCCCAGACATTGTGCCTCTCAAGACCATGGATTCAGCTGTAGCCTGGGGCTTATGAGCATGGCTATGTGTAACCCCAAGTAATGACTGTTAATCATGCGCACACCCTCCCCCAAAGTAATTGAAGCCATTTAGAGCCACTTGTCTGACTATTGTTGGAATGTCACTTTTACAGGTGATGTTACTGTGGACGTTTGGCAGTTGGAATAACTTGCGTGACAGACACTAATGCAGTAATGTGGTTTTAATGTAGTTTGAACTGTTTTAGAAATGTGCCCAGAATGGGTTAGTCACCCTCTTGCCATTCGTAATTATAGGGCAATCCTGAAAAAAAAAACATATTTTGACATAAAAATGATTCATAAGTTTCACAGGATGGAAGGAAGATGGCAAGTTGTGGTTTGGTTTCCAGTAAGACTTTGCTTTGTGATTCCCATGAAACCAAAAGGCAATTTAGTTTTGCCTGAGACCTCTTTCAGTGTTCAGCCTGAGACAGGTGATGGAATGAAAACTCATAAATCATGCCAGAGACACACATTTCTACAGAAGGCTGTTTGTCGAAACGTTTATTTGTGAAGCATTCAGAGCTATGTTACATAAGCCATTGTGCTTATGATAAAAGGAACAAAAAGATACATTTTATGTGCAATTGTCAGCCTGTGCAAACAGATAGTTTGTATAGGCTTGATAATAGATGTGCACACATGACAAAAAAAGCTACGCTCTCCCTCTTTCTCTGTGTGTGTGTGTGTGTGTGTGTATGTGTCTGTGTTTGGGGGAGGGCACGCTATTAAGGAGATGTAGGTTGAGAACAAAGCATACAATTGACAAGTACTCTCTCACTCCCACCCCCTTGGGGCTTACTACCTGTTTTGAAGGGCCCACCATCTGCAGAGGCAGACAAACTTTGGCTTAGTTAATTTAGGTCAAGTCCAAACCTGGGGATCGTGGCACAGCTAGGGATGGTGAATGATATGAGATAGATCTTTCCCCTTTGGAGACATAATCCCGAAAGATAAGTAAGATTGTCTCCACACAAACCTGAAAATCTCCTTTAGAACAGGTTTAATCTTAGATGCTTTAATATGCTGTGGATGCTATGTTGTTGTTGGCTTGTACAGTATGTTTGGATTATTATGTAACTATTATGGTAAAAGTTTACAATTAGTTGTCCATGTCCACATTAGATTCCAAAATGTGAAGTTAGGTTTGTGAAAAACAGCACAGCACAGACACACGTGCCGCTGAGCTGACATCTTGCTTTGGTGGGATTCTCTCATGATTGCTCTGAATTGAATGGCCTGTAATGGCCACTGCACCAGTGGTTGAAGTTTGTTGTCTTTATCATACAACATGCAAATGGTGTGTGTGATTTAAATGTAGAGGATTTTTAAATATTAATCACCTGCCGTTGAGATTTCAGTCAAAAGATGAAAAGCAGGCAGCCATGTTTACAGATGTGTAGTCAGCTGTTTCTCAGCGGACCAAATGTTGTAAAAGACACTGTTGGATTTATGATCTTTGTATGGTCTTGGCTATTATTGCATACGGTATGTTGACTGACCTTTGTGTTATCTTTCCATCAGTAAATAGTGACCATAAAAGTGATCTAATCTAGAAGTGATCTCATTTTAGATCAAATCTAAAACAGAATCTAAACTAGACATAAGTCTACAGTATATAGTATATAGTATATAAAAAAACAGAACTGCTGTATGAGTAGCTCAAATACTAAATACTGTAGACTGCTGTAGAGGCTTCTGTTTACAAGACACCAAAGTGTAAACACAGCAAGCTATTTAATGCGTCTTAAGTGAACATGTGAGATGGCTATGACGGCCATCTTGGTGGCATGTCTGCAGCCCACGTTTCACTCCTCACGCTGATCAGACACAGACATGGCTTCTTCTGGAAGGTCGGGGTGTGCCGTCATCCCTGCCATCGCCATGCCCCTTGCAATGCCATGCCATCATGCCATGTGATGCCTGGCTGCCCAGGTCAGCAGTCCTGTCCTGTCCTGTCCTGTCCTGACCTGGAGACGGAGGTTGTGTGTGCCAGCGTCTGAGCACATTAGCTTCACCAAACTGATTTCCCTACGCAGCCTTCAGAGGAGCACTGAGGCATGGTCGGGCCTCGGCTCACATGGGGAAGTCCTGTGCTGGGCAAATGACATTCAAATCCCCAGCCTCAGGATTTGCGTGCCTGGGAGCCACTCGAGCCGGGCTATCAGCTCTTTTATGTTTGTAATATGCAAACAGTGACGGGCTTATTTTTGTGTGTGTGTGTGTGTGTGTGTGTGTGTGTGTGTGTGTGTGTATGCATGTGTGTGTGTGTGTGTGTGTGTGTGTGTGTGTGTGTGTGTGTGTGTGTGTGTGTGTGACACGCCCTGTCACCGTGCATTCTCCCTGCACAAGGCCAGTCCCATAATCAGCTCTTTATGCACACACACGTCAGAGAGGTCTGTGCTCATCTGCTGTCATAGAGTTCCTGTGTTCCTGAGAAGCCCAAGCGATAGTTGAATGTTTGACTTCTTAGTTTTGTGGCTCCACACAAAGAACCTCAGTAGACTCCAGAAGCTTTACTGATGACACCTTCTGACTACATCAGCTTGTTGTATGTAGTCTCACAGTCTCACATACACTCAAAAGACACGACTGTCCATGACATTTGGTGACCTCAGTAGGGCATCATGAAAATCTCTTAGTTAAGCTTTGTTACATTTGTAATTACCCCTGCTCTCCATGTTGTTGTTATACTTGACTCCATTACTGGAGTGTGTAAACATTGACCAGTGCTCTGTTAAATTAACACTAACTTTTCATCACTACTGCATTGCACAAAAGAAAAAGTAAAGTTTACTTGAAAAATTAGTGTAAACCCATTGCCTCAAACAGCTTAAGGTAACATAACTAGTCTCTTTCAAGTTATTGTAAACATAGACTAGCTATGCTTACTTAACACAATTTAAGCTTCCATCAATTGAAGTTTCCATCAATTTTTAGTAAGCTGTACTTGAAAGAG
Source organism: Tenualosa ilisha (assembly GCA_015244755.2). Taxonomy (NCBI): domain Eukaryota; kingdom Metazoa; phylum Chordata; class Actinopteri; order Clupeiformes; family Clupeidae; genus Tenualosa; species Tenualosa ilisha. The sequence goes on from PYXC01001037.1 coordinate 1,774,039, forward strand.
ACTAGTTATGTTTAATTAACTCACTTGAAGCAAGATCTTACACTGTTTTTCCAGGTAAATTGGATTTTTTTATTTTGTACAGTGCTGTAAGCAGTGTGAGATATTGTTTTTATCTTGTTTATTGACTATTCATTTTGCTACCATCTACAAATGAACAGAAAGCTATTACTGTCATTTATCCATGATGCACACTATTCAGTTCTGGGTGGAGGGTAGCTGACTGCTTGCCACCAAACATCAATTAGCATCTTGTAGCAGTGGCAATAAGGCTCTGGAAATGTCTGGCAGGTTTTAAGTGCCTTTTAGGCAGCTATTCTCTAGTTTTACACCAAATAGTGATGCTTTAAGCCTCTGCTTGCCATTAGGGTTTACTATCAGAATTTACATTCATTATTTTGTAAATAAATATCTGTATATTGAACAAAATGAACCCCTTAGATAACCGTTCAGAGATATTTCTCATTGTGGAATTTATTTTATTCCTATGTGTGTATTTGCAGTTGATAGTAATGCACTTGCGAAGATACACACCTGAAACAGTACTTCTGTCACTGTGCTATCACTTCATGATTCATAATCTCTTCACTATATTGTGTTTTAGGGAGTAGCTTCTCAACAGCCATTTGTTCCTATGCAAGGTAAATAAAAAACATATATATGTATGCATTTATTTCATTCACATCACATGTGACAAATCAAAGCATTAAATGTGTAAGCAAAATGTATCAATCTGGACGAGAATACAAAGGCGTAAACAAACTAACTTTTGCTTAAAGAATTCAGTTCATTATGACCATACTTGCATTTCCATTTGGATACACTGTAATTTTCATAAAGCTATGGAATAAAGACAACAGAAGGATTCCTAGGAATTCCACAAAGTTTCTGTGTCAAATCAACCAGTTCTAGAACCCAGATGAAATCAACCAGCTCTAGAACCCAGATTGTATGAGATGAATGTGCCATTTCCAATCATAGTTCAGAAAAGTAGCCCCATGTATTCCATGATCTGTACAGTTACCTAAAAACTCTGTAACCCTGTGTATTTGTTCCCACAGGCTCCCATATGATTCCTAGTTACTACAGCATGAGACGGTCTTTCATCTCTGACACAGAGTTCTGCTCCTCTGGCAAACAGTTTTCCGCAGACATCTACTCGTCTCCACTAGGGGGCAAACCTCTCTCTTGTGACGCTGCATCCATGTCTGGCTACCCGTTCATTGACGGTTATTACCCAGATTCATTTGGAGAATATCGCAATACTGCCCTGAACACTGGGGGGAGTTCTGTGTTCACCCCCTCTGCGTTGTCCTCCCTACTGCCCCCCTTTGGTGCAGAACCGTCACAGCTACTTATGGTAAGTGTCTGTTGTTTTTGATTATTATTCTGCTAATTAATCATGGGCTGCTGGAATCATGTTTTTTTTCCTGGTCTGGTTTCAGTACAAGTTGCATTTGTGTGCATCTGTGGTACCGTTCAGCATATGAAAGAGTTTGCATGCATATGATCTCCTGAGCAAGTCCAACTTGACAGAGTTCATGAACTGGTCAGCTACTGGACAGCTACATGCTCCTGTATCAGATGTCTTTTTGTGGGTGTGGTGGAGCAATGGTTACATCACTAGACTAACAACTGGGTGACCTGCGTTTCGGTTCCCAAACCATACTTTGTGAGTCCATGTCGCTTTGGAATAAAGCCTCTGCTAAATACCAGTTTGCTTTTTCACAGCACATGGATTCCAGTGTCTTCTACACACATTGAAGTTTGAAGGTTTTGTATTTAACCAGTATTGACATATTCACTGTCGTATTTGGTAGTTGGCATGAGGGTGATATCGTCTGAACCTATGATCAAATACATTCCACAGCTCACAAGGTGGAAGTCACCGTTGAGTGTGTTTTCACTCACTCCTAAGCTATTACTCTGCTTAGCATCTGCCAAATTGATCATTAACCCAAACAAATAGCCCTGTCTTAATAGCACCTTCTCTATATTCTTTCCAAACATGTTTTTATAATCCCGCTACAGCAGCTATGAAGGCAGATAAAATTACAGCAGAAAGTCTCTCCTCCTACTGTCTAAATATACTTTCTTCATTTCCATGTTTGTCTCTACTGTAGTGACATAAAACAGCTGAAAAGCTTTTTTTAATTGTCTACAAACAACTCAGTATTATTTAAGTATTGGGTCTTTCATTTGTCACTTATTTTCTACACTTGCTGTGTATGTTCCATTTGATTTCTCTGTATTGATTGATCTATATTACTACCAGAGCAGTCACCCATTATGACCTCTACTATTTTTCCACCAGAGGGAATCATGGGAGCAGGCCGGGTCGGAGGCGGTTGCTCAGGTGGAGGGATTGTCCAGCGAGGGTTTGCCCCCAGAGACTATTTCCTCCTCTTTACCCAGCACTGAGTCAGGGAACTCCTCACAGTGCCCATCCCCGCCACGTGGTGCCAGCATGCCCACCCAACCGTACTCTTTATACCCTTTGGACGAGGCCCACTACCCAGGCTTGTACCAGCCTCCGTCCAGTTTCCCCTGTGCCCCCTACATGACTGCACCCAATGACCTTGGTGCCAAAATGCCCCCACTGTCAACGGAAGAGTCTGAGAATGCGCCACCAGCGCTCAGCGACAATCCCCCATGGGTGAAGAATGACGTAAATAGCGCTTGGTCACCTTACGAGCTTCGCAGGACCTACTGAGACAATTAAGAACAGGACATGGAGGCTACCTGGACAAGGAAGACTACCAACCAACCATCTGCCATCAGTTGATCGCATTCTTTGTTAATGCATCAGTCATTGTATAACATTACATGGATGAGTCATTTTATATATTTTAGGAACATTTAGACTATAAGTGGAGATATACTTTCCAAATCCAGTTATGCTGGTCTTAGATTGATGGTTACATCTGAAAAGATTGTAAAAACGTGTCCCTAGCATATTTCCTTTCAGATCTTCTTCAGGTCAGCCTAAATTGACCTTGACCTAGTTGTCTTTACTAGCTCTGAAATGAACAGGATTATTTGAAAAGCAGTGGGAGGAAATGAAGCAGTCTGCAGAGAATGAATGAACTACTGATGATACATGCACAGTGTAAATACATGCTTTATTTAGGGAATTCGCTGACTGTAAGAGAATTATCAGTCTGATCAATTCATAATAATAATAATAATAATAATAATAATGACAATAATAATATGATGATGATGATTACGTAGTTTATTATTTTATAGTCTAATATTTATGCTTTTTAACTGTGTGGTGTCTATTATCCAATTTGTTTGCGGTAACAACATATAATAAACATTTAAAGTGACAGATTTTCTGACAAGAAGTGTACTTGTTAGATCAGATTTTGTGTAGGTCTACAATTGAACAGTAGATGACGCTGTTGTATCACACCAACTTGGAAACAGCCTCAGCTGCTCTGTTCGCTATTGATATATTTTGTTTTGCATCCCTACGGCTTCTTTGGTTGTACATACACAATGCATTTTGATTTCATTAAGATCAGGTTGTGTCGAAGCACGATTTAATGGTTTCCTCCTGTTTCTGCTAAATCGTTGCGTGTTATTTGTACCGCACCCTTGACCTAGTCTTCTCCGTATCTCCATGAAATGTTGGCAAGCGTGTGACTATTAATCATTTTCTTACAAAAAATAGACAAAGTTTTACTGAGTATCAAAAGTGTAGATTTATTTTCGTTTTTACTGCTGCTTCTAGCTCAAAAAACAATTTTGGAGACAAAAAAACCCTAGCCTGCTCCATGCAGTTTACTACAGAAATCCAATATTCTGGACGTTAAATATTAGTACAGCTCTGTACTCTTTACAGAAAAACAATAGTTGTTCAGTCGCATAGCCTAACTGCAGTTATTTTTGCACGCTGGGTGACATCTGGTCTTGTTTAATCTGGTTTTGTTTATTCAACACGCTTGTCCAGAAAGACTTCAGTGACCATTTACTTCATCTGTTCATATTCTGAACAACGATGTTCAATGAAAACAAAACACAAACAAACAAAAAATATATGTAAAGTTACAAAATTTACAGATGAGTCTCCCTGAAGACCACTTAAATGTCAACTCTTTACCCTTTCTGTCCATGTGGTAAAATCTTGCTACTCTACATGCAGCCTATAAATGACTTTTCATGGCCTCGGCTGGAGTAGTAACAATTTCATCTTCAATCACAGATGTCTAAACTTATCCGACTTATGCCTTATCTCGAGATTCCGGCTGAAAGGAAACATTTAAAATACTTAAATGAGAATAGGGCAACAAAAGGCCTATTTCATTAGGCTATTCAAACATGTATCTATCGCCTAGATTAATTATAGCCTACCGGTAATTTCATTTAGATGTTGTGTTTTTGTCATATTACATTATGTTTTACAGAGAGGTTATTTGGGGTGTTTTGGGGTTGTGCCTCTGGTGATTATTAGTACTTCGTGTTGAGACAGAAAGGAGTAGGCCTTTGCCGTCAACTAAAAGAAAATGATTATATACTTGATAAAAAGGTATAATATTGTGTTGGGAAGAGATGCACTGTCGAGCCCAAAGGAGTCAGCTCTCAGAGATGCTGAGATGGGAAACATGGCTGCTGCCTTATGCCACGCCCACAATCCCCATTATTTTATCAATTTGTCCTTAAAATTGCATTATAAATGCAAATTATGTTCATAATTTATTTCGTTTCCGATAGGTAAATGTGTTAACAGTGCTGTATAAATGATGGGCTGTTGTTTAGAGCAAGCATATTGATGGAATAACAAAATATAGCCCAACTGGGGGAGTTACACTACCTTAATCAAAAGGAGGATAAAAAGATTAAAATTAGTTTGTTATTTTAGGTCAAGGACCGAATAAACATAATATTCTATTGCAGAAAGTGTTGTTTTATACATTTGTGGTGCAAATATATTGAAAATATAAGTCTTTTAGCGAAGCCTTTGAATATTCAAATTGAAAGTATCGCGCAATCAAATCATTGTCAAATCATGGAGTTCTAGGGGTTTTAAATAGTAGGCATGGGGCGAGAAAAAGTCAAACTAATATATCCCCAGCTATATTGCTATATTGTTGTATGCTCTAAGAGGACTTGTAGTTGTCTCTTGTGATATTTTGTAAGACTTTTATGGATAATTCGTTCTTGGCCATACAAGTCAGCCAAGAACAATAAGTGGAGGAGTTCCTCAGCAGCTTCATCAAGGTTTTTAACATCTGTTAGGCATCATGTCTGGTGAGTTGGACATCATTTTCATGTGTTTATATTTTTCTTTACTCGAACAACCTGTGGAAAGACAAAGAGGGAGAGAGAACAGAAATCAAACATTAATGACAGTTTAATTAAAGAAGGATAATAAAAAGAACATCTTTCAAAAACAAAATCATACTTGCAATAAACGACTATGCTGCTGAGTTTCATGCTCAGTTACCTCATGTAAAAGTATGTTTCTACATGTTTAAGTAGGCTTTTGTCCAAAAGTTTAATAAGCTATGTAGATGGCCGACTAAGCTTAGACCGTGTTGACTTTTCTTAAATTATAGCCTGCATTTTCAAGAGATCAGTGAATGTGTTCATTATCTATTTTTCCCCCAATATATAATTTCTTTAAACAAGATAGAGGGACTCAAGCAGGGCAGTATAATGTTAGGTGATATAGCCTACTATACATAGCCTAAATTTTATTCTGCACTACGTGCTCTGATGACGGCAATGAGAAACATGGAAGAATTTTGGCTACATGTGTGTGCATTGATTTCCACGATGAAGAGTCTTGCTGATCCGAGATCTTAATAGCCAACATGAATATTTATCAGAAAGGGTCTAACAGCCTACCGAGCCCAATTGCCTTCTCCCAAGGCACCTTGTGCGAATCGCATCACATCAACAACGGCGTCAGCCACCCCCGAGATGATTTCCGATTGCCTTCACATCCTTAACCATTGAGTGGCGTTGTTTCGAGTCCTCAACTATTATTACTTAAAATAAAACGATGGCCACTCCAATGTCGAAATAAACTGAATTACTGCTGTGATAGTTTACTTTGTCAATGAACACGGCATAGGCTATACCCAGAATGTAGCTAAGATTTTACACAGTTTAATGCCATCGAATTCGTGGAAACCAATACAGGTTAGAAAGAGTGTTTTCCTGATTAATGAAATGAAATTACTACTACTAATTTACTAATCGAAAGTAGGCTAACCCATACTATAAAGGGAATCCTGACACATTATTCAGATTGACGTGTTAGATTTGCAATTTGACAAGAGTAGATTTCTTAGATTTGGGTTCGCGATATGGGCTACCCAAACATGCCTACACCCTATTTTCACACATGCATCGTCTCATACGCAATGTGCAGTATTGTTCGAGTATTAAAGCCTACAACATACAGGGGAAAAACATGACAATACTCACTCCATTAGGCACCCTAAAATGCGATTTAAATTGGATTAAAGGCAATGATCCATTTTATCCAGTCTAGTTCCCGATGTTTCCCAACATGCTTGGAAGAAGACCAGGAAGTGAAACTACCACGCTCTCGGGTTTATAAACTCATTTAAGCTTCTTTTGGTAACTTAATGCGTTAATCGTTATTTAGGCTACAATATGCAGACTTTCCCGGTTTAAGTTTCCGCCACACAAGACCAGAATCCTACAAAGTATCCAAATGTTTTACCTTGCTTTGCAGGTATTCTTTCCACAAAATCGCGCAGGGGGGAAGTCTACTAACCCATTCGTTGCCAAGTGGTCTTCTGAGTAGCTGCTACACCCAGTCCTTATCTAACTAATACATGTGAATAGGTTAATTTTAATTTCAAATGAAATTGGGTTTCGATTTTGCTGAAAAAGTCCAATAGTCTATATAACAATATGAACCCATTTTTGTCAAAATTCAAAAGGAATAGCATACGTGGAACAAATTCAAAAGGAATAGCCTGCTTGGAATAAAGTGAGAAATGTGTTTTAGGGAAATCTTGCACGTCATGTGTGTTTTTGTTGCTGTTGTTGTTGTTGCAGTTTGGTTGGTTGGTTTGTCAGAAAGTTCTGCGGGAAACGTGAATATGTGCAATGTAACTGGATAGTGAATAACCGGTTGACTTCTATCTCCAGGTAAAGAGAAGGTTTATCTAGGGGTGCGAGTTAAGATCACGGTGAAGGAACTACTACAAAGGCAGAGAGCTCGCCAAGAAGCCATTAAAACAGTTGCGGTAAGAGATTAATACATTACACGTTTCAGCCACTCTAAATGTATGATGTACTCTAAGCAACGCCCTCCTTTGTAGGAGTATCTGACAGATGTCAAGCATCTCTAACATTTCCTCTGAAGCTGTGAAACTGTAGCATAGCCTATGCATATTACTGCCTCTTTAAATACAGGTGCTTTCTCCCTCTCTCTTTCTCTAGAAATCCCAAAGCCTATTGATTCATGAAATCTCCTCAGCTTCATCCATGCCTGGTGAGTTTGCGCTGCAGACAGATGTGCACGGTTGTTCCAAATTCCATCTCACATAGATGTAGGGTAGGCTATCGTTTAGGCTGGGTTATAATAACGTCCCACAAAACAGCACGTAGGGCTATAATGCAGCAACCTATAACGAAATGAAAAGTCATTAGATTACATTGTCTATAGAACATTATAAACGACGTTATTCGTTTGGACGCTAACCTAATAATTAATTAGGCCTGTGTAAGAATGGCGTTCGCACTGTTGTGTGTGTGTAATCACTCTCTTACACATATTCACTCTTTAAAACGGTCCTCCCTCATTATAGCTAAGAAAAAAACTCAATTTGTTGCATACGAAACTTACATGCGCAGTCAGCATCCTTCGCGCTGACAAGGGCTTATTGCAAGCGAAAAAAAAGGAAAAAGCTAATGCCGTTTTCAGGATCCTTAAGATGTAAAATCAGTGGTTCCGCTCCCTCTTATAAACTTGCATTTAAATGTGATTTGACTGTTGGCTGATGGACCTATGACATCACATCTGAAGTATCTGCTAATTTAAATGTCTCCTTCGACTTATCCATGTCTATATTTTTCTCTTTCACTCTTTCATAGACTGTTCTCCTGGAACATCGCATCCAGAATGCAAACTCTCGTCAGGATCTTTCACAGAAAACACGTACAACGTGCCCCTTGAGAATGGATATGACAATCATCAAATGATAAACACGATGGCAGTCGAGCATCTCAACAACAGTGGCTTTTTCCCTCAGAGTTGGTCTCAAGGATATCCCCATTCAAACGTGGACTACTACAGCAACTGTATGGTATGCAGACTGTTTTGTACTTTGTAGCCAGTTTGATTTACTACAGGACTACCATGTTGTGCGTTTGCCTCCTTGTTCAGGCGTCAGTCTCCTTTTGGGGATCTATTATGTGAAACTGACAATTTTTCTCCCTGTGCTTTTTGTGTCTCATAGGTACCGGACTCCCCATCCGATCCCAGTCCGGTCGATTACAATAACTATTCATCGCCCTACTCGTACTCATCTTCCTCCTCATGTTACAACTCCCCATCACGGATGGACCTGAGCTGCAGTCTCATGGCTGACACACACCACCCATACTGTTCGCTTCAGCATTGTTACTGTACATCTCCCTTGTCAGGATCCTTGGATGCCATGGCGCAGTTAGAGAACAGTTCTTACGGCAACACAGATTGCTGGTACACGTCTGCACTGGACGACTGCTATTTCAAGAAGGATTCCCTAGACGCCTGTTACAGATAGTGTTGTCAAAATAATCGCAGAGCATTTGAAATATATCCATCTGAAACTGATGTTGAGTTTCAGGGCTTAATGAAATGGTTATGAAAACGAATGACTGACGTGTGGGTGACTGCTTTTGTATGAACTTAAACGCGGTGCACGTTTGTAGAAGTAGCAGGCTATTATGTGTGTTTTTACAATAAAATTATTTTTCTAAAGATTTGTTCACTTAGCAATCCTGTACTGTTTATCATTTTCTTTCATGTTTCTTTCATAGATTTCACAAGGTGGAGTAGACTAGTTATCATGCATACATTGGGCTATGCATTTATCATGAAAATGATTAAGAGCATATCATATGGATAACTTCGTGAGCATCTGCAATTAGCCCTGATTATATGTAGAAACAGCAGACCTACCTCCATGTAAAAAGAACAATTGTAGGAAATATTATTTTCCTGCTAAATTTGACATTGAGGCTCTGAGCTGTTCAGCAAAAGAGGGACTGTTACTCTGCCCTGGAAAAGGCACCCTTGGCCACTCTATATAACCCACAAAGGCCAACATGTTGAGCCAATGTGGTTTAACTTTTTTTTTTCTCTTGGAAAAGGCAGCTCAATCAAAGAGGGCTCTTGGGCTGTTCCACAGTAAACACAGGCCAAGCAAGTCCACTCTTTTTTTGTAACATACATTACAATAAAATGCCACATAAATGTAAACAATAAGCCAAGTATCTCATATGAAAACCAAGTACTTTTGTTTTAATATGGAAAGTTTTGAACTGGACATCACTTTGAATAAAAACATCTGCCAAGTACAAATACACATAAATAATAATAATAATATGTTTGCACATGTTCTGTCACATCCATAACAGCGAAACTGGCCAGTTAAAAGTCATTATTTTGTCATAAGTCAAAAGACACAGAAGTCATAACTTGCTTTGTGAACCTCCCCACATCCCTGTATTACAGTAATGAAGAGTACTACAGAGGTTTTTCTATCACTGATAGCTGCCAATCATGGCATGCCCATGATTCGTAACACCCCGGGCACCCTACGGTTGGCAGCGTGGGGAGAGATGGGAGGAACCATTGGGGGTTTTGGGGGCAGTTGTTCAAAAAGTTCTCTCTTTTCTGCTCTGGACCAGATGCGGGCCACAGCCACACACACACACACGCCACACACACACATTTGCGCTCCTTGCCAAAAAACTCTCAGTAGCTTGTTACCCTGACTTTGATACATTCATTTGTAGGGTTTTGTTCCTGATAGGGTCTTGTATAACACATCTGTGGATCTTTCCCAGACTTTCACCGTTTATGTGTTGACACTCCTGTCATTCCTTATCTTCAATAAAATATGCTCAATTCTTTGGGCACATGTACAGGATGTCATCTGTATTTTCTGGATTTCACAGAGAACTGGAGCAAAAGATTAAGCCCATCACACACCCATTTGGATGAGGAACTGTATACACATTAACTTCTTCCAAAGAGCTGCAGGAAATTAGAGAAATGGGTGTGTTGTGCACAAAGTCCAATGAACTACATACCAAGTGACTGAGGTGGAAATCCCCCTGTGAAAAAAGGGGAAAATCCAGTTTGGACATCCCTGGAGCTCCTTCACAGCTGAAAGGCAACAACACCCAGCATGATACAGATTGATCGTATCTTACAATCTCACAAACTGCAGCAGTGTTTTTTTTTTTTGACACGCTATACATAACTAGGCTATTTAACATCAAGTTCCAAAGAAGTTTGTGTGTGTGTGTGAGTGTGAGTGTGAGTGTGCATGTGTACACATGTGTGTGTGGAGTCAGGATGCAGGTGTGTGCAGGTGTTTGCTTGTGTGTGCAGGTGTGTGAGTGACTGTGTGTGTGTGTGTGAGTGACTGTGTGTGTGTGTGTGTGTGTGTATTTGCGGTGGGGTGGGGGGGCTAGAGATGAAGTTTAGCAGTCTGTTGCAGACATGAGATGCACGTTACTCATGTATACTATTATACACAATATTTGGGGTGTTTCAAGGTTCCCTCCCCCAAGCTGTTGATGTTTTTTCTGCATTTGTCTTCCCACAGCAACATTACAGAAGACATTTAACTGTAAATGCCAAATGTCAAAGCAGGTCAGGCAACAGTGTTAGCATCTTCACATGTCAATAAGTTGATACAATTATATAAATTTCCTAAAAGTTTCTGTAGGTAGTTAATATAGTTTTATTAAAAGTTAGATACAGGAGACTACAAAAATTGTCAATGATATGAATGTAGATGATATCATTCACTTTAAAGTGTCCAGTAACTGTAGTAAACACGATTTCAGTCAATGTGCCTCACATATTCTTATGTTAATAGATAATATATTAATAAAAGAATAAATTAATAACTAACGTGACTCAGCCCATTCTCGTTAGCGGGCGAGAGGGAAACATTCACGGGGCATCAAAGGTCACAGTCGAGGCATGAGAGATGTAGTGGGATGTTGACACAAGGAAAGAGTGTGGAGAGAGATGTTGAAATGTCAGCAGAGGTGGAGAGTGTAAATGCTGATGGCAAGCCCAATCTATGCCCAGCCAGGAATGCAACAGACAGGCAATGTGTTGGAGACAGATAAAAGATTTGAGACAGGCACAATGTTTTGTAAAGTGTGTGTGTGTGTGTTGTTTTCTGTAGCAACACCAGTTACCCCTCTATTGAAAGGGTAATCAGATCAGGCAGGTCCAGACAGTGAAAGTTCTCACATTCGGCGCTCTGTGATCTTGGGACCAGGATCCTCTCCCGAGAAGTTCAGTTTTGCCCCAAGGACACTGTAAGGGGCAGCTGCATCTGTTTTCAGGAATATAGTTTTACCTCAAAACTTGATGTTTCTGAAATGAGACTCATATGGGCTTGTAAACAAGGCAGAACATGGTTTCAGACTTATTGCATCCAAACAATAATCTGTAGCAGATGGGCGCACATGGGTGTGATACATTGTGAGTGTCTGGAGAAGTTCCCCTTTAACTGTAAAACATTTTGGGTCCCCTGAAAAACTGTTTTGTTGTTGTTGCTGTTGTCTCATAATCATTTTTTCAGCCAGTTACCAACTTGAAACATGGAGATTATCACTCTTTCTTCTCATCCAAGTGGGGCACCAACAGCAGCACTGTATTCTTTAGTATGGAGATGATGTGTGTTTAAGATTGAACCCGCTTGTTTATTTTCTCTGCTTTTACAAACAGACTTAATGACACTGAAAATTTCTATAGGGACCTTTGAGCTGACTTACAGCAATATCACTACCCCATGCTACTCACTGAAATACCTTGTGGGTTGATGTGATTTATGCAACGAGAGCAAACACAGAATAATATGACACATATAACACACATCTATCCATCAAAATACCATGGACAAAAGAAGTGAGAACACATTGGGTTCCATGTTTGCAGATTAATCACAGATAGGTGGGTTTTAACTTAATCTCTGCCTAAACAGCTATTTGTTCAGTACCCACACTGACATTCAACTAGTTTGGCACACACATGCTGTAGTATGTTAAAGGTCTCCTTGATGAAGTGGTGCAGGGCAAGGTGTAACTTGTGTTCTCTGCTGTCATATTGTATAGGTGTAAGAGCAGAGTCTACAGAACATTCAGTGCGAATATAAAAGAACACTCACTCGACTTGACAGAGCTGCTCTGCAGACCAGCGATAATCACATGCCTTCAGCTGATTTGTCAAATTGTTTAAAACACATTTGAAGCCCCATTTTATGAACTGCCTCTATGGGGCAAGTCAAAACAACGCCTGAAATTATAATAATTTAGAGCAATATTTTTTTCAGGCCTTGTCTATTAACTTCTTCCCCTACAATTACTTGATTTTATTGTTGGGGGGGTGAATCATTATCATTGGCATGCTGATATGGTGCCAATTTCAACACAAGTGTCAGCTTGTCCAGGTGCATGTGTTGAAGTGTGCTGTCCTTGGGGAAGGGTTTTCCACACATGCAGACAGAAGAAGTCTGTGCTTCAGCAAAGTTTTTTTTTTTTTTAATCACTTATGTGCATGTTACTTTAAAATCCATAACTTCCTTTAAGTACATGGAATGACAAGGCAAGGGCAGAGCCCTACTCCAGGATGACTTTGTGCCAAACTGTGTCAGTCGGGCATCTTTATTGTCCTTTTAGACAACAACAAAACAGAAAAGCATTTTCTGATGTGGCAGCTGTTCAGTTGGAGTAGTGGATTAATTATGGTCCAAACCCAGTTCAAAGTTCCACATTCTTCTCTGAGGGTACGGGGGTGTAGTGGGACTGGAGTCTTTTGTTTGGCACTGTGACGGCTGAGGGTTCATTCACATCGCAAGCGGTTTTGGACCGTTTTCATTTAGAATGCATATTAACACACGTCTCCCACCCATGTGGTCCAATAGCAAACAGAAGAGAGCTCACAGTGACACACGGTCTCCATAGACTTGGTAACCGGTTTGAGCAGGAGACCGTTTCTGATGTGAATACCAAGGTGCAATGCACCACTCATGCACAGCAACCGCTATGCACCCCTCACGCACAGATTGCTATCTGAATGACACCTTAGGGAAATACTATAAAAGTTAATCACTCAATAAACACATCAACGCCTGGTCACAACTGTAAAGGAAGCTCAATGATAGTAAACGAGTTTGAGTTTACGATTTGATATTACTTCAGTGAATGTGAAATACAAAGCACCTGTCTGTGCATTGTATCTAGTGGACAAATGGGATTTAGAATTTTGATTCTTGATGTGAAACATATTTAATTGTCTCTTTAAGTGACTGTTCTACCCAACTAAACACGCCTGGCCTTGGGAGCACTAGAGCACTAGAACACTAGAATACGACACTGCTTTGCTGAAAATTCTGTTCCTGAAATAGTCACATGATTATGCTGCAACAAATCATACTACTATCTATAGATTAACATCCCGTTCACCATCTTGATATCATCCATGTTATTCGACACCAGGGGTTTAATCAGTGTGTTTATTAGCATTTGGCACAGTAAATCTTTTTAACTGACAATTCTGTGTAAGTCGTCGGTTCTTGGATAAATTCCACTGAGACACATTTTAGTATTTATGTTCCTCTCTCCCTCTCTTTCTCTCCCTCTGTCTCTTTTCTTTCTCTTTCTTGCTGCAAAGCAATTTAAAAGGAATTTAATTTCATCTAATCCCTTCACCCTCAGTCTTGTCATCACAGAGACGCATTTGCCAAATTTATTGAGCTCCAGGTGTCGTCTTAGCGGAGCTCCCTGGCATGAACTCAAAGATTCATGATGGCACCTCCAGTTCCTGGTAGCTGCCCAGACTTGCACAGCCATTCTTCCCCCCACACACACACACACACACACTCTCTCATACACATTCATCCTTGTTCCTGATGAAGGTGTGAGACCTACAACACCCCCAGCTAAAGAGACCTACACAAACTCCTGTCTTGAACTATTGTGCCTCCTCCACAACACTGGAAAGCCGGTCTGCAGTGACTGTAGACAAAACTAATTGTAACTTGTTGTGACAGCTCTGCTGTAAAAACAGATTTACATGTCAATGCAAAGCATTTACATTGTCTTTGGAACAAGAGGAACACATGATTAATGATTGACTAGGGTTAGAGAGAGAATGCAGGAGCCACCCACAGGAGCTGTTTTATGTCATGTCATCATCTACTAGGATGGTTTTATTAGTGTATAGGAAAGGAAAAAATACCTCTCTATCTTATTTATCTTAGATATAAGTGTCAATGTGAGATTTTGACCATTTTATTATATTCCTTAATTTGACCTCTTGAGAAATTGGCATCCTCTCGTCTCATCTCTGTTTTTTTTTTTTTTATTCTATCTTTATTTAGGCCAACAGGTTACATACAATGTAAAACATTTTCTTATCTTTTTTTTGTTCTCGTTCCCTTCTTAACATCGTTCCTCTTACAATTTACAGATTTACAGGTTCTCTTACGATTTGCAAAAAAAATAAAAAATAAAAAAAATGGCAAAGAAAACCACAAGGAATTTGTAACCATAGTCATCTTAACAATGTTTTCTTCACACACTTCCTTGCCACAGAAATCTTGATATCATTTTATCCCGTTTCATAAACTGTTTTATGAGTGTTTCCACTGGAAGACTCTGGAAAAGGTATCTTATAGCAATCGCGGTAGGACATTCATTCTTACAGATTCTACCCTGGAGAAGAGGCCCAAGAATGGAATGAGGCTCCATCGCTGTACATCAGATTTAATGGTATTATTTAGTGGCCCATAGTGAACAATTTTGAAATATCTTTTGGGAGATTAACACCAAGATATCGACTATGGTCTGCTTCTCATCTTAGTTGGTACTTTGTGTCAGATTTACCAGTTGACGAATCTAGTTTTGGGTTTAGATGTATGTTAAAGTCCCCTCCGCAAATGATAACCCCTTGTGCTTTTGTTGTCATCAAATCAAACATTCCTCTCCTCTCATCTCAAGTCAAATTTAACTTCTTCTGCTTAAAATACTCAGGTCTCAGTCTCAAAATACTCCTTTTTTTCTCTCGATCTGTTCTTATTGCTACTTATTTCTCGTAAAGGGAGACCTTTAGGTGGCCCAAAAAAGACCTTTAGGGGCAGTCTTATTTCTTGTGAGACAAAGAAAAACATATTTTGGAAAAACTCATTTTCCTTGAAGGCTTCCTTGTGAAGAGAATGTGACAAGCCTTTATTACTCATCATTATTAGTCATTCTAATATTATTGTTAGTCATCCCCCCTATTCCCACAAGAATAAAAGCCTCTGAGTAAAATGGCACTATGTCAAACAAATCCTGGAGTGGTTTAGCTCTGTCGTTGAGGTTTTAATGATAGCAGCAATTATTGTTTTTGGACAATCCAGTTGACATCAGCAGTTTTACAACACTTCTGCCACACACACAAAATAAAACAAAATAAAATAAACAAACAGACAGTGAAATGGAAAGACAACAAGAGGCATCCGCCTGTATGGCACAACCAGGGGTTTAAAGGGATGAAAAATCATTTGAGAATAATTAGTTGTTTTTCTCCTTCTGCATCGACTCATGAAGCACAAATGATGTATTAATCATCATTTGTCATTTCTCATGTGCCACTCAAGCAGTGACAGAGACAGAGAAACTGGCCAGAGAAACAGAGAAACTTCAGCCAGATCTTATCACTGTGTCTTCAGAGCCTGCTTCCACACAGACTGCAGAAGAAGAAGAAAGGTATGTGAGCTGTTGTATTAGTCAGCCAGCCACACTTCAAAGGACTACTCTCTACAGGGCTTAGCTTCATGTCAGTCTCTTCAAGTGCTCTTCAGCTCAAGTGTGCTGGACATTGATCTGCTCTTCATCTTGTCAGGTCCCTGTTTTGAAAATTACACCCCTGGACAGGATCAGTAAACCTTGTCACAGCTCTCATTCATTCATAGGTGCTGATGTCAATGATTATTAATCTTTATGAATGCATTATAAACCCTTTATGAATGTTTTTTAAGCTGCTGTTTGAAGGTGTGGACTGATACTGCTTCTCTTATGGTCTGTTCATTCCACAAATTAGGTGTATAGGACATCAAGGCTACTTCACCAGTTTTATTCTTGTTATTATAGTAATGTTATTATTTTAACTTCAACCAGTCTGTGAAACCAGGCCTCACTTGGTTGTCTGAGGATTATTCAATAATCAAAGCCTTGAAATGTTCTATAAACAAAACCCAACCCCAAATATCAGTTGTAGTTACAGCCCATATGGGATCTCAGTGAATGAGCATCAAAGGAAAAGGTTTAGGGACTCATAAATAAGAAACTGAATGTTACAACTGAAAGGGGATATGGCTGCAGCATACCCAATGTAGCTTCCGTTCAAAAGGAAAATGATTTATTTTGATGAAGTCTCGATGGAAAACACAGGAGTCTTTAAAGATTAAGCCTTAACAAGCCATAAGAATGACGACTTTGACTTTTGTGTTTCTCTTGGTGGTTTCCCATACAAAGAGAACCTTAAAACTTTCACCCAAACTACTTCTAAGTCCAGGAACTCCTCTACATGCATTTTGTATATCTAAACAAAGCATTATATTTATTCTAAATCCAGACCAGTGCTTCTAAATGGGACTACATATCAAAGTGCAACCTACAGGCCATGTGCTAAAATAGCTGATGAAAATATATTCTGTTTTAATCTGACACAGAAAACAGCACAATGAAAGAATTTTCAGTTACTTTTTCAAAAAGGCAACTCCTTCTCAGATTCACAAGTAATTAAATGCAAATAATTATTTACAACCATTAAATAAATAAAGAACGAATACACAATATGCGTTACATGAAATGTGACAAAGTTCACTGGTTTTCTCAAATTCTACCATGATTTACTCCAGAGTTTTATCATGTTTCATTCTGAAATCCACCTCTCAGATGTGATCAGAATATTCCTGAATTATTTGAAGCAAATGAATCCCAATCCTACAAAAAATAAATAAAATAAAATAACACATAAAAAAAATAACAATACTTTTCATCTAATACTAATTGAATCTTGTTTTTTCCTTCGAATAATCAATTTTCAAGATTTGATCCGATCCATTTTCCAAAATCCAGTCAAAAACTGGGTCCTGGAAGCTAAAGTCATAGCACGTGCTAGACTTGTCATTGTACTATTCAGTAAACCATTGCTCAATAGAATCTGTTTTGAAGGTCACATTTAAATCAGTAACCATTTAGTCACTCTCTCTCCACTTGCAGTGAGCAATTACATATTAAGGTTACACAATGTTTTCAATGGTAATTTAACTCCTTTATTCAGTAATTAAAAAAAGAACCAAAGCACTTCCAAACCCAAAATGGTTTGGACCCTTTTTACTGTCCAAACCCTGTCTAAAGAGCACTGAAAGGATACTGTAGGACCTGGGACCAGCAATCCATCATCGTTTAGGGAGCATTACAGATTTAACTCATTCCAGATGGGTCCCAATAGGAAAATTATTTCAGCATTTAATGTGGAACAGCAGACACATTCCTGAACCACTCCCTTCCAAATAAACAGCTGGGATTTACATAATGGATATGTTCAAGGTTTACATCAGATGCTTACACCAGGAAGGCTAGCAAGTACATTAATATATATATATATATATACCTTTGTCATTAAACAGGTCCCCAAAAATGGTAATATTGCCCACTTAAAGCATCTAAATGTAGAGGTACCATACAGAAAATTCTGGTTATCGTTAGAGGAAAACGATAGTGCCAGTTTGACATGCAAAGTCTTTCCAAAGACTTTTAGGGGGACAAGATGGGATATTATAGGACCAAAACAGAGATTACAATGTTTAGTTGAAATTTGATGTCTGCACAGACCTGCTTGCATAGCCTGTTTTAGGTAATTTAGACTATAGGCCTAATTTCGGTCCGATCATGGCAATGGACATATCGGACATAGGAAGGTGTTAATGTGTTGAATTTGAAGTTTGAAGTTTGAAATTGTTTGGTTAGGCCTAAAGCTTATTTTTGATAGAGAATTCAACACTGGGTATTGGGTTGAGTTTTGCATTGCAAGTGTCAGGGAAACCTAACGATGTTTTTGAGTTATATCGAAACTAAATATAGGGATTTTAAGCCCCTTTTCTTTCATTATGGCCTTATTTAGAAAACTTCGCGTACTGAACCGTAATCCTCCATAACGTAAATGTTCTCTTTTGCGTTGACAGGTAGGCTACACGATGATAAACAATATGACTGCATCGTAATATTGCATAACGTTGTGCAATCTTAACACCCGGTCACCGGTTACCTATTCTATTTGTAATACCTGAAAAGTGCTCGGAGAGGCAGACCCCATCTCCCATTTCACATGAGCGCTGAGGGGGGTTAGATTCCAAAATCTGTTAGCTACTGGTGGGTGTTAATTCCATCATGTAATGCTGCACAGTACTGTCATACAAATGACTGAGCAAATGTATTTGCCTAAATGTAGGCCTAATTCACAGAAACAGAATTGCCACCACTGCAGCTACCACTTGTTTAGCCAAATCAAAATACATCTGACAATATATCAGCTCCAAATGATGATCAAAGTAGATCAAAATATATAAAAAAATTCATTTTAACAAGCATAGAAAGAATGAGGTAAATGTGTCCAGTTTGAAAGATCAGCGGTCATATTTGATAGGACTTTCTTAAAGTTTTTGTTCACAGTGTTGTATAGAGAAGGATAGATGTCTATGCCTAAATACTGAAAAGAGGAGAGAGCTGGGACAACGTAAGAGGCTACGAGCTCAGTGAATATTTAGAGGAAATTTAGTGAAAATTTTATGTATCCTATCAAGACAACTGCCATTGGATTACTGTATAATACTTATGGCCTAAACCCATATGCTCTAGGACAGACCAAAGGTGGTTGAACTCAAGGCAGTCAAAAGCTTTCGTATGTCTAAAGAAAAACCCACAGGGTTCTCTGATTGATCAGCAGAATACATTTTACATTTAGCAGACGCTTTTATCCAAAGCGACTTACAACTCATCAACTATCAATTGTTCAGGGCCAGTCTCCCCTAGAGCAACTTAGGGTTAAGTGCCTTGCTCAAGAGCACAACGGGAGCCGGGATTCGAACCCACAACTTTTCAGGCTACTTACACGCTAGCCAGGTTCCTTAACCACTACGCTACCACCCCACCATTTCATGTAGTAAGCACTGAAGATTGTCAGAGGCTGACCGAGATCTTATAAACTCTGTTTGGTCTTCATGAACCAGCTTGATCATAAAAGATTCCAATCGGCGTGATATAACTGTAGCATACAATTTAACGTCTATTCCAAGGAAGGAAAGTGGACGGTACCAAGAACATGAGTCCTAAAACTCAGACGTATACGGTGTAAAGAAAAAAAACAGATTTCATTGATACGTTTTGGGTCAGTAAAGACCTCATTAGTAGGGTAACCAGTTGTCCTGCTCTACATTGTGCTGTAGCATACAGCAATTTTACCGTTTGTCCCGCGTCACACAAACTGATCATTCTGTCCCTCATTCACATTAGACCCTACTTAATTGAAAATAAAAAAGAGGTAGAGTCAAGTCAATCAAGCCATTGACATGCGCACGACCGCCTCTTCAAGTTGTCAGCAATCTAAAATCTGAGAGTGAAATCAGTGCAGGCAGTCTTGTGGCCACGCTTTCAGTTACTGCGACAGACTCTTGTTTTAGATGGCAAAACGGAGAGGTTTTTGCATTTTGTAAGGGCCACGCTGACCACGCAAGATAGTGCACCAAAGCATAAAGATAACACATAGCTTACCTTGACTGCTGACAAGTTAGTCACTCTATTCCACCTCTGTTGTAGACCTAATATTAGCATTATCTCCTATTAACAAACAGCTCCATGTCGTTTGTTGTTTATTTGAAATATCCAAAGTCCGCAATACTTTCCCAACGGCAAGTTATTTTGGTGGGACTTGATTAAACGTCTTAAAGTGACAGGCGCCATTTATCAATAGCCTATGTCAGCAGCATTTCTTTTGAAAATAATATTCAAACACCTGCGCCTTGACACAGTTGTAGTGTGGGCTTTTTATTTAACTTTGTATAGGCTAGGCCTA
The DNA here is from genome assembly GCA_015244755.2 of Tenualosa ilisha. Classification (NCBI taxonomy): domain Eukaryota; kingdom Metazoa; phylum Chordata; class Actinopteri; order Clupeiformes; family Clupeidae; genus Tenualosa; species Tenualosa ilisha. Next base: position 1,794,383 of record PYXC01001037.1, read on the forward strand.
ACATTTTGCACCGAAATTGTTAAACTTAAATGGATTGATACTTTTGTGCCTTGTATTTTAAGTTGACTTTGATCAAAACTGACATCATTTATGAAAGCATACTTTTAATAGTGCCTGGTCCTTTGGATAATTCACTAATTTGATAGTGTCCCAATAAAGACAAAAGGCAAAATTACAGTTTTATCTTTTATATGCCCTAAGCTGTAGCAACCTTTTGGCTATATTTTGGTTCAGGTTGCATCTTTATCTTTACGTCTGTGGGGTTAAAAGGCAAAATAAAATGTTCCTTGGTAAATTACACTGTCATTATATCTTATGCTTAAATTTATTACATCTCTCACATTGTCCCACTTAAACTTGCTACTTGTCCCACATTTTGCCTGTTTGGAGGTGATTACCCTATTCACCAGAGGGGTTCTTTACAGCAGGTATACTAGCAAACTTTTGATTATCCTGCAGTTTTAGCACTAGAAGATGGCTGGGTCTACTCATTTTGGCCTACTCATTTTGTCTGGATCTTTGAATCAGGAACTCTGTTTCAGCTTTAAGCAACTGATTCAGTTCAGTTTCCAAGACAGTAATTCTAGTGGCTGTTGAGAGAGAAACATAAACTTGATTTGATGCCTCTAGCAAAGTGAGCTTAGCCTCAAGTTCTTAATGCATGATTTCTGTAGATGTGATGCATATGACATTGAAAGGCTAAGGATAAAGCCCTTGACTGCATCCCAGACTATGTGTGGATCGTCCACTGAGCCTTGGCTGATTTTGATCAATTCTAAACAGCTAGCCTTAAATGAAATGCAAAAATTCTCATTGCAAAGTAATGTAGGATTAAACCGCCAGTGAGGTGCCCAAGGAGGTTGATTAACTAGTGACAGTCTCAAAACAGTAGATATTGACATGGGACAAATGTCTGAGCTAAGCAGAGCAGAGTAGGGGTTCTCAAACTTTCTTGGGGCGGGGAACCCTACATGGAGCAACAAAAATGTGTTTTTTCTGATGCATAAAACATATTTTGCTAATACCACAACAGTTTTAAATTGGCATGTTATTACATTTGGTAAAACTTGACAGTGCAGGAGCAGTTTTAAAATGATTGATTTTGTTTTGGTCAAATCTAGGCCTACTGTGTTAAAAAAAAAATCCTGTTTGTTTCACATAAAGAATAATAACTAATATTCCTCTTCCTTGTAGTTAATGTTAATGCCTAAGGAAAGACAATGCGATTGGGCTTTATACTGATCTCTAGTATTTTTCTCCCCACAAGACAAGTTTAAACTTGGTAGCAAACTTTTTCACAGAACCCTTGACAACGTGCTGCGGACCCACAGGGGTCCCCAAACCAATGCAATAGAGGACAATTCGTGATTCGTGAATTGTGGATTGTAAACTTGTGAAGCCATATGCCAAGAGGAAAAGAATGTATAGGTTCTTCCAGAAGGATAAGCACATGAATATTTTTGAATAAATTATGCATATTCAAATGATTTTGTAATCTGAAAAGTGTCTGCCAGGACATCATGCAGAGAATGCTTTGTAGTTCTGTATTGTTTGCTCAAGTCATTGTACTAACATGCAGATCTTTCAGGTGTGCCTGCCAGCTAGTTTAAGTAAGGCTTTGTCTTTGCCAGTAGTAAACATTCTCTGCGTCTGTAGACAGTGATACTGCAATGGGGGTGGCCAAACTATGGCCAGGAGGGCCAATTAAGGCCCTTTACTAACTTTCAAGTGGCCCGCCATGATGTCTGTAAATAAAAATGTAGTGTCGTTTGTTGCTACATGAATCTAATCATAATCTAATTGTACATCTTTCACTTGTAGCTGGCCGAAGACTTGTGCTCTTGGAAGCTTAGATTTTTCAGTGTATGGCCCGCAAACAGAAACGTTTGGCCACCCTTGCTGGTAAAAAATACTGTCCACTGCATTCGTATTAAAAATGACAACATTGTAGGGAATGAGGTTAAGATAGACTGATAAATAGAGTTCAGTTAGCATGGGCAGCTGATTCGCTATTTGGTCTACACCAAAATTCCTCGTTCTTTTTCCTCCCAAGTGTAATCAGTGACCTCAAACAATCAAGGTTTTGAGTTAAAACACTCCAGAATTCATAATATTTAATAACCAACTACAGCAAGTTAACTGAGTTAGAGGTGCCCACAGGGACCCGGGTTCTAGTTTGATTTCCATTACCCACTCCATCTCTCACTCCTTGTTACTTCCTGCCCCTCTTCACTGTCCTATCACAACAAAGGGAAAAAAAATTACTTAATAAAATAATAGTGAAACACTACAGCAACAAGTTCACACTACAGGAACCTTAAATGAAATTTCTGCAGCTTCAAGCTGTCTGGAATGCAGCCACATACCTTTGCAATCCTGTATTTAATGCAAATGACCTGTTAAAGAGTAGAATACTATTGGAATACTACTGGATGGACCCAGATACTAACTTCAGTGAATATCTGTTGGGTGTTCTTTGCATTATGCCTGTCAGGCACAGACAAGGCAGAGGCAGATTTAAACAAAGGAGTATTTATTTAATCAAACCAAACAGAACACAACGAAAGTCCCGTCCGCTACTCTAGCGGAGGAAACAGAGAACTATAATGCTCGGAAGTAACAGGGCAAACTAACACTCAGTAGATCAAGGAAAACAAACTCAAAAGCACAGACTTATTTAACAGGGAGACACAGAGATCAACTATACCGACTGGGGAGTCTAGGCTCGTGGGGTGAACGACACAGGAGATTGCAGGAGACGGAGAAAGCACGACAGACACGGAGTAAATCCAGGACAGCATTGACGGTAACATTGACGAGGCCAGACCTCAGGGAAACCGGGGAGGAAGCTTAAATAGAGTGGAGACCAGGTGACACCAATTAGTACTCAGGGGAAGGTGATCGTGCACAGGGAAGTGAGTGCGAACGGGGAGAGGGATTGAGAGTCTGTGGGGTTTAGTGAGGGGGCGTGACCGTGGCCAGGTCTGATGCAGACCTGACATTACCCCCGCCTTCAGGGGCCGCTCCGGGGGCGCGATGGCCCGGGCGCCGGGCACGTCGCTTGGCACGACCTCTACCTCGCCTCCGGCGCCTGGAATCAAGGATGGCCTCAACCGAATAGGCTGGGCCGTTGTCCACCAGGAGCGGCAAAGGCGGGTCCAGTCGTGCATCAGACTCTGGAGGAGCAGGGGAAACACGATAGGGTTTACATGAGGAGACATGGACAATGGGGTTAATGGACACGGGGGAAACAGAAGCTGGTGCCCTAGGTGGGACCTGCCTGGGGAGAGAAGCCTGGGGGAAGTTCGGAGGACCAGGCTGCCGTTGCTGGGGGGCGTACTGCTGCTGGTACAGACCATGAGCCTGCAGTGACACCTGGGGCCTTGGCAATGACCGAGGCACTGGCTGCAGGGCGGGAACAGACACAGGGGTAGGAGCCGGGGGAAAGTGCTGCTGCTGTGGCTGAATGGGGATAGTGGTACTGTGTGCGGAAAGTGGACCCTCAACCAAGGTGGTTCCCAACAGCAGTGCGGAGTGTTCGGGCGGGGACCTAGGAACAGGAAGACAGGCCAGACACCGGGTGAAACACTCATCGCCCCACTTCAGAATTTCCCCGGTGGCCCAGTCCACCATCAGGGCATGTTGAACCAGCCATGGGCGACCCAGTATTACGTCGACGGTGGCCTCCTCGAGGACCAAAAGGTCAATACTCTCCTTGTGGTCGCAACCCACTTGGAGAGTAAGTGGGCCAACTGCTTGCTGGGTAACCCGGCGGGTCAGGGGGCGGCCCACGATGGAGTGTACTGCGTGGGGCTTGGAGCAGTCTTGACGCTGGAGCTGCAGGCGTCGGCAGATGGACCCCGCTATGAAGTTCCCATCAGAGCCAGAGTCGAGGAGAGCCCGAGCTGTGAAGGACACACCTGCAACACTGGGGGTTACTGGTACCAATAGCGACGGTGAAACAGATGGTTGTAAACTGACAGAACTCACCTGGACGCGAGGCGGACGAACAGGGCAAGTGCGGAGGAGGTGACCCGTAGCACCACAGTACAGACACAAACCCTGCTTCATCCGCCTGCGTCGCTCGGTGGGACATAGCCTGACGGAGTCTATTTCCATGGGGGTCTCCGGACGGTGGATCTCAGGGGGGTCTATTTCCATGGGGGTCTCCGGACAGTAGATCTCAGGAGGCGAGTCCAGGGTAACTGGTCGGGAAGTTCGCGGGAGTTTGTTGGGGAGTGGTTGAAGACATCCTTCTCTGCGCTTAGCCACCCAGATGGCGAGTTGGATGAACTTCTCCAAACCCATGGAGTCGTCGTAGGCCGCCAGGTGTAAGCGCAGAGCAGGTTCCAAGCCGAGGCGGAAGGTGGTGATGAGCGCCGGCTCATTCCACCCACTGGCCGCGGCGAGGGTTCGGAAGCGTAGGGTGTACTCAGAAATGCAGCTCTTCCCTTGCTTAAGGTGGTGCAGCTGTTCCTGGACCGAGGAGTCGCCAACCGGGGCTTGAAAAACTTCCCGGAAGTGCTTGACAAAGGCGTCTACTGATTGGGTGGTGGGTCCCGCCTGCTGCCAGACACTCTCGGCCCATTGTAGGGCCCGCCCGTCCAAGCGCAAGATGATGTATGCCACCTTACCACGTTCGGTGGGGAAGCGGCGCAGGTCCATCTCTAGGGCGAGAGTGCACTGCAGCAGGAACCCACCACATGCCTCTGGGTCTCCGGAATAGACAGGGGGATCTGGAGTGGGCGCTACCACGTTGACCTGAGATACTAAAAGAGGCAACAGGCTTTGACATATTTCCTGGGCTAGGGTCCAAAAAGATTCGGGGACTTCTGCCTCTATTGTTTCGGTTAAGGTCTGGCCTTCTGTCAGGCACAGACAAGGCAGAGGCAGATTTAAACAAAGGAGTATTTATTTAATCAAACCAAACAGAACACAACGAAAGTCCTGTCCGCTACTCTAGCGGAGGAAACCGAGAACTCTCGCTCGGAAGTAACAGGGCAAACTAACACTCAGTAGATCAAGGAAAACAAACTCAAAAGCACAGACATATGTAATGGGGAGACACAGAGATCAACTATACCGACTGGGGAGTCTAGGCTCGTGGGGTGAATGACACAGGAGATCGCAGGGGACGGAGAAAGCACAACAGACACGGAGTAAATCCAGGACAGCATTGACGGTAACATTGACGAGGCCAGACCTCAGGGAAACCGGGGAGGAAGCTTAAATAGAGTGGAGACCAGGTGACACCAATTAGTACTCAGGGGAAGGTGATCGTGCACAGGGAAGTGAGTGCGAACGGGGAGAGGGATTGAGAGTCTGTGGGGTTGAGTGAGGGGGCGTGACCGTGGCCAGGTCTGATGCAGACCTGAAATGCTTGCGTCTTCACATACTATTGCTTTTTCCTGGTAACTTTATGGATGTTTTCACCTAAATAATCCATTCAGGGCCCCCACATGTCACATAAAAGCTATAATTAATGCTAATGAACTTAGTTGCTCAGTTTGATAGACTTTATTCCACTCTACCCTCTACCATCTCAGCTGTGGGCCCTCAGTGACATTAGAGGCTGTCTCATCGGTGAAAATAAATTGAGCTTTTATTCCAGTAATTAGTACATTACCATTCACGTGCCACGTGCCCAGTTTTGACAGGATTATGAGAAAATATCAAGCACTGCTTTTCAAAACCATTAAGAAACATCTATGCTATTTTAATTTACTCCAAAGATGTCACCAACTGATTATTACATAGTGAGGTGGATTGTTTTTCATCCACTTATGAAATTTTGGATAATTGGGTACACAATGAAACATTTCTTCGTATGAATACATGTAAAACAGTATATACATTATATCCATAATGTGAAAATCTCCTTTTGTAAAACATACATCATATCATAAAAAATGAAACCCTGCAGTATTATTTTGTAGACAATATACACTGGATAATACCTACAAAGCATGATGAGATAATTCAACATATCAATGGCATATTATAGAAATAAATCTGATGCTCCCTTGTCAAATGCTACTTTATTGATCACAGTAAAAAGCGAGAAGATAAGGCCTTCATATTTTGACACATATTTGGTTTCTGTGGTAGACCTTAGACATCTTGTGCGAACAGTGAGGGGCTGCAGACATAGGAGTCTTTGGGGTTATCTTCCAGAAGTTTCTCCAAAGGATTCGGTTCCTCCATCTCCTGAGGATCAGATTCCGGCAGGGGTGCTGTGATATGCTCCGTGGGCACAGGGGACATTGGAGCCACAGATGGCACAGAGGTCATGGTGGGCACAGGGGATATTGGTGCCACAGATGACACAGAGGTCATGGGGGGCACAACGCTGGTGTGCATGGCCGTGGCGCAGGGCGGGTACTGCATGATAGGGCTGGGGAGGGTTGCCAGGGTCTGAGGCCAGGGAATGTAGGCCAGAGATGTGTCGGTGAAATCCGCTGGTGGCAACGTTGCCGGGGTCGGAGCAATGGCCTTCAGGTGGAACAAAATATGAGAAGAAAAATTAATATGTGGAACAGAATAGAACTTTTCCTTTCAAGTGCTTTTCTTTTTTGTTATATCTATGTTTACATACCTAGAGAGTACGTGTAGGAAAGAGTAGTCGATGAGTAGATTAACATTCAGTACTCAAAATTCATATTCATATTTAAATTCACATAATTAGGCTAACTCCTAATACCCCTTTAGGAAAAACTGAAATCGTCTGTTACTTGTCTTGTACTGCACTTGTCCTGATACACAGTTGACACTGACATTTGTAGAGAAAGGAAAAACCCCTAACCCTACCTGCCTCACCTCTAACACAAAACCAAAACACTGACACACATGCCCTGAAGGCGTGAGCAAACAAATGAGGTCTGCCTCATCTCAAAAGAAGAGCAAGACAGTGACACTGACGAGACCCCAGAAAAGCGAAAAGGTGAAGTTTGTGGAAAAAAAAACAAAACAAATGAATCTGTCCATCTTACCCCGATGTTAGCGAAGAGTGGAGTGTGGGTCAGGGTGAGCAGGGATGATGGTGCCACCACGGTGTAACTTGGACAGACTGGCTGGACATACACGTCAGAGGTGAAGGCAGAGGCAGACACAGGCACAGGGGCAGTGTCTGTCTGGAGGTAGTCCGTAGGTGCCCAGTGGCTCATAGGCTGCAGGGGGGTAGCTGTTGGCTGGGTCAGCCACCCAGTGTAGACAGCTCCAGCATCCATGGCCCCTTCACCCCCACCACTGAGGCTTCCCTCCAGGAGACCTGAAGTCCCTGTAAGACAATTAGCATATAAAAGTAAAGGACAAATAAAACATAAAAATGTCACAGATAGATAGAAAGATATTGTATTAACTGAAGTAAACTGAGGCATGCAAATTGAAAATAAAAATTTAGGTAAGCCAAAATGCAAATCACAAAAAGCACTATCACCTAAAAATAGAAAAAATACTCTACATTTGAGATGGTAGTCACTCTTCCAGATTTAAAGATTCCGTTGAGATTAAGGTGCTTGTAAAATATTGAACTTCAACTTACTGATAGGAGTATATGATGGCAGAATGCTGTTAGGAACCACTACCTGTTGGCATAAATAGAGATTTAAATTGTTTTCACTTCAAAGCAACACTATGCAGCATTTGGGCTCTTTTGTGGTAAATCTGTGTGGGCAACTAGGTCAGCACCATTTTTAAAGTACCAGCACATTCAATGATAGATAATCATGTGAGGACAGGTAAAGTAAGCTTTCACACCGGTCACACTGGAGGAATCAGTCATGCAAACCAGGCATCCATGAGTATGTCCTTTAAACTCTCATCACTCTTTGGCATTTTTTACTGATTAAGTCAAATTCACTCATAATACCATTTAGCAGAGGCACACACACACACAGTGCTAGCAGAACCACATAGAACCACTCAACCATGGATTACCAATTAACAGAGGCACACACACACACAATGCTAGCAGAACCACATAGAACCATTCAACCATGGATTTAGTGAAGGTCATTTCCACAGAAAACGTTCAGACTTTTGTGTTACACCAATAAATCATTTAATGGCATGATGTGAATAATTACATAAAATGGAGATGATACAAAATTATGAAATATTTCATATAATTATTCACATCATCCTGATACAGCACTCCAGCCCACCCATAGTGGGCCTACTCCCAGTCCCAGACTGAATGTGCAAAGTATCCCTCAAGTGAATTATTCAGAAATGTGCCATGGCATGCAGCATTTGCTGGACCAGGGCCTGCAGAGGGAGTTGCGCAGGAACATGCAGAGACTATCAGGACACACCTTGGGAGAGGGTGTGGTCCTGAGAGAGATACGCTTGTTTTCTGAGGTTACAGAAGGGTACACAGCGCTCACGCCTAAAGATTGCGCAGAAACAATAGCAAAAAGAAATGATACAGCACTGACAGGTACAGGAAGTGGGAGCAAAAGTCATTTTTCAGGAGTTTGTGTGTCATGTCAGAGATATCTCTCTGTATCAATCTCACATTCCCAGGTATATCTAACTTACTTTGCGGTCAACTCAGGTAACAAGTGGGTTCAAATGTTGCTCAAATCAAATACACATAAAACTGTTTCTGGTAGAAAATTTCAACATGTAAACAACTGACCTCCACATGTGTAATAACTATATTTACTGACTGTATTTTCATTTTATTAAGAGAACAGCCTTCAAGTGTAACTTACTGTAGTTAGATGTATAAATTAACTTTATACATGAGGCCTTCTGGATCTATGAGCTGAACACAGCTGATCTGCATGTAGGATTCCTGATATATTATTTTGCAGTTAATTTCAGTGGTATGAAAATTATTACTTAAATTGTGATCCCATACATTTTAGTTTGAATGGGACTAAAATCTGAAGCACTCACAGTACTGTGTATGATGCACAGCTGTAGAATAAAGCATATAGTGTCTGAAGTGTGATGAAGTCATTTTTGTCTGTACAAACTCATCCTCCTACCCTTCCTTCTTTTGATCATCTCAAGTGGTTTGGTGACTGTTATGCTGCATGCAGTTTGATGGATGGGTGGAAGGAAGTGTTTAAACTCTTATGTTAATTATTGCTCTTATGCTTTTGAAAATGTGTTTCATCTCACAAAATGTTAGTGCCATCTGACCTTGCCACAGACATGCTTATTGCACTTGTATATGCTAACATTACAGCATTCATTCTAATTCTAATTCATTTCTTTTGCGGTGACAGTGTCAAAAGAGAATCTGTGTGTGTGTGTGTGTGTGTGTGTGAGAGAGAGAGGGAGAGAGGGAGAGAGAGAATAAGCATGTTTGCGTAGTGCAAGAGAATCTGTGTGTGTGTGTGTGTGTGTGTGTGTGTGTGTGTGATTTACTCACAGGACCTGACTACAGTGAAAGTGTTTTGTGATTTGTGAGGTGAAAGGGTTGTGCAGGTGTCAGGATGATAACCTCTGTTTGCCTCCAACAGAAACAAATGTTTCAACATAGCTGAAATTCAAGAACTTTGCTGTTTGTTTAAGAACAAACAACATCCTTTAACCAAGGGGGTGCAAGAGGGGAGCAGGACTCGACCAACATAATGTCATAACATTACAGATAACAGTTATTAAGGTGGCGAATCTGAAGCAAAAAAATCCCATTGCCATTGACAGCGGTCATTATACTTTTGCAGCAGTCATTCCACAGAAATAGCTGACCGAATGTTGGGAATGGAACCTCCCGAAACATTCTGAAGAGCCGTTTCATAACAATAAAGATAATTTATTACTACTGAAAACTGTTCACCCATACCACTTCAAACAGGTAATACCAATGCTGAGCTGGAGTTTGGCTCTACAAGTGGGATATGCTGGCATTTATGTGACAGTAAAGTATTTGTGTGTGTGTGTGTGTTGGGGGGGATCACACTGTGAGGGTGTGAGTTTGGGTACTGTTTGTATTGTGTGTGTCTGTGTGTGTGTCTGTGTGTGTTTGGAGATGGGGGTTGGGAGGCTGTTTTTGGCATTGCTCCTTATACATTTGCATAGGCCACATGCCCAGACCTCTGGCAGTGCAGGCATAATGGATTAACTGTCGTTCAAAAACACCTGGATTATATGGAACAAAATCCCCGTCAAGTATGTAACACAGCGAGAAAGACTGCTGTTTCCTGCTTCACCAGATAACTCTCCCTCTGTCTCGTACTGTATATAAAGGCACAAGAACACAAATGCACAATTGTCACATCACATGTCTAACACTAGCAAGTGTCCATTGGACAACTTTTTCAGATTTTTTTTCAGGTCTTTGCTCTGGATGTCTGGCTATCTTCCGTGCACATTTCTGGAGAGTAAAGGTGCCTGTCTTAGTTAGCAGGGCATGCGGTGGACTGTGGAAATGATTGTAAGCACTCACGGCGGTAGGGGGTGATGTTTTGACGCTGTTAGGGGTGTTGCTTCCTCTTTTTCTCCTCAGGAGTTCCTTCACGGGATCTTTGACTCTCACGCCCTGGTATGGCTTGGAGTTGGGTGGCTCAGTCGCAACTAAGGGACATAACAGCAACAAGAAAATGCCGGACTGATCACTTAATTACATGAAATATAACATTTACATGTACACAATGTGATCACTTAATTACATTAAATATAACATTTACATGTACACAATGTGATCACTTAATTACATGAAATGTAACATTTACATGTACACAATGCCCACAAAACTTCAACTGTTTTGAAATTGGAAATTTTGAATTTATGGGTCAAAGTTTGCAAATAACCTGTCCAGTAATAGCGTGTAAACTGGGGCCATTAACATGAAAGTTTGGCAGTCACACTTCGCTGGTGCTGTAATTCAAGGATCTGTTGCTAGAACCTAAAAAATGTAGATACTGAACCCTGTAAGTTTGGGATTATTGTTTCCTGCTTGATCTATGGTATATCTCCATCATTTTGTTCACCACCGCAGGGAACCATACCTTCCAAAAACGATTTCCAGCACCCCTCAAGTACCTTCATCAATAATGGTGCACCATTACATAAGCCATGGGACATGTTGAGCAATACTCTCCACAGCAGCAGCAATAAGCCCCTAAAACCAGCTCATGCTGCGGCATGTGTGTGAAGATGTTTTTTTTTTTTTTTTTTGGAACTCTGTGTACATAGGAAGATTACCGTGAGGTCTCTCACTCACACAAGGCACCTGCTGAAGAAGCTGGTCCCCTTGGGCCAGCCATTTTTTGTGCTGCTTTCCTCTTCCAAGTGGTTGACGTCAAAGAAGCAGAAATGCTGGTCATGCTTATCATTCACGATTTGAAAGGGAGGAAATAACTTGACTGTTCACACACACTGTTCAAACACAGATATTTCACTTTCTGCTTCTGGCAAAAGCACAGTTGTGTAAACTCAAAGGTGTACACTCCCAAAAGTCTAACACATTATGGGGTCGAGCAGCACTCAGGTGTGAAAAAACTCTGCACACTTATTTGATGTGGGAATTCCAACTCCTATCTCCATAGATTCAACTGGACTTCCAGCAAATAGAGTGATACAGTGAAACTCAATAAAGTCTTTGTTTGCTTGGAAGGGCGTGGTGATTCAGTGATTCCTGATAAACAAAGGCAGCTGCGTTGTAACAGACTACAGGGGGAAAACAAGGCCCTACTCATCTGGATTGGCAGACTGCAAATAGCTTATCTCTTTATACAATAGCAGCAACATAATATTTGTAATGACTAGTACTCAGTTTGGTGGTAATGCACAGTGTTCTTTCTACTGTGCTTAACCAGAGGTCAAGATGTACCTACTCTATGATGTGATATGATATTTCATAATTTCTAAAACAAGTAGCTCTCAAGTGACACTCTGTGCATGCACATTTAGCAAACAAGTTTAACAAACATTTATATTTGCTTTATGTTTTACATTTAATCATTACAAACAATCTCTGTCTGCCATTTCTTCCATATCAAACAAAATGACCTGAATATCAGAACTCTGAAACAGATACCCCTCACAGTATGCTAATAATTACCCATTAAAGGCCAGGCAGCATTTCAACAACATGAGTTAAAGGTGTTTCTAAATGTAACATTTCAGCATCCTATACAGCTCTGCAAGTCAAAACATGCAGCATGTCATCATGCCACAGTGAAGACAAATGATATGTCTTTAGCTAACGCCAGCTGTCTCACTGCCTCAGCTCACAAGGACCGCTTTGTGAGCGGCACTCTGTAGCTATAGTTCTCTGTAAACAGATAAAGTGTTTTGCTAACAGAGTAGCTGAGGACAGAAAGGCTGCAGCCCCTTTTTCTGCACAGTTATGTGCAGCTAAGTGTTGTCTAAAATCTTCTTGTGCACTGCAAATGCTTTGGCACAGCAGTTGTAATGTCAGTAATGCATTCAGTCTGTAAGCTGCCCTGCATGACATTGAGTCACCACGCAAAACAGATGCTTCACCAGCTATTCTTATCTGCTCTTCAATCTGCACATAGGATTCTTGGGAATGAATACAACTGCTGGACGTGACCTATAGACTCCTGGTTAAGGAGCGCCACAAAGTTAGGATAATTCTAAAGGCTTGGCACTGACAGGCCCCCAAACATTATAATCAATGTTTGGGGGCCCAAAATTGTGTTCTGTCATGGGTCCAACATTTCAAGTGGCACCCCTGTCCTGGGATGTGTGTGTACCTATAGACTTATGGGTTGTGTGTGTGTGTGTATCTATTGACTCCTTTGTTGTGTGTGTGTGTGTGTGTGTGTGTGTTTACATGCTTACAGACAGATTAATTTGGGGGAGCTTGGCAGACTTTTAGAAGGTAAAAAGGGGAAGTGGAACATCTGTGTTTGATTCAGACATAAACCAATAGTGCTGCTTTGCATACAAAAAATGAAGGCAGGCAGCAGGGAGGACTAACCTCAGAAAGGCCTTCCTCTTTCCTGGGAGGCCGAGGACATTACCACACTATGGGGCTTTATCAGTTTAGGAACATTTCTGGCACATCAGTGTCAACAAATTACACAGTATACGTTACTATACGTTACTAATACTAAGAGGTAATCTCTATCTCTATCTTGTGAACACAGTTATTTCACGAATATAAGCCGCACCATGTATAAACCTCAGGTCAATGTTCAGTGTATTGACTTCACCTATACATTATTGTATTAATTGTAGTTTACTGTCCCTTAACGGTAACGCCTTAGATTAGGGTACACAAATGCTCCATCAACCAGCAGTTTATTGACATGCAAATTCGTAACATGCTAGTCATTTGGTCATCATTACAAATCACTTATTGATACCTTATTCTACATGACCTTATTCTACCCATGATAGACCATAAACTAAGAATTTCTCCAGTATAAACTCTTAATTACAGTTTATTCATAGTTAGTAAGTTAGTTGTTGTATATGAATTATGATCTTAATATGCCTTGGTTAGCATTGCGCTCATGGGGCAGCAGTACACCAACATTACTTATTAAATCAGAAAGAGATTTCATGAGAGAGTAGGATGAGGAAAAAAAATGCTTTCCATGCGTAGAACTTCCAGCATATATTAACCATGTAGATTTAGCTAAATCAATGTATTAACCTGCTGAATAATTGGTCAATTATGGTACTGTGGATTAACATATAGTTTGATGGTCATTCTTGAGTTCAAATTGCAATAAAAATTTTTGCATTAAGGATATCAACTGGGAGACTTTTTTTTTTTTTTTTTTGGATAACTTCATTTCAAAGCATGCTCTAACAAGCAAGAAATCGCAACAAGACATCCCCACTGACACTCGTCATTGTTTCAGATTTTTCAATTTTAGATATAGACAACACATTTTTTAAACCAATTATTGTAATGTGTGAACATCACATGAATCCTCAAATTACTTATACATTGTTTTACAATTTACTAAATAATAATTTCATGGATTTATAGTTTCATAAATTCGTTATGTTTATGTTTATTTGTACTTGACAGGTGCTTTTATCTAAAGCGACAATTGTCCATCACATGTGCTCTAGGGCAGTCGGGGAAGGGGGTGGGAGATGTGTTGGGAGGATTGTTGATGCACGCCTCTGCTGTTCTGTGTTTTTGCTGCCGCTGTCCTTGTAGCTTAGCATAGGCTGCTGCTGCTGTTTGGATCATGAATTGCTACCGTGTGTGAACACAAACTATGTGTCCAATTCAGCGAAGCTGTGCATGGAACAGAATGCTCTTGCATCCCCTTGTCAGGGATCTTGTCTGACAAATAGTCGCACAGGCGCTGTGTGAAAAAGCGGTTTAGTTTTTTCCATGCCATTTTAAGTTGTCCAGGTTTCATTTGCATAGAGGAGTTTGGGGATGATGATGATGTACAGTTGTTTTTGTACATTTGTACAAGTTAAGTTTGCTATGCAGAGTGATGGCTGCTCTGTTCCAAACACTGATAACTGTCTTCTGCTAGCGCTTATGTCATTGTCTAGAGTGTGCCGCCGAAATAAGCTAATTTATCTACAGGATTTAGCAGAATTCTAGCAAAGATTTTGCAAGCTTTAAGTATGGTAAACAGGGTGATGCCTGCTCTGTTTCAAACACTGGGAACTGGCTTTTGCTAGTGCTTATGTCATTGTCTAGAGTGTGCTCCCTAAATACGCAAATTCATCTTCAGGATTTAGCAGGATTATAGCAAAGATTTTTCCTGATTTTGAGAGAGAGATCCCATGGTGGTTATCACATAACTGAGTTCCTGGTGGCTCCATGGCTCTGTAGGCTAAGGTGTCATGCCATAAACCCAGAGATCCGGGTCTGAGTTCGACCTGAGGTAATTACCTGATCTTTCCCCATCTCTCTGTCACTCATTTCCTGTCACTCTCTACCATCCTATCAGAATAAAGACAACAAAAAAACCCTGATAGTTCCCTTTGCGCTTGTAGAGGTGAATAATAGTGATATCTCTGAGGTCCTGTCTCCAACATATGAAGAAACAGCTTGTGGAGCTTGTTGGCCAAGACCGGGCCAGCATTGTTACAGATCTCAGCTGGAATTGAGTCAGCCTCAAGGTTTGTCTTCCACTTTCCCATGGAGTTCTTGATGAAGTGCCTGTTGATGTACCCTGCAAGTCTTGACAGACAAACCTGTGCACTGCCTGGACTGACTGCAAGCCTATGACTCAGTGCCACAGACATGGATCCTAGAGTGCTTGAAACTTTTCTAAAACTGCTTGTATGATTCCTTGATGGTGATTGGCTAAATCACATCCCAACCCTCTGTAAATACAGCACAAACACACCGGTTTGCCTTTTCCATATTACTCCGCCTATCTCTCCGCTGTAGTGTTTAGTGTTGCCCGGCAACCACTTCCCCAAAGGGACAAAGGAATTTGGCAGGAGAATGGTTATGATCCACTATATATATTTTTTAATTTGTGTGGCTGTTAATAAAATCTTATCAAAGATTTGTTGCAACAGTTTTAGAAAAGCAATATGCCACTCAAGTCCGTGGCTTTGCGCTGGATTTAGAACAGCTAAGGGGGTTTAATGGCACTCCACTTCCAGCTGAATATGAAACACAAGATGCAGGCCATCAATAGCTACACACTCCCTGTCATCAGATATCCTGCAGACATAATAACATGGCCAAAGGTGGAGGTAGATGCCACTGACATCAAAACAAGGAAACTCCTCACAATGCATCGAGGGTTTCACCCCAAGCCCAGCGCCCTGAGTCTGTCCACTAGGATTTCTGAAGGGGGGGAGGAGTGACAGAGCCACTATCCAAGATGAAACAACTAAGATCGACCAGTACATCAAGAAGATGGCCCTGTGTGATGGGATACTAAAAGAATACCTCAGGACGCAGAAACTCAGAGAGGAGGAGACTGAGTAAGGGGAACCATTATGGAAAGACAAGCCGCAGCAAGAAGTCCAACCAGTGGCTCCATACAGCTGGACTAACACACAGCACAGAGGCACTGATGATGGCAGCGCAGGGCAGGCTGGGATCTACCATACAAGACAAGATCCAAGGTACAGGCTATGGAGGGCTAAGGAAGCCCCTGAAATGTTTCAACACATAACAGCAGGATGCAAGATGCTGGCAGGCATGGCATACATGGAGCACCCTCAATAGGTAGCTGGGATGGTGTATAGGAACATCTGTGCGAAGTATGGGCTGAGTATGGGAGCTACCTCCTAAGGTGGTCGAGAATGATCAAGCCAAGGTACTGTGGGACTTCAAGATGCAGACTGACAAACTGGTAGTGGCCAACCAGCCTGACATAGTTGTGCTGGACCAGCAGGATAAGAAGGTTGTGCTGATCAATGTCGCAGTACCAAGTGACAGCAACATCAGACAGGAGAAACATGAGAAACTGGAGAAGGACCAGAGACTAAGAAAAAAGTTAGAGAAGATGTGGAAGGTGTGGAATTGGATGTATTTTCCAGATGTACTCATAGAATAACTAGTGCATGAATAACATTAATTTGCTAATGTAACATAATGGGCAAGATCTTACTCACTAGCATTGGTGAGTTGTTTTAGGTTTTCCATATACCCTCATGACAGCCATAGTGATGCATGACAACCTGCTGATAATTTTGCTAAGGGTTCATAGACTGCACTTTGCCTGCCATTTCAATTAGTTCTAAACAGTGATGTGCAAGTGCATACTTCACATGAACTTGTTCAAAGTTCATTTCAGACAGAATAAAATTAATAAATTCACATCCACAGTTTTAACTGAGAACTGCCACCTCAAACAGATCGATCAAATCGCTGTATTTTCTGGGTTCCACTGGATATGTGTAACCGCAATTTAAAAATAAACAGATAAAAATATCTGTTTATAAAAATATCTAGATAAGTGTACGGAGGAGTATGGACTGAACACTTGTAACTCTACATTATTTTTCGAGTGATGTAGGTCCCGGGAAGGAATCTGAACTGATGCTCTCAACACATAATATCTGACATCAGTAAGTAAACACTAATGTATTAAATCATTTTTCTTTCAAACTCAGAATGTGTTAAGTAATACCATGAACTTTAGAAAAATGAGCTTGTTCAATGAACTAGTTCTTTTGAACTTATTCATGCACACACTGGTTCTAAATATATAACAACAACCCTACGTGTGATAACATGAACATGTAAAAACCACAGGTTCCAACTGTACAAGGGCTACATACTGAACCATTTCTCTGCTTTCAGCCTTCTGGTCACTATTTCTGTGATACCTCAGACCTGTCCAGAGCACCTGAGTGGAGTAATGTGTGGAGAATAAGTACCGATTTCTGGAGGTTCTTTCCAGCTGCACGCTGGAGATTTCTAGCAGGGTCTGCAGTGATAAGCGATCTAAACTGCTGTCAGGGCACTTATGCACAGCCCCTGAGGTTCAAACTATGTACTATCATAAATCACATTAACTGGCTAAATGCTATAACTGTTCCCATAATTTGTTCATCATGTCCTACAGGGGGGAAATGGCCTATGTACCAGTACCCTGTAAAGAAGCTAACTTCATGAACACACACACAAAAACTATGAGTATGACTAAATATGTAAATCACTACTAAAACCCAGCAAAATAAATGGCCTGCCAGACAGATACAAATTATACAGACTTACACACACACACACAAACACACACACAATGTATATATATATGTATATATATTCTAAATGTACTCACCGTTTCTGAGGAGCATGGTGACACTGTAATATTCTTGAACTCTTAATTATTAGTTTGTGTTTACAAATATGATGTGTCTTGAACAAATGGCCAGAACACTCAGAATTATTGAGATTAGTAAAAGTTTCAACCCTTGTGGGCTGTTCCTCTGACCCGGCTGAAAACTTCAGTGATGTCACCACTTCAGACCACAAGTTCCCCTGATTCTCAAGTAATGTCACCCCATCTGTCAGTAACTCAGATATATGATAACAGACGCCAAGGATGTCACAACGCACAGTATTCTGCAAATATACAGACATAGGTATAAGCTGTTCAAAATACATAATAAAATATTCTCTAATACAAACATTAAAATGAATAATGAACACAGAAATTATACTGTTTGTTGGTACATTCCTTGATAAATGTTACTGTCAATGACAATATTATGGAAAAGACATTCAGACTGAATTATGCTGCAATCTCTTTAAAATAAATCATTAGTGTATGGGTGCACAGAAAGCATTTACGCAGGAAGGGGGTACAGTGTGAGCTGTTTATGGAACTGAGAGTCGCCAGTGTTCTCAGAGACTGTTTTAGTCATTTGAGGTCCAGCTGCACTCTGTTCGCGTCACACATCACAGCTTTCTCTGTTGTGAGGCTCTGACAGATTGTGTGCTGACATTGTGTGGGTTTACTGGGCTATTAGTTGAGAACACACCAGCAGGAGTGGAGCCCTTCAGGTGGATCATTCATAAGACAGCAATAAAAACATGTACAGTGCACAACAACCTGCCCAGGATAAACACTGATAAACTCCCTCCAGATGAAAGGGAAGTGGAGACAGACATGCCTACAGTTGGGCTTGCTCACTGGTGCAGATCTACATACTGTATGTCTGAGTTTTCTTAGACTAACTGTCACAAATGTCCACAGGTCAGAGGAGATGGCCAGGGAAATTCCGTTTACTGTTCTTCAGTGATGGATTGTGAATTGTGAATCCTGTGATAATTGGTGTGGTATAGGTGTTATGCCTTTGGGTAATTACAGTGAAGAGAAGACGGAGTATTTACAAGGGGGTGAGTTTAGATTTAGGATTCCCGCACCCTCTGCCCCAGTGAGTTAAGTTGACAGACCTTCTTTATGGTATGCTTTGGAATGAATGGAATGACGCTGATGTGACTGAATTTTACTTGCTTTTGTTTAGTCTATATCACTTCTAGAGCTATGTTTGCTCTCAGGTGGAGAGTGTGGTAAACCTGCCAACAGAGTAGCCTGTGGACATTGTTTGGTTAAAAGAGAGAATTCCAGGCTGTTCTACCACCACTTCCAGGTAAACTTAACCAGGTTTGCTACTGAACCACCTTCATGGAAAACCCAACAACACACAAGAACAACACAAGAAGTGCACCAACTGAGACAGATGACAGGGTACGTAGAAGGGGGCTCATACATTACACACAAATAAAGGTCATTGTTGTGATATGAAGAAGCAATGTATCCTATAAAGATAGCCACCATCACATCAGTGGTTATGCTACAGTTGACAATCTCAATTTTCTGCAGTGGTTTAGTGGGGGTGGCAGCACAAGCACTGAGCGATCTCCTTTGATCAATCTGAAGTAGGGCTGAGCAATTAATCGAAAAAATTGATGAAATCGACATTCATAACTGTTAATAAATGATGATCAAGCACATAATCGATGTTTATTATCACTTTTACTAGGCTATGTTGTAATTCATTCTGAGAACTTTTTCTTTAGATTCTGTGAATTTCACTGTGTGTGTTCGTGTATTGTTCTTCACACATGTTGTCATGCAACTCTGCCCTGTCCAGTCAATTAAACAGGTTTTTGATTTGAGGTTTTATAGCCCTGCCCTAATCATTGTACCTCCCAAAGAGGTATAAAATGGAGAAGGAAGGAGGCCTATGGATCAAAGACATTCAGAGGTGCATTTCTAGACACTAGTCATTGCCACCATCGTCAGCTTGGTAACTCTGCCATTGAGCAGAGCCATAGATATTGCCATATCTTTAGTCTTAGACTAGTTAAACTAGTTAGACAGTTAAACTGCTCGCTACAATAGCTAGTTCAAATAAAAGCTAAAATGAATCTAATTTTATCAATCTCACAGTCCTTCATTCTGAGATTAAATCACAGTTTGTGATGCAGACTAGTATTATATCCTATAACATCATCAGACTAAAGCAGCTCCCTAAAATAGGTTTGTCTAAAACACTAGTTCAAACCTCTGCTCTAACTGTACTGAAAGTCTATTGGTTTTGGTTTCCTGAAGGAAACACCTGCTGATTCTATGAGGTTCACTGATTACCACAGCCCTCCCACTACAACTTGTTCCTTTTCTGACTAATTATTTTTCAGAGTCAAAGATGGCACATCAGCACCGATACCAAAAAAATAGGGTTTCAGTAGCAGCTGGTTTCAAAGGTTCAAAATTCAATGTATTCAAGCTTAAATCTGATTTGCACTGTTAACTGAGGGGTGCTGTTGAATTTTCAAGTGTCACAGTAATTCTCTCATTCAGCCATAACAATTCCTGAATGGTGATATGAAATGGCAAGGGAGGATACTTACCCGGTCCCAAAGATCCAAAATGATTTCAAAGCTTAGTAATGTGCTCTCTCTCATGTGCTGCTAGTTGCAGGTTCGAACCCAGGTGCGTGCAAGGTTGTACCTGTACAGGACAATGCAAGTTGCACAGTAGGCTTTCCAGTGTATTTTTGCTTGGCATGTTCCTTCACCTTCCAATTTGTGGTGTGACATGAACTTCAGAGAAGGACAGGAGCCTGCAACGGCCCATTTGGTTGATTACACACTGCGGGTTTGTGATAATCACCTGCTCGTTTAGGTCTAACTGATTGACTGTTGTCTGTTGTCAGTTGTCAGTTGTCTGTGTGGATCAGCACGCCTGAGGAGATGGTTGCAATAAACCTTGGAAAAACCCTGCCGTTCCCTATCCAGTCTGTCAGTCAGCGTCTCTCTTGTCAACAGTCCAACAATCCAACAATGGGATTTAACACATCAACTGACAACTGACAACTCGCACAGAACAGAAAGCAATGAAATGGAGTGTTATTAATTCTCTTAGTCAGGCAGATGACCGACGATCTGGCACGACCTACATGATTAAGGATGGCAAAGACACCACAATGTCTCCAGCAAGGCTAGAGCAAGATCATGCTTCTGTAGGAAAATAGCCGGTGGGGTATTTCTGGGGCGGGGATGTAGGGCACAATAACTGGTAGCTGGAGGTAGGCATGTGTCAGTGGCTAGAAGTGTCACATCATAGTACAGCTGGGAAAATCTATAATTTGAGTCTATTGTGGTTGTTAGTGATCAGTACATTGTGTGTGTGTGTGTGTGTGTGTGTGTAGTCTAAATTTCACAAATAAGGTTGAAGCATTTATTCTAAAGCATTAGCAATGCTATAAGCTATAATTAGGCTTTATGGCAGAAAATTTGCTGTTTTGACACTCAGCAGTCAAGCCCTCTTTTCAAACATCCTTCATGAGTCTCTGTCATTAACCACATGAATGCAACCTTGCTTGCTGTGACCGATATGCAAGTTCATGATCAGAGTGGCGAGGCACTGCCGAGTCCTGACTAGTTTCATCCTAACTGATCACATGCTTGAAAATCTGCTAAACCACACACACACACACACACACACACGGCCAAGTTCTGACTAGCTTTATCTGTAGTGACTACATGCTGACTCTTTCTCACTCTCTCTTTCTCTCTTTCTCTCACACACGCAGAGACACACACACACACACACACTTGAGACCTGCTTATCTCAGTCGTAGCACGATCTTGTGACATGAGGTGGCAAATGGAAGTGCAAATGGACTGCAACTATTTTTTCATTGTCGATTAATCTATTAATTATATTCTTGACTAATTGAAGACTTGCTTGATCGGTAATGCAACAACAACAAAAAGAATCAATCTATGCTTCCCGGAGCCTGAGACTATACATGTTAGTGACCAAAACAGCTCATTGATTTATCGGTGTGGCTGTATTGCTGTATTGCTTTGAGTGCTGCAGATGGAGACATGTGAATGAGATTAGATAGCAGACACAATACTGGCTACTTATAAGGGAACCACATGCACTCGATCCTTGCCTAATACAATATGTGGTCCTTATTAGGGAACCTTTTGCAACACCCCCCCCCCCCCCCCCCCCCCCAACCAACTGATAATGTAGATGGCATGGAGATACTTGATGAAACACTTGAGTTGAATTGCTGGGGAAAAAAAGGTGTTGAAAAAATAATGTAATTGAAATAATCTGATCCTCTGTACTATGTGACAGATTAAAACATGCTGACATGCTTGTCATCCTTTATCTCCAAACCGTCTGTGAGTATGCGTTTTACCCTCACCTTTTCTTTGGCTGTTTGGGAGTCCCTGAGGTCTGTCTTACAAAATCTCTTACTCCTTATCATCACAGAGAGCCAGCAGGTTGAAGTGACAGATCTGCACAAATCTTGCCGTCAATTTGAGGAAGTTCAGGACAGGATAACATCACACAGCCTCCTGGCAACCCATTGTTGATGAGGACCAGACCTCACTGTCAAAATGTTTCACAAACAGGTCTTCTTCACAAACAGACATCCAGCTCTGTTCTGGTTCACACCCCAGACAATGACCCGTTGGGTGCAACAACAGAATAAACAACTTTTCAGAACCTGAAAAGTATTCAGGTTCAGAACCTGAAAAGTTGGTTCTGAGCTGGAAGCCCATGTATATGTGATAATTTTTTTCCTGTGAACCTGGGTGAGTGTGTTATTTTATGATTGCTTTAAGCACTCAACAACCCCCTCTTTTGCCGATGCATCCTCCATTCCAATCAAAGCTGATGGAAATGCAGTCTGGTTCACCGAGCACCAATGAATTTGGAATGGCATCAGTTCAAGGCTTATGAGAAAGACTACTGCCCAGACTTGCACTGAATTTGGATGCACTGAATTGGGTCAAAGAGCACAATGGGATAAGATCACACTGCCTTGTCTACACCAATGGCTTGACGGAAAGTGTGTGATATGGGGGAAACACTTCACTTGATTTGCACAACTATGTGAAGGAAGGGGAAAGCATCAAAAATGAGCCCAGGGCTACGCTCTGACATCTCTATGCTGGGATGAGTGACAGTTTTGAGAGCTAGCACCATTGAGCTTTAGCTGTAGATGCTCTCAAAAGACCTTTCCTCTGCCGAAAGGTGGCGTGCAGTGGCTGCTTTAAGCAAGTGCATGAAGCACGCGACATGAGACTGGAGATTTCACTTCACACATGTTCCAGCGTGTTCTCAATCTTTCAGGGCAAATGTTGATAACAGAGAGAGAGAGAGAGAGAGAGAGAAAGGAAACATTTTCTAAAGCATACATTAAATGTTTGAACACCTGCACATTTTATTCATTTTAAAGTGTATTATAAAAGTGTCATTTATGTATTCTTTAAAGGAGAAATCCAGTTTGAATCAATTCTTTGTTCGTGGTCACAGAGTGCTCTGGGTAGGAAAAGGAATAAGAAAATTTAATACAATATAGAGTGAATAATTAACCAGCTGCTAACACTAACTGAATGGGGCACAGAAACTCATGTTCAGTTTCATTCATCCTATGCCCCATTCAGTTATTGTTAGTTGCAATTCGTTCTACGTTGTACCAATTTTGCTCATTCTTTTCCTACAGACAGCACTCAGTAGCCTCTGCTCAGAGAACAGGGCTATGGACTAATTAACACCATATTTCTCCTTTCTTCTAATACATACAAAGGTCTCCTTTGTTACTAATGCAGTCCAGACGCTGCAGAAACATGGGCTGACCCAGCAATTTTGTTTTGTATTTTTTTTAACTTTAATTATATATCCAGTTTTTTCCCTAACAGACACGAATCACCACACACACACACATGCTGAGCTGTGTGGGATAGGAGCGTAGAGGGAATGAGGAGGAAAAGAGGAAAGAGGGAAGAAATGAAGGATAAGAAGGAGTGTATAGGGAAGGAGAGAGATGGATCAGAGGGAGGGCAGATGTGGATTTGTAAAATCAGCACCTGCAGCACTTCCTCTTGCCCCTCTAAAGACCAAATACATCAAGCGCTACATTACAACTAGTTTACAGCACCAGCACATGTACAGAATGGCCTTAGCCCTTGGGGTTGGGATTGTGTGTGTGTGTATGTGTGTGTGTTTGTGTGTGTGTGCATGTTATTTGATTTACAACCATAGCTTTTTAAACAGATCAAGTAAATAAGTAAGTTTAATTTGACTTAAGTAAATTTAATCTAAGCTAATTAAACATGATCTTGCCAGGGCAGAAATCAGGGCTGGACTTTTGACATTGCGAGACTCAGTAAGTTTCCAACAGTGTTGGCAGAGTAATGTTATGTAATTGCCAAGCAAAGCTGGCCCTGCCACACCCTATCACGCTTCCAAAGCACGAATAGTACTTCTGAAGGAAAGCTCGAATAAAAAATTACAGGTGGTCAAAGCTCTACCCCAGACACCATAACCTGTCTGCTAAGCTCCTCCCTGCAGTCCCTTCAACTTAATTAGACTTGAACATAAATTTCTTTCTCATTTCCTGAAACTCAACTGTCAGTAATTATCATGGACTTGACAAGAGGGAGGGGTAGGGAGGCAAGAGTTTGTAGCCGGTGGTAACCTCCAGCTTGTGTTCTCAAAATATGTTTAGTCAACGTCCTAAATCAATCAGTTTCCACGATCAGTCAGGCCCCAGCACTCAGCTCAGCTAGGTTGCTGATGTGGCCGCTGCGTGTTGCCTTCTTCTCTCCTCTCCTCCCATCTGTCCCTGTTGCCGAGAGCATTTTAAGGGTTGTTGGGGGTGCCAGGGTGTTCTGGGGCTTGCGTGCACATGCCAACTCTGAAGACAAGGCAACAAGCAAGGGCCTGCAGAGCAAACAAAGCTGCTTATGAAACTTCCCATCGATACTCACTCGGCATGACAGTAAAAGTCATCAAATTCCTACGTGTACTGGTTCATTTCATGCCTCAGAGCAAAATACATAAATATCACATGCAGTATTATGTGGAAATTCAGTTTAGTTTAAGTGTATTTAACAGGGCAGCATGCATTTATAAACGTTGAAAAATGCAAATATACAAGATACAGCCATATAGACCAATTTATATCTTTTGTTCCTGGAAATGAAAAAAAATCTTCATGGACAATGGAGTTCCTGAGACAGCCTTCAATCCAAGAGAAATCTTCAAAAACAATGAAGTTCCTGAGAAAGCCTCAGAGCCTAAGAGATTTATTTTGAGATAGTGTTGATGGGAGGAGGGGGAAACTAGGACCATAGAATATTCAAGGTATACATTTGCTAATAGAGTCAACTAGAATACAATACATTATCTCCCTTAACAATGGGATTCTCTTTTCTGATTGGCTGATGAGGTGGTCATTAGCTTTGTATAACTGGCAACCTTGGAATAGATCAGAATTTTTTTTTATCACTGTTCCATACCAATGCACTTATTCATAAGAATGACTTATTTCGATCAAACTGGTCACCTAGTCGGCCATTATCCCTTACGTATACTCAGTGGCTCTTCATTCAGCACCTACTCTGCCACCATAAATTTGATTCATCCTTTGATGACATCATGTCAAAGTGATACTAATACAAGTGGTATGTAGGTATGTATGTAAGTGCAAAGTGAAAAGTGTATCACTCTAAGGTTATGTTGTCTGTTTCTAAGATAAGATCTACCTCACTTTGACTGGCAGTTCTTACAATGTATTTAGGAGCATTTCTCTTGAATAGTGGAATGTTGGATTTGATGAGCTGCAAGGTTAACTATTTAATGTTGAGGTCGACATCTCATATGTCACCGAGCAATGGGCCTAAGGGCTCTTAAGAGCATTGAATGATAGAAATGCTGTGTGTAGCCTGAATATGCAGTAGCTTGGAGTCCAAAGTTTGAAGTTGAATGCTTTAAGGCTGAATATGCAGTACCTTGGAGTCCAAAGTTTGAAGCTGAATGCTTTGAGGCTGAATAAATATGTGGATTAATGCACCCCGGGCTCATTTCCATTCACACACCCTCTCTTCTACTCTATGTTTGTTGCATTCCTAAAACAGGTATATGAAATATAAACATGCACTGTTTCTTTAACGAAATGTTCATTAGGATGGCAAGTGTTTTGCTTGATTAGGAGCCAAAACATGCAATATCCTGTTAATATCAATATAATATATATAATATCCCTCCATTGTCCAACTACACTGTAAAATAACAGCCCTAACACAAACAAATGTGCAAAGAAGCAATATAGCGTGAGCAGAGAGAGCTTTAATTCACTCCACAATGAACTATTTAACCACCAAAGTTACTACAAAGCTGGTAAATTATCCTAAAACAGCATACAATCTTGCCTGGTATACCTTCACACTAAATTTACTGACAGCACCTTTAAAATATCTATTTATCTCCATGACAAAGCTTAAGCCTAGGAGAACTTACTGACAGCACCTTTAAAATGTCCATTGATCTCCATGGCAATGCTCAGGCCTAAGGCAACTTTAGGGGTAAGTCTCAAATAGGCCAACTGTGAATGAAGTGCTTATGACCTGTCATTCACACTGATGTCATTAATATTTGTGTCGCTGTTTGGTCACCACTGATAGAAAAAATCCATATTAAAGAGGCAGACACTGGAAATCTTTCAGAAATGTCTCTCTCCATGAACATATGCCTTCCTTTGACTGGAACCTTTCTGTGCAATCTGTCATGTCACCCCGTCGGATAAGAAAGACGCAAAAGTATCTAATTCATTCCAGTCCAGATCATGACTTTCATTATTCAAGTCTGAACACAAGTTCTTCCCTGTCAATGGTATGTCAAAGGTGCCTGAAATGAGCTGAGGTTTCAGAGGGCAACTGAGGACAAGTTGGGAAGGTGTGTTCAGATGCCTCTGAGGAGACAGCCTTGGGGCTTTATTTTGCTTGGCATGGACACTGATAGTGCTGTAGCATGGGACTTGTTTTGTTTGTCCCTGTACAACCCTTGAGGCCAAAACCACACAAAGTAATTAACCAAGCAAGTTATTACAGTACTTTTCCCCTAAACTAGGCTGTACTATATATTTCAATTTCACTGATTGAAGTGAGTGCACATAGGCCTACACCCACACATACACATATTTTCATCCACACATAACCATATTTTTTTTAAATGCCACAGAAGATATGAGTAGACACTGTGCCTGCAAATGATGCATGCATGTAGGCCTACGCACACACACGCACACACACGCACACACACGCACACACACACATAAACCTTTGTTCTAAATCAACCTGTTAGAGTGCAGTACTGAAAAAAAATTGTAGTACTTCCTCTTTCTGTGGTTTAACAATAGAACTTGAAGGACAGTGACACCTTCCTTGATAGATAAATTGTGCTGTACTGAATTGATCACTGGATGACAATAACATTGTTGTTGCACATGGCGAGCAATACATAATATAAAATTAGCATCATTTGCAATTGCAATTGATTTCAATTTTTAAAATATATATTTAAATAAATATATATTTTAATAATAAATATATGTATTCACACACACACACACACACACACACACACACACACACACACACATATACAATATATATATATATATATATATATATATATACACACACACACACACACACTGTGCCTGTGACCCTTGATAGAAGGATCCTAATCCCAAACAGCTGTAACAGGGAGGTCAAAGACAGCATTAGGACACCCAAGCTAACTGTCAAAAATTGTCAACAGCCAACCACCTGTCCCCATCCTCCCAAGATTCTCTTCCATGACTGCATCAAAACCAGGGGACCTTCATTTATCAACAATGCACAGAACTTATTCTAATTTCTATCAAATGTGGAATGTGATCATACGCAAACCAGTAATGATCAGAAATTATAAATCCCACACCTTCTAAATCACAGTGCTCACAAAGGTTATTTTGCATTCTGGCACACCTCAAACTAACCATAAATGGTAAGAATGATTTTTCTGAAAACAGGTTGATTTAAAACATGTGGAAACAAACCAGCATGCTCACTGAAAATGCTCTCCCTGCTAAACCCGCTGCGCTCATCTAGAAATACTAGATGAGCCGTGCTACTATTTCAAAATGTGTGTTCAAACAGTTTCATTCACATTCACACAGTCACATTTCTAATCGCAGGAAGCACTGTTCAAAAGTATGGCTCAGTCAAGTGACCATGGCTCAATTAGTTTCTACGATTAGCTTAAAATGTCAAAATGCATTGTTAGGCAAATGGGGTACCAGGTGTCACTGTGGAAGTATGGGTGTCTGCATGGGTGTCAGATTGTTTTGAAGCGGCACAATTACCGGCAATTACCTAACGTTTCAAAACCTAGCTTCGCTCATCATTAGTGGCACCTTTAATGGTGGAAAAATGAATTGAGAGCGTGCAGTACAGTGAAAGGTTATATGCTATCTTAAGAATGTGGGCTTCAAGTAGAACTGGACAATGAATAAAAACTGACAATAAATAAATGATAATTAAGCACACAACTCATCATTGTTTTTATTACTGTTACTATTATGTATTCTTTTGTTCAGATGTGAATAAAATCATGCAGAATAAGGTATTAATAAGTGATTTATAATGACTGTCAAATGGCTAACAATTTGAAGCAAAAAACCTGTTGCCATTGACAGTGGTCACTATACTTTCGCAGCGGTGATAATCCAGAAATAACTGACCTCCGAATGTTGGGAAAGCCCATTTGAAGTGAATGGAACCTCCGCAGCATTCTGAAGGGCCGTATAATAATGACAAATATGTGTGTAATATAAAGTGCTACCTTATGTGATTCTGTGCCGTCCAGTCAATTAAACGTGATTTTGATTTTGAAGTTTTATCACTGAGCCCCAATTGTGATATGTCAGTATGGGAAAAAAAAATAAAAAATTTTGCCATATCACCCAGCCCTAGTTTCTAGAGCACGTTTGAACTGCGGGTCAAGTGCACTTATGTGCTAAAAGGGAGTTGCATAATTGGGAACAGCATATTAAAAGGTCATTGCCACCACTGTGGTGAGTGACTTTGGGTCGACCCAGTAATCCTGCTTTAGACGACCATAAACAATGAAATGGTATATAGGTCTGTAGGAGTTCTGTGATTGACATTTTGTAGCGCTATAACTGCCATTAACTGGATGTACCGTTGTACTCTGAAGAGCTCTGTTCATTCCCTGAATAACAGGTGAACACTAAAGTGGTCATAAATCCCATGTGCATTTTATGGCTGGTGACGGATTTGTCCTGGGTGTTGTCAGCCCCAGCCCTTGGCCTGCTTTTTCACAAGCTTTAGACCTAAAACTTGTGGCTCTCACTACCACTTTCCAGACAGTCTAGCCTAGATTGGGGCATGAAAATAGCATGTCATTTATATTCAGTATATTTCATTCTAATCTGACCCAGCACTGTTATTGTAGGTGAAAAGTACAGGGAGGAAACTGTCTTTTCTGGTTTAACATGACACCCTTCAGACTGTAATGCACCAGATACTTATTTTGGCTTTGACCATTAACACACCATGCCTTCTCTTTACTTAGATGAGAGTGTGCAGTGTACAGGGAGCACCAGAGTTCACCAACTTGTCCTCTTAAAATATGAGAAGTACAGAGTCATAAACACCAACGGCAATGTGAATGTGTTTTCCAGTAGCCATCACTCCTGTCTTCCTCTCCTCTAGTTTTTGTAACAGGAAGAATATCCCCGCCCCTCGTCAGTACTCGATGCAAAGTGAGAGCAACAGACTAGGACCGACAAAGGTGGGGGAGTAAAGGGTCAAGCTTTTCGTCCACACTGCTTATGGATCTACTTTGTCATTTCTAAAGGCATACCAGGCAAGCCTGTGATTTCTTTTTTTACCCATGGTGCTCCTCCTCATACTGCGCCCCCTAGAGAACATATTGGGAGAATTTTTTGATGTTCTGTACTGCTGGTTTTGCAAGATCTTGCAATGGTTTTGCAGGATCTTGCAGAAGTTTTTATTTTGATATACTGTAGCTATAGGTGCTATGTCAGCCTTAAATTTCTCCTGATTCTGGACCATATTGTATAGATGAAGCTTACATTCTGCAACCACTCTGAAATCTGGTAGGCCTATGTGATTTAACTCTGGGGACGTTTCACCCTGTTTATCCATGTGGAGCTCGGAGCTCTCCACCCCGCTGCGCTTGTGTTCTAAAGTTCATTGTTATTTAATGAGCTGTCAGTGTTCGGTGCAATGTTGAGCGCTGTGTTTAGATCAATGCCTCTGTTCATCAGCTTATTTTGATGGATTCAGATGATCCAGAATGCAGCTGCACATCTGGTTTTTAACCAGCCAAAAAGAGCATGTCACACTCTGGTCATTGAACTCCACTGGCTACCCTTAGCCACTCGCATCAGATTCAAAGCACTGCTGTTAGCCTACAGGGTGACTGAGCGATCTGTTCCCATCTACCTTCCTCTTAAAGCCCTATGTTGCCCTCTGGCCACTTCACTCCTCTGAGGAACGTTGTCTAGCACGGCCAACACCTCACACAGGTCAACCCAGACTATTCTCATCTGCTGTTTCACACTGGTGGAATGAGTGCTACCAGAGCAACAGATACCTTCTCCACCTTCAAGAAATTCTTAAAGACCTAGCTCTTACAAGAATATCTCCTGGCTTAAAATTTCTGAATACCAGGAATGTACTTATAATGCACCTCCCACTGTCTCTCCAAACTGCACTTTTTATTACACTACTGCATTTTCATCTCAAAATACTGCAAATTTCACGTTAGCAATATGAAGTCTTAGTTTTTAATTGTGCTAATTGTGTGCAGCTTGAATGTTTATCCTATTTTTGTAAGTGGCTTTGGATAAAAGTGTCTCCTAAATGCATAACTGTAAATGTAACTTGTTTCACTAATTATTGTGGATGGTTCACCCCAAATAATAATTGGCTCAACTTTTTATTGCATGTTTTTTCAATTAGTTTTGGTGTTTGGTTCTCTGTTTTCGGTGGGCGGTGGTAGCGTAGCAGTTAAGGAACCTGGTTAGCATGCAAGTAGCCTGAAAACTTACAAAAATTGTAAGTCGCTTTGGATAAGAGCGTCTGCTAAATGCATAAATGTAAATGGTTATGCTCGGCCCCCTCCCCCGTGAGTGACAGGTTTGATATGTTGTCTTTTGATCAGATCTGCATCTTTTTTCTGCCTTTCTGGTTTTCCTGTTTTTTCACACTGAAAGTCCAAACCATACCCACGAAGGCATAAGAATGCATCTCTCTCTCTCTCTCTCTCTCTCTCTCTCTCTCTCTCTCTCTCTCTCTCTCTCCATATGCAAAGTTTGCCTTTCAGAAAAACTTTGAGGGAGAGAGCGTCCAATTCCTATTAGGCATGGAGGGAGGCAGCATCTAGTCCCTTTCAGTTTTGTTGTGTTTCTGGCTTTAGGGACGCTTATGACTACTGAGTTGAGGGAGACCCCTCACCACCATACAAAATGGACCTAGAGTCCTAGAGTCACATATCTGTGAGAAAACTATGCAAAGTTGATTTAAAAGATTTAAACAGATTTAAAAGAAGTTGAGACCTACTGTATGAACAAATGTTAAACCTTTTCAGAAAATCGAATCTTTATCAGCTTTATAATGGTTGGCTGGTGGTACAGTAATTGTGTGATAAGAACACCAACCTTCCTCCTAATATACTTACTTTTTGATCAAGTCTTTGCATACCCCTGCATTGTGAATGGACCTTTGCTTCTGTGCTACATAGACACTATGCATGCTGTTCCACAAGAGTGCAGAATATGAATCCAGACTCAGAACTGCAAATAACACTGTACACCAATAAAGCTATCATGTATGGCCACATGCAGTACCTTACCAGTACCTTAGGTCTACGTAGTTGGCAGTAAAATTAATGTTTTTCTTTTTTTTAACAGTGTTGGTATCAGATTTCAGGTCAGGGAACCAGTGTACTCAATGAAAGTTCAACACAACAGCAAGTTTAAACCTGCTCGGTCACTGCTGATGGAAATAAGTCAAAATGTTACTGTACACCACTTCCTAAGTTAAGGTATTGAACAAAACTGTGCAATTTATCAACCCTCATTGCCTGTGTTAAAAGTACAGTGTTTTGAGGATTTTGAGGACATTTTCTACTTATTGTGTTAATGTGTGGACCCCGCCACCTCCCAAACCCCCCTTTACACAGTGCTCAACCAACCAGTTTAACTGTCTGTCTGTTTTCTTCCAGAGTTCGGGGGGAATTTCCGATGGAGATACTGTGGAAACATATGATAACCTGCAGGGGACAGAGTAGTTCATAAAGTACAAGGTTTTTATTTGTGAGGGAATGACCACTCCAGTCCTGTAACAGAACCTTATTTTTTGAAAGCCTAAATTAATTTTTTATCATAGTTGATGGATTGTTCACATTGAGAGTTGTACACATAAAGCTGTCTAACAATCATTGTCACATTCACTTATTCTATAACATAAAAGTACATTAGCCTGAAAGTACACAGCCTAAATGACATTAGCCGCATGGTGGCATGTGCAACAAGTCTTACCAATATACTGATGGAATCCCCTTTCAACAGCAACTTACACGTTCCCTGTTCCCATAATTCCCCGCTCCCTTGACTGTTTGTGTAGCTCAGATTCAATCTGATGCCAGAGTACCAGAATTAACAGGGAGGCCTCAGACAGCTGTGGCCTACTGGTTAGGGATTCAAACCTGTAACAAAAGAATGGGACGTCCAATCTTTTGATGGTAGGAAAAATGTGATCCAAGAGAGTGAACACCTCAGCAGTGGCTTCCCACTGCTCTGAGTAAGTGTGTGTTCACTACCATTCATTTTGTATCGTGTATGTGTGTGTCTCACTAATCATGGATGGGTAAAATACAGATGTCAAATTTCCCTTCCGGATTGAAATATTGGTATCCATAACAAAGCTTTCTGGAAGCAACACCAGATAGGAACACCATGCAGGCTCCAGTACTAGAGCACTTATTTCAACACTTGTTTTCTATGCTTTCTCACCTGTATTGTAATATGCAGCACTACAGTCAGTGCTTTCTGTCACTCTGTAGTGAAAAGGCACACTCTCTGTCACTCTGTACTGAAAAGGCACGCTGTTTTGGAATATTGCTATGTCCATGATGCCACCCTTGTCCAGTGGAAAGGCACACATTGAGCAGAGACCATCTTAGGAGGTACACAGTGAGCAGGAAGGGGTGTAGTTGTCAAGGACATCACCGAGGTAAGATGGAGGTTTGGTCATGTATGTAGTTAGAAGAAGAATTTTAAATTGAACTTAGTATTAACATATAATGGTGAGAAAGTGAGGCTGCATATGCAAAAGGTGTGGCTAATGAATTTTGCTAATGTTATGATCCTAGGTGCAGACTTTTGGACTGATCAGAGCCATTGGAGTAGCTCATTTTGGACGTGGGACAAGATACAGTTGCATTTGTCAGTGCATCATGTGATCATGTGATGTGTAGGCATTGATCAGGACCTCTGCTGTGCAGGCAGACGGTGGGCTGGCCGTAGTCTTGCAATGTTCCTCTATGTGCAAGAGGGCACAGCATGCAAGTGCAAGACACACTACAGATCTGTGCATTAAAGGACAGGATACTGTCTAATATTCCACCCAGGCTCTCCACCTGGGTGGAGCGATGTATGGTGCAGCCATTTACGGAGAAGGGGAATGTGTCCTTCTCTGCAAGCACTAATCTGGAGCCAACAACTAAAAGTTAAGGGGGCTCTAGAGAACATTTTGATATCATAATTCATGTTTGGGGGCCCAAATTTATTTTCTGTCATAGGACCCAAAATGTCTAGTGCCCCCCCTGCTTTAAGTAATTCTCTGTCAACCACAAGTTCAATTCAATTCAAGTCAGTTTTATTTATACAGTGCCTTTTACAATAGTATTGTCTTATGGCGCTTTACAGAAGGAGCACCCAAGAGCAACAGGGGCAAGGAAAAACTCCCTTATGTTTAGTTAGTCTAGGAAGAAGCTTTGGGTAGATCCATGACTCAAGGGGCTAACCCAACTGCCAGGGGTCCTGCAGGAAAATTACAATCAGTAGTAACCATGATACACTACAAGTTGTCCATGGTTTTAGCTAAGATTCATAATAGTTCCAGAGTATTATCCCACTTTACATTACATGGTAGTCAGTCCATAGGTGGTAGCAATGGCCATACATAGTGTTAAACTCAAGGAGTGAGATGGGTCATGTCATACGGCCCAAAATTTCTAGTGCCCCCCACCCCCACCCCCACCCCCACCCCCCGATTTAAGTAATTCTTAGTCAACAACAAGTTGATGCCATGGAGACAGTCCGTGATTGCTGCGGGAGGGTGAGGCTGTGGGTTTGGTAGATATGTTGAGCTGGGTGTCATTAGCCTAGCAGTGACTCTTGCCAAGGGCCAAGTGCAAAGATGCAGATGACGATGAACAGAGGCCCCAAAGAACAAAAACCCTCAGGAACTTCCTAAAGCAACAGTGGGGTTCTCTCCGACCTGGAGGTCATTACTTTCATAACCTGTGTTCAGGCAGACACGTACAAGGTGAACCGCGGTCCGCTGATAGACACTGCCATGGCACGAACTCCACTGGTGCCTAGATGGTCCAGGAGAAGCCGATAAGAGATGGTGTCCAAGGCTGCCCTGAGGTCGAGGAACATGGGGATGGAAAGAAGCCCAGCACCAGCTGCACAGAAAAAGGTAATTCATTATCTTAACTCAAACCGTTTTTGTTGCTTTAGCAAAACAACCAGATTGATATGGCTCAAAGAGGTCATTGTTCTTCATTGTTCTTATAGACAGTAGCTAGTAGTTAATCTTAGTTGCAA
Organism: Tenualosa ilisha; assembly: GCA_015244755.2. Lineage (NCBI taxonomy): Eukaryota > Metazoa > Chordata > Actinopteri > Clupeiformes > Clupeidae > Tenualosa > Tenualosa ilisha. The sequence goes on from PYXC01001037.1 coordinate 1,828,949, forward strand.
ATTTATAAAGTTATTTGTTTAACACTCTGCTTGAGTGCTTGAGAACATGACCTGGCACTTCATTAGTGATTAGTTATTAAGTGCCATTTGTTTTTTGTAATTCTGCACGCATCCCAAACAGTGTTAACTTTACATCACAAAAAGCGAATGACACTTACAGTAATGATGTAAGTCATGAACGCAACAGTGAAAAGGTGTATTGACAGTAATGTACATGACAATGTTGTGTTTGTGACAGGCTCATGTCACTAGGCCACACTGTAAAAAACGACTTTGGGATGTTGTAAATAAGCTATACCTAAATGTGTATATTATACATAAAATTACAACATTCTGTCAGCTTCACCATAATATTACATAAACTGCACTTAATTACCTCATTTTATTATGTAAAACATACTTGGAACGACACACGTTATTTATTATTAAAGTCCCTGTAAGATATATGTAGAATGTTAAGTGTCCGGTGAAATGTACCTAAATTTTTAAGTAATCAGCAGACATGCGCATTTGACACGAACTAGGCCTACACCACTCATTAAAAGTTCTCTAACTGAATCGAGAGAATTGAAGCGAAGTGGAGCTGTCACCGAATCATGCGGCGTCGACGTGCTCAAGGCTGATTGCGACTCATCTCACCTTCACTATGAGGTAAGGTTTCCAACGTGATAAAGATATTGCAAGTATGTGCAGCTGCTTAGCCATCTCGTTTGTTGCTAGCGAGCTAATGCTAAGCGAACTAGCTAACATAATGTTTAAAATTGAGAAGTGGTGGTATTTCACTGTGACAGCTAGGTGGATAACTTCACTGACATTTGGTTAAGTGGATAAAGCAAATAAATTTGGGTTACAATAATATATTCGGTTTAAACAACGGCCCAAAACCAAATTAGCATTAGGTAGTTTCTGCCATTTACGTAGGCTACTGACTGGCACATTTACCTCGCTAGTTCGGTTTATGAATTTCTCTGGTTCATGGATACACTAAATTGTTGGGATGTGGGCTAATTTACACTGTGCTAGTATAACATGGCCAATGAGCATAAAAAATAAGCCTGCTAATCGTGTGTAAGTGAATAATAGCCTGTTTGTGCTACTTGTAGCCGTGGTGGTACCAGCCGAAAGGCAGTGGACGTACTAAAACCGAGTAGAATAAAGAGAGGCGCCAGAGTATTAACTGCTAAGGTAAGTAACCAAACATAAATATCTTGAAAAGCTATCATTTATTGCCATCATTCTTAGGAATCCCTTATTAAATCTTTTTTGACTGTTTGTTATGCTGGTGTTATGAGCATCTAATGTTAAACAATTAAAGTTAAAGTACAGTTAAAATAAAATCTGGCTAATTCGCTTGCAAATGGCTAACTGTGTGTTGATTCTGGCGGCATGAGAAATGAGCATCATTAGTTACTGCAAGAGTAACTTGCGGACCAAATTCAAACTGTTCTCACGAGAACTCTGGATTTCTATAGTACCATAGTAGAGTGTCTACTTTGTTAATGTCATGTGTTTTTCTTTAATCAAGGAGAAAGACCGAAGCAGCCAGTCTCAAACCATGAAGATCCTGCTGGTCTACTCCCAAGATGATCCAGTGGATCCAGTGGATGTTGCACTGGCAGTCGATGGTGCTGAAGTGCATCTCATGGTGTTGCAGACTAAACTTTTTTTTCTTTTGTTCTCACGGGCATGTTTTCCATTCTCCTTGTTTTTACCTTCATAACTAGAGATAAATCTTTGTAACCTACCCAGTTGTGGGAGTGATGTTTTGATAAAACGTGATGTTTGATAAAATGTGATGCACACAATAATTGTTTAATTAAACCAGTTGTTATGTAAATTGCATGGTGTCATGTTATTACACTATTGTATTGTTATTAGAAATTCATGTTGAAAAATGAGAAGCATGTGAGGTTTGAGAACAGGAAAAGATTAGTAGGAAAAACATAATTTTAAAGGATTCATTAACATCCAGAAAGCTAGAAAAATATATGTAAAAACATTTGTAAGTTTTACATAAAATATTATAGTAAAGGATATTTGGAAAACAAAGGTAAGATTTACTTGAGAAAATTAAGTGGAAATTGTTGCCACAATTTTTTTGCGTAAATAAGGTCATATATTTTTTACAGTGCACCAGCTATTTATTTTATTTTACTCCTCTTACCTGGACCTACATGGCAGGAGATGCACAGTGTGCAGTACACCACTGAATTCTGTAGGCCACCACAAGTTCAATTAGTGAGTCAAAGTTACTGAAGCATCTATAATCTGGTTACCATTTTTTTTTTCAAAAGCAACTTTGTTTATTCTCCCAATGTGTTGAAGACAATACTTCCTAGAAACCAGCACTGGGCTTTTGGACTATGCTCATACACACGTCTAAGAATTGATCTATTTGATTTTTAGACCTTTGTGAATATGCTGTTACTATAGGCCTGCTGTATATACTATATATTGATTTTTAGGCCTTTGTGAATATACTAAATCTGTGGTTATTTAACGCCACCTGTTGGACAAAGTATTTAGTCCTCTTAGAAAAGAGCAAGAAAAATCTATGATAAAAAAAAAATGGCATTATTATAAAAATCTTCAAATGCTTTTACAATTACTGTATAAATGAAAAGGTAATAAATATAACGATATGAAGACAGATGAAACAATAGCTGGGTTTCCATCCAATTAATTCACATTTCATATTCGTATTGACAAAAATTCGGCGCAAGAATATGTACGTCTGTCTGTGTTTCCATCAGCTGTTGAACTGTGTAATGCGAATAAAAAAATGAACATCGGGCTAATTAAGTGACGTGTTTCAACCAGCTGTTGGCTCATAACGTAATGCCGCCAGGACAACGTCTATGGATAGACGCGGTAAATGCGAATATACGCAAGTTTTAGTCGCATTATGCATTATTCACATCAAGAGTAATTAATTAATTCTAGTCAACTTTTTAATATGGTAGTTTAGCTAAGATAGTCACATTCATGGCTGGTTTCTGGGCCTGATTAGTTTTTGAATCATTTTACCTGGGTGTTTACAATGTGCAATGGACTCCATATGTCATCATAGGTTGGAGCGGGACGCAGCCTCAGCACTCCAGTCACCACCATTTTTTGCAAGAACAACTTTATGCTTTTGAGCAACCAGCAGCACAGCAGCAGGCTCTTAGGCTGTACTGTAAAAGTCAAACAATGGATTACTCAGTTTTATTGGTGCAACATTTTTACCCTCAGAAAACTGAGTAAACAGTCAAGGCAACAAATGAAAATCAGTAGACAAGATTGATGATATTATATTCTATGAGGAATCTTACACTGGAAAAAGACAAGACAGTAGGCATTTGTTGTCAATTTGACATCAAGGTATTGGTTGAACATTGCTTTTTCCAGAATACCACAGCCCCAGTCTACATATTGTGATCACATGTTAGTTCTCACTTAAACATAAACTTGAAATATCAATGAGAAGTTGAACAATTTAAAGGCTATACATATTTGCTGTTATCATGTTACTTTAATTTGTATCTGTTTATGCTGATGATGTCACAAACCATCACGCAGATGACTATCTACAACAAACCCATCACGGTAAAAGGTTAACCCTTATATGATGCCATGATGTCAGCTTCAGTCATTTCTATGGCCTTATCAGAGGTGTTGTGTGTTTGTGGAATGTCAATCATCCATGTCATGGTTTTCCTAAAATGCCACATGCAACTGAGGTGCTTTGCTAAAAACAAAAATTTCATACTTTGACATACTAAAATAGGAATATAAACACCTCCGATTAGTTTACACAATAACTACACACTTGGAAGTTTAGGGTAAAGTAAATCAGATAAGATCAGTTTATTTTTATCTTCCCTTGCAAAGCAGGAGAAATACCATTCAAGTGAGCAACACTGTGTGACACCTTAGCCTGAGCAATCAATCAATTTGCCATTGAGCCCAGTAAAGGTTCCAAATGATCCTTTATATGCTTGACAACTTGCTTCTCAGTTATCCTTACCATACTCTGAAAATCAACAAATGACTCAAGCAGAAGCCTAAATTTTGGTTATCGATGTTTCTGTCTTGTCTACATCTTGAGAAGTCTTGCTGGACAGTAAAGAAAAAAAAAACGATTTCAAAGTGATAATAATTACCCATAATCCAACATCTCTGTCATAGAAGTGTGATTCCAACCAACCACTGAAATGATTACACCTCGACATTGATCTTGTTTGCTTAATATTCTCAGTCTTTAAGGATAAAGAAAAAAATTCTCTCATGAGTAAAATGTTTGAACGAATGGGATTGCCAACATGAAGGATATCTTACAAATGTAATCACCCATGATTTTCAGAGGATTACATGATAGATAGATGTACTTTACTGATCCCAAGCTGGGAAACTCACTTAAGTATACCTACACATAAGTATACCTACTGAAAAAATACCTTTCATGATGTTACCTAATTATTTTTAAGTATTATATATTTTTGTTAATGTGATCTTTAAGAGGCAGCTAAAATATTTTTTCAGTGTAAGCTCACATACTGAAGCACGTATACACTTTATTTCCAGGCTTTTGTCAGCATCAATGACAATTTATTTATAAAGCAATGTGTTGCCAGAGAGCACAAGTAAATTAATATTTTAAAGGTAAGAAAGTTAGAGGATTATAGGAACAGGTAAAAGCTAAGGGATAAAATTGTGTGTTCAGATGAGATTTTCAGATAGAGGAGGGACCATTCTAGTATGCAAAGGCTCACTGTACCAGGTTTGGGGGCTACAGCAAAAGCCTGATTTTATCAATATTTATACTTTATCTTGGGAACAGCGAAAACAGACTGATCAGAGCATCTGTGTGCTCTTGCTGGCATGCACTTCTACAGTATATCATGTCAAGATAGGGGGCTTGACCATCCCAACATTTAGAAGTGACAGTCAAGGATGAAACATCCTTCAAGATCTAATGGAGGCAATGTTCTCAAGAAAAAATCCAGACATTTTCCACATGTCAGAGGAAAAGACAACTGAGAGGCATTAATGTTTCATGAGTTTTTGTCAGTGTGCGAATTCTGTGGCCATCCACTGCCACCTGCTGGACAATGTGTGCACTTCTATAAAATACAAGAAAACACCGTATTCACACCTTTCTATGAACCAGTTAACACCCTGCCGTAAATTTAAAACTTGCTTGGATGGTTGAAAAGGGGGAAATAGGACATTTTAACAATGTCAAGGAACTTCAAAGACATTTTTGTTCTTTACTGTTAAATGGTCACATTACCTAAATCTCCCAACAAAATGTGAAGATGACTAATTATGTCAAAATGACTACCAGATATCCACTAATGTTTGCATGATAACACATTTCCACTAGCTGAATGGTTGCCAAGTAACGCATAAAGGCATCTGCTGTTCCTTCTTGAGCACCAATATAGAACAAAATGCTGTCTGAGTCTTGGTATATCGTTCATTGACACTGAATGCGATTCAACCAATCATATTCAAGGACTGGAACTATCCATTTTAGAACTCCTTTTTCCATGTCAAAAAGCCCAGGTCACCTACAGTACACATAGTTGTGAAATCTGAAACTTAAGAGGCCTAATAAACAAAGTTGCAGCTGTACTATGCAATTCTGCAAAACAAACATACACTGCAAAAAAGAAAAAGTAAAGCTTAGCCTACCTGAAAAATTGGTGGAAACTCGTTGCCTCAAACGACTTAAGTAAGCATAGTCTCTTTCAAGTTATTCTACACTGTAAAAAAGAAAAAGTAAATCTTACTTGAAAATGGGTGGAAACGTGTTGCCTCAAACGACTTAAGTAAGCATAGTCTCTTTCAAGTTTACTTATTACTTTACAACTTATTGTTTTTTTTACAGTGTAGGAGAAACCTGGTACCACTTGACTAAAAGTCTGTACACGAAGAGCATTACAAGCACATTCACTGTAGCCCTCGAATGAAATGAAGACGAGTGTCGAAAACGAGTGCACTAACGTGATTTATACACCGCCTTTTACAATAGTATTGCCTTGTGGCGCTTTACAGAAGGAGCACCCAAGAGAAACAGGGGCAAGGAAAAACTCCCTTATGTTTAGTTAGTCTAGGAAGAAATCTTGGGCAGATCCACAACTCAAGGGGCTAACCCAACTGCCAGGGGTCATGCAGGAAAATTACAATCAGTAGTAACCATGATAGACTATAAGTTGTTTATGGTTTTAGATAAGGTTCATAATAGTTACAGAGTATTATCCCACTTTACATTACATGGTAGTCAGTCCATAGATGGTTATCAGGAATTATGGCTGGACAGTGTAGTAGCGGCCAGACATAGTGTTAAACTCAAGGAGTGAGATGGGTCATGGGGGTAACAATAAGGGTCCATTTGACAGTGCCATTGTGGGGGGGAGTCACAAGGCCTCAGGGAAGGGGAGTCAGGCCTGGCATGGCGTCTAGGAAGCGTCTCTATGATGGAGAGTCGGTGCTGGCATGGGCCTCCCGTAGTGTTCGTTGCAGTCCACTCAGGAGAGGGGCGGGAGTGAGAGAAGTCTGCTGGAAGGAGGCAGGGATGACATTCAGCAGAGATGATTGTGGACAGAGGAAGCAAATTAATTAGCCAAGCTCACACATCAGTGAGCAAGTGTGTCATTTTTAAATGCATATATGTACATAAATGTATATATAAATATGTTGATAATGCTTCATGAGACTAGCTTCAAAAGACTAAAAGTGTTACTGCAGCTACCCTGCCTTAACACAAGGTGGCGATGTAGCCTGTTTTGCAGTATTACAGTAAGGGTGCAATAACACTGCTGAGAGAATCCAACATTTTCCTGGAAAATAAGCTCACTCATTATTTGTGTGTTAGAGTCACCGAGTCACCTCTCTGCACCAACTCTATCCCTTAAAAGAGTTACTCTGTAATCAGTGAATGACACTATGTATAAGAAACTTTTTTAAAAATTTAGACAATTTCCCCAGACAGAAACTTCACAAAGCATCTTAAAGAAAACTAGCTTTTCCAAAACAATTCCAGGTACAATTGTTGGTTTAAAGATTTTTAACAAGGAGCCAAATAACATCACTCTCTCCTCTTCTGTACATTTCCTTCATGTTTGTATGTCTTATCTATCTATCTATCTATCTATCTATCTATCTATCTATCTATCTATCTATCTATCTATCTACATTTCTAGGCTAAATAATGATACCATATTCACTGAGGTGTGCAGGTCATCCCCGAAAGCCAACAGCTAAGTGACAGTCTGAAAATGGAATTAACCCCACAACAAAATCGGACTGAAACTGAGCAATATCTTTATCTGTGCTTGCTAAATGTGAACTTCAGAAACTGAATTTTGCCCTTCAGCTTCAAATAAGTGCATGCCATGACTTTATGAGAAGATTGAGCAATAAATATTGAGAGATGAGAGTAAACCACCTCATGCCTTATCGTTCTCTCCTTCTGGATCTTTCACAGCTCTAAACCAGTTTCTCAAATGGGGTGTAGTACCTCTGTAGAGATACTTATGATTCCTTTAAATATTAAAAAAATCTCTGCTTGCAGCTGAACTTCAAGACTGTTTGGTCGACTTGTTTCTCTGTGGCAGTAAACTATGTTTGGCATGCAAGTGAAAAAACAAGCATTTTCAATTTTCAATCTGAGGCCACAATCTCGGGTCTTGATGAAACACCGATCAAAATCTCGTCACATTGGTTCCATTCCATGTATTCATTTTACCTGTTCACTTGACAAAGACATTGCCATGAGTCTCACTATATTTATTGCTTTCACTATATTTATTGTCATTATATTGATATTTGTTTATAAGATGTTTAATGTTCACTGTGGGCCTAGGGAGCGCTGTCATTTCAAATCCTATGTGTGCAACCTGTACATATGGCTTTTGATGATAAAACTGACTTTGACTTTGACTTTGACTTTGACTTTGAGTCACTGTGTGAGCTAGAATCAGAGTTCTGTGAATGGGCAGAATAGGTATGTGGTGGGCCTATTGACTTCTGAAGCAGAACTTTTCCATCTCTGTTGGCTATGTGACCAGCATTGTACTCCTGTCCTGGCCTCTCAATGAACATGTTTGCTGGGGTTGAGAGAGTGATGCTCAACTGGAATTCCAAAGCCTGTTTATGTTTCATTCCAAAACACCCTTGCGGAAAAGGTGCGGCACATATTTGACATCTCTGGGCCTGCTGTAGATTGATCAACTGGTACATCAAACACTTTCCTATCGCACCATTTTGGCTGTTCTCGAACTCTTGTGAACTAATTCGTGAACTCTCTGGCACATATAGTTGATTGCCTCATTGGTTATTTCTTTAATAACCATACATAAGTGATCTTAAGATGAAAAGAATTAAATGGAAGAAGCACATTTCTTCCATTTTTATTCATAGACATTCATAGACACTTTTATCCAAACTGAGACAGATTTGAAAGGTGGGGTTGGGGAATTGAACCTGGGTTGCCCGATCGCCATTTGAACAACTGCTGTTTCACCACACCCAGTGGGCCCTGGTAGCCCACTACACTGTTCATATCTGCTCCCCTGGACCTATCTAGTCACCCATCCATCCATCCAAAGTTAACTCTGGTCATTCCCGTGTTCTGGTTAATGGCATACCTAGAGCCTGCATTACAGGGCTGTATGTCGCTATTGACAGAAGCGTCAATTAAAAACGTATAAACATGTAAACATAATGAATATATACAGAAAGTAACTCTCAACTCTAACATCTCTCTACATATAAAACCCCTTCCAATCCAGCTTTAGAGCTAATCACAGCACTGAAATGGCATATTAGTCAAAGTTTTGGAATGGTTTGATCCTGAGTTAATTTTTCTTCATTTACCACACACTAACACTAGTTAGCATCAAAAGACGTGACCAATCATTTTCATGACTGTCTGATTGTTTCAGTTTGCTCATGTCTACAAAGAATCATCCAGTGACAGTCAAACAGAAGTTAGTTATGGAGTTCAGTGCACCTGCTGCTCTCTTTGTGCTGTAAGGCAATCCAGAAGCATGGCATGGCATGGCAACTTGTTAACGGCATAAAACTCTGTTCTGCTGCCTTGCCTAAATATGTCAGCAGTCTTTCCAGTTCCACTGTAGAGATAAAACAGAGACTTTTATGAGATATTTGAGAGTGATGGTGTCCAGACATCAGCCAAAACAAGCATTCAAGACACTGATGTGGTTATCAAGATACTTTGTGTGAATGATTCATACTCATGCTATCAAGATCTCCCACAAGATTGAGTCATAACACTGACCTCTGAAGACATGACACGCAACACTGCCAAAACCAGAATTAACTAGAATGTAAAGTAATCTTCCAAGTATTTTTTTTCAGGTGAAAACATCAGCTGTTCCTGAAATGTCATACTATGTGCATACTACATGCTGCCATGCTGATTATTGCTCTTGACTGAAAAGTATCCCTTCCACTAAGACCATTATGAAGATGTACTGTGTGTAGTATGGCATTTCGGAAACAGACATTGTTTTTTAATGGGTACCCTAGTAGCCTAGAACAATCGAAAATCTGTCAAACTCAAAATCTGACAAAGCAAACTGTGACAAAAATACATGTGCCACAATTATTGTCACCCCTAGAATATATTGTGAATAAAATGTAACAGAGTCGTTTTTCAGTTTCAAGTGTCTATGAACTTTCAACTAGACTTTCAAAGTCAGAGGATCAGTAGTGGTGTGGTTGATTTGTTGCATGTTGTGTTTTTTTTCTTATATTCCTTTTTGTTGTGTGCACTTTGTTCTTCTACTTGTGTTACTTTGCCTATTAAGTTTACTCTGCGGTGTCTACCTAGTCTGTTTTATTTGCCTAAACCATTTGTGTTCTTGCTGTGTGTACTTGATTGCCATTTGGATTGGGTCGTTGGGCAGAGCCGCCCTCCACCTGCTTCCATGGCAGAGCTGATCAGCATTGAGTGACTGATCACAGGTGTCGCTGATTAGAAGTGAATTCAAAGACTCTGAACATGGGCATTTGCGGGTTGCCCTCTGCTCGGCTTGGATGCCATGTCTGCTGTTCTCTGTTTCCCAGATTCCCTGTATTTCACTCTCTGAACATGGAGTTACTGTTACTGTGACTGTGGTTGTGCTTGGTGCTGTCCTTCAACTTTGTCTGCAGTTTGTCTATCGGAGCACTGGTTGTCTGGGGCTTGCTCACCTAGTTCGTCTCTTCACCCACGCCACGAACGTCTGCCTGATTGTTCCTGGCAGCAGAGTTCCTGCCCTCCACGGTTGGTGTTTTTCAACAGGACTGGGAGCTAGACATGTCTGCTCCCAGTTTGATGGTGAATGCTGCATCTGCTCCTCCTAGTTCAACTGCATTGTTACCAACCAAGTTCTACAGCATATTTGAATGTTTCACCTCTTGCCACAGTGGGCTTGTGGTGTTAAGTTATTTAGTGTTTCACCTGTGATTGATTTTGGGGTGTTTTGTGCTGTGATTTTTACTTTCTGCTGTAGTCATTGATGGTCCCTCTTGTGTGTTGTGAGTGTGTGTAGAAGCTGCAGGTGTGCCTGTAAGGGGATATTGGACTGGGAAAGCTGTTGAGTACTGTTGGACTGTCGGATTTTCATGGACTTCTAAGTGTCTGCAAGGACCCGCAAAGACTGATTTTTACTGGGACTCTTAAAATATTTATTCCCAATAAATATGCTTGTTTTTCATACAATTGTTTGGTGAGTCTGTTCTGTTGCTCCCACCAAATTCTGAGAACCTGTGTGTACAACTGAGATTGCCCAGCTCTTCAATTGGGTGACGTAGTCAGACATCTGCTCTGCCTGTTACATTATGACCTCCCTGTTGACCCAACGTTCACCCAAATTAAGAAAGGGGTCCACATGTTAGGAAGGTGGTGTCTAATAGCTGTTGTCAGCCACAGCCATGCCAATACACAGTAAGGCAACTCAAGAACGACAAAGTATCTGTGCATACTGAACCCTGCAAACAACCAGCCATGACCATCTTGTCCCCGCATACAGTAAAGAGTATGTCTTCAGAAGTGACCTCCATGTTAACAGATTATTCAAGAAGCATGATGGGAATGGCAGGCTTTTTTTTTTTTTTCTTTCAATTATAAATTTGAAAGTCTAGTGTTGCTAAATGCCACTGGGACTTCATTTGGAATCATGTTCTGGGATCTGACTGAATGAAAATTGGGCCTTTTACAACAAACTGTTATGGTAGAAGGATGACAACCTGTCGTTGACGCATAGCTGTTTTAATTCCATGGACCCTGGCTACCTCCTTACAGTGAAGTGTGTCATGAAATGCTCGAAAACCTGCTTATTTTCCTGCACATTCAAAGTTTGTCAGTCTCAGTTGAGACACTACAACCGAGTTAGAGTGGTTAGATCAACCGGCAGATCAAATGACCAAAATATAGTCAGGTCAACTAAAATAGTATGCTGAATACAAAATGTGTTTAGTCTTCAGTCAACCAGGGGTATCAATAATTGTGGAGGGCGTTGTTTTTGATAAAGATGTTTTTACACCTTTTAGTTTCTACACATTTTAGTTTACACATTTAGCTACCAGGACCCTCATAGCAGTTAAGGGAAAATTAAGGAAAACTATAATACAGATTTCTTTTGCAATTATACATTAAGACACGGGTCATTATTTAGCCTGACAAAAAAGCACTAAGGCGTGTGACCCAGAATGATAGGATATTTTGTCCCAGTTCAGGTCTGACTGACTTACATTAATTCTGTGTAATCAGGGTTTGTGGTGGGAGAGAAAATGTAATATACAGCTAAACACATCAGAGGCCTTTGTGAGGTGTGTCTCTTGGCAGGTGCCTTGCAGATGTGGAGTGATTGATGTTGACAACCATTTTATACTTTGAACTGACAGTAAAAAACATAAGATTAAATTGTGATGACTGACTAGTGCATGGTATAACAGCATTTTGCCATTAGTTAATTCATTCATTCATTCATATTGTCTATGCTGGCGTCCGCGGGAACCTAGAAGCCAGTTTTTCCTTAGGAACTTTGACTACTGGTCACTTAGGCTACTGGTGAAAATTAGTGAAACTGTTCAACTCCCTCGTCGTCCAGGCATTTTCATTTTAATATGCACAGCAACTTCACACAGATTCTTTTCTCACTTTTCCAAAAGCTTTGGCGTATTGACATAGGCCTATTGAAGTTGTTTGTAGAAATTGTACGATGTTGTTTCTTCTCACTAGGCTAATAGTGAGATCCACATTTCTAAAAATATCGAAGACACGACTAAACTGGAATGGAATCAGATCCTCAATAAAAATTTGTCAGATGTGCAGCTGTAGTTTTATTCAGGCTTGGACAAGACATTTCATTTTAATCAAGACAGATTCTCTCTTTATCCGTGCTTGAAGTTATCTAAACATTTTACAGACTGTCTCACATAAAATTATTGTGTTTCGTGATGAAGGTCTATCATCATTCTAAACAAACATTAGCCCGGTGCCCGCTTTGTCCCGTGCTTAACTTTGGCGTGTATACTTTCGCTATCCAATTAACCCGGACTGTTCAGCATGTCATCGTCTGTTCGTAATTGTCACCTCTAGAGGGAGAACTGCGGTGATGCACAAGTACTCCATACTCGAGGTGCAACTAGTCTTCGAAAAACATGGGAAGAAAAAAAAACGTTTTTGCATATCTATGAAGAAGTGGTAGCACACGCCTTCGACCGGATCTTGACAGTTTATAGCTTCTCCAACGTCACTTCTCGCACATTTGGGGATAGCGGCCATCGTAGAAGGTACAGTCGTTGCTTTGATGCGCACAGGTGAAACAACCAAAATATTAAATTTTAATTAAAATTACACTACCCAAACAAAAGGAAAATATGTGTGACCTGTAGGGAAATATTATTCAACTGGCTTCAAGGACACACCATATCTTGAGTTCAATTGGAAGAAGAGACTTTCGTTGCCAGACATTGTTTCACGTCTAAGTTACCGAGGAAAAGTTGTGTCACCCAGCTACACTCTAACAATGCGTTCGACAACCGAAACCTCCAATGGAGCTGGTGCCAAACCCTCAGTTCCATCTCTGAGTGGTAAGATTACAGCAATTTTACTATTGCACAATGTGACTTGAGAAAGGCTCAATGAAAAGTGATTCCTATGAGGTAAATTGCTGTGTTATTTTCACACAGGTGCCAAACGTTCCAGGTGTAAAACTGAGAAAAGATATCTTGGTGTGAGAGTCAGAATGCCTGTCAGGGACTTGTTACGAAACATACGCATAGCAAAGGGTATGGATCCCAAGGATATCCAGGTGGGCACACGTAACGTGTTTTTTTTTTGGTTTGTGTTTTTTTCACAACTTTGAACGTGTTGAGTCTATGCATCTCAGTGAAATAATTTATCTTCTTATCTTTCAGAAAATCTCAGGAAAAGCATCAAAAGGTAGGGATGAGAGAAAGACTAAGAAACAACCCACTTGTAATGTGTTACTTGTTGTCAAGAAGACACAACATGAATCAATGTTTTGATTTTACACAGGGGACAAAAAACGAGTCAAAACCTCAGTGGATCGAAGGAACAGCCAGGTGAGTAACATATTGCCAAAATTCGCTGGCTTTCTTTTGGGGTATTACTTTTGAGGCTATGAGTTTGATGAGTGTTTTTTGTCTGTTTTGACTTGTAGAAAAAATGTGACACGATGGCTCAAGAAGAGCTGTCCATAATAGTGGAGGTGTTGGAGGAAGACCTGAAAATGAGCACATCCAAAAAACAGACCAACAAATTTCTTGCATCACCCAGCAATCCCGAACGCCGCGTGCTGCCAAAAGCGATCTTCCCCCAGACCTTCGTCTGTGAGTTGAGTCACAAAACAGAGATAGCCCCATCTCTGGAGCCTTACTCGCCTCCAGTGCCCTCCCCTGAAAGCATCTTCTCCTTCCCACGTGCAGAGTACAGGAAAAGCTTTGCTATCCTTGCTGACAACGTCAGCGGCTACAGTAGTGATGACTCTGAAGACTTCTGCACCAGTCCGCAGCTGTATGCTGCTGACTCTCCTAGTCGAGGGGACTACCAGTTTCCCTCATATCACGACTCCTGTCAGTCCAGCCCAGAGCCATCCAGTGACTACAGTGGTCTGGACTACAGTGAGTCAGTAGTGAGTCCTGGGTTCCACAGTTCCTGTCACCAGGGTACCTATCAGCAGGAAGAGTGGGCCAATGACTTCTATTTCTGGAACCAGCTTGAGAGGGAGGGTAACCACTTGAAAGGGATCTCCAACAGAGAGCTGCTTGTGCCTGACAAGAATGGGAAATTGTAAGTGGGCCTGTAAATTGTAGCCATTTGCAACTCTAATAACTCAGCTTTATAGAGCAGCAGGTGGCTTTAAGCTGCAAGGCTTCATTCCTCTGGATTGCAACAGAGCTAGAGGTGGTCTATGTCACTTGTGCCATATTTGTTCAAGGGTGCTTGGTGGCTCTTTCTGGTGTGTGTGTGTGAGTGTACATGCGTGCATGTTTGTGTGTGTGTGTGTGTGTGTGTGTGTGTATGCACGCATACATGCTTTTCTATGGTCCTCTTCTCTCTCATAACTGGCTGTTTTGCTTCCCTGCTCTCTCTATCTCTCTCTCTCTCACACACACACAACCATACTCACACATTCAGTACTACTGTCTTCAAATATCAATATTTTTTGTGCCACACACACACATACTTACTTACACACACATACACTTACTCAAGTATTCTTGAAATGAAGGAAAGACTTGTTCTTGGAAAGACACACACGTATCATTGAGACTCCAGACTTCAGAGTAAAAGCAAACTTGCTGATTAGTAAGACCTACATGAGCTTAACTGAATGAATGCATAATAAGTGGCCTGTAAGCAATCTAATGGCCTAGCATAACGCAAACATCTACCATAGCCTCATCTGACAGCCTATCACAACACATGTAGTCATCCTCACTTTATCCTCAACATTTTGTGACTTCTATAACTTTTATTTGGTATAAGAGAGCTCTGTATGATAGTATTGCAGTAGGAAGTCGTTAGTGTTGTATGTGGCTTTGGCATCTGCCAAGAACCTAAAAACTTAAACATAACATAAATTATGATGTAATAAAAACAGAAATGAGTATCATTATAATGCTAACGTATTTCTTAACGCATTTTTAGGTTGATTCATCGACTTGTGGAGGAAGGCAAACGGGCTCCTGTGTATATTGTAGCCAAACGAATGGCTGCAATGATGCAGCTGGATGCCAAAGATCGAGAGGGGAAGGTAAGAAAAGACAAAGTTGAAAAGAGGAAGAAGATATGTTGTAAGTAATAGTAATGATTCACCCCTCTAACCAGGCCCAGTTGTTGTGGGTTTTTTTTCCCCATAGACTGCTCTCCACTTGTCTGCGCAGAGGAATCACCATGTGATGGTGGCCGATCTGATCAGTTTGGGAGCCAACGTCAGTGAGAAGGACCTGTGTGGGAAAACATGCCTCCACCTCAGTGCAGAGAGCGGCTATGTCAGGGTGCTGGAGGTAAAAAATGAAAACAGTCCTCTCGTATCACATTATCACCTATAGAAAATGATGATTTAGTTTCACATTGTACAGAGGTAAACAACTTCATTCCTTCATAGTGTTTTTTTTCTCTTAGTTTATTTCCAGTAAGTACATTTTCCAGCGGCAGAATTGTGAAATTTCATTGCAGTTCATGTGGCTTTCTTTGCATCCAACTAATGCACTCTTGTGTGCTCTCAACAGGTTATCAAGAACGCAATGAAAGATGGAGTGCATGTGGATTTGGAGGTCAAGGACGTAAATGGTATGAAACGCATGCATACTGAGGAACTTGCATATGTTGTATAAGATGTGTGTACTATTTCTGGAGAGTCAAAGGTCTCTGGAGAAAAACACTCTTAAGGACAGTCATTTCAAGGGATTAGTAGCAGTAGTATTGTATAACCTATAAGCTTCAAAGTTGATCTGTTAATAAAAACTCTACAAGCTTTTGAGCTGTAAGGATATTTTTTAAACCATGCTGACTAAATCTCAATGACATCCCTAAGCTCTAAGCCCTATGCCGTCAACCCTCGAGACTTAACAGGAATTGACTTCATGATTGGCTGATCATGCCAGTTAGGGTTAGAGAGGGTGCTGGGATGCAGACACACTGTGTACTTTGACATTAACAGGTCAAGTATTCCCACATCCTACCTCAGTGAGGCCAGGTGCAAGACAGAAATTATCAAAAAAGGAAGTCCGCACACCAGTTTAATTTGATTCCATTTGCAATTCCTGAATTAACTGAAAGCTAATTCTAAATTTAGTTAAAAATTTTGTACAAGCCTGGTGTCTTTATCATCTGTTTAATTTAATGAAATGAAATCATCACCTGTTTAATTTAATAAAAAGAACATTTTTATTAGACAGCTTCTTATTTATAGTCCATTAACCCACACCGCCCTGTGTATCTGTCGTGCTGTCATGCAGGGCTGAGTGTGCTGCAGACTGCTGCGATGGCCCTCAGAAGTGCGGTGCGTGAGGGGGAGCTGTGCAGCCCTCAGGCCCATGGGAGGCTCCACGCCCTGCGCAAAGAGCAGATGATGGAGACTCTGGAGTGCCTCTTGTACATGGAAAGCAACATGCACACTGTGGTGAGTGTCTCTCTCGCATGTGCCCCCTTACAAAGGTCCAGGTCCAGTTACACACACCAGGCTCTAATACTCTATAGACTTAGTCTTGGGTTGTGTGCGTGCATACATGTGCGTGTGTGTGTGTGTGTGTGTGTGTGTGTGTGTGTGTGTGTGTGTGTGTGTATGTGTGCTCGCTCTAATCTTAGACTAGATTCATAGCACACAAACAAGCAATGCAGACATCAGAAAACGCACCATGATGCCAATAGACAGCTGCTGATGGCTCTGTTGCCAATTCAACATGACAATTCAGCTGCAAAAGGCCCTATCAGACGTCTGACCGGCTTAGTGTGCGGGTGCTCTTAGTCTTGGGTTGTGTGTGTGTCTGTGTCTGAATAAGCGTGTGTACATTTGTTCATGTTTGTGTTTATGTGTATGCATGTGTGCGTGCGTGCGTGTGTGTGTGTGTGTGTGTGTGTGTGTGTGTTTATGTGTACCTGCGCGTCTGAATATCTTAACCAAAGTATATCTCCTTAGCTAACTTACTGGCTAAGTAGGCATTTAGACTGAAAGGAAACTGCATTGGAAAACTCCGTTTTAAGAACACTTTTAGTCCAAGTCCAAGTCTAGCCTTAACCCTGTGTTATATGTGTATGGGTTTGTGATTCCATAACTGCAGTTTAATAACACACAAAGGTGTGACTGAAGGGAGAAAAGCTGTAACATGGCGGAGGGTGTTTAATCCATGGCTGTTGGGATAATGAACTGAAACACTGAGACATATCTGTTCCTTTCCAACTGTCATTGCTGTAGTATCAAGGCCTCCGGCTCCATAGCAATGAGGAATTGCACTTGTGTAAGCATGCAGTGGTCCTCCCACCTAGGCAGAATGTGGTAGGTCTGAATTTCCTGTGAATATAACTTTGAACTCCAGTGGGGTGAAAGTGCGCCAAAACCGTAATTTGAGGTGAGGAGTGAAGTGGGAATGTTTTGGTTAGCATTTGTTGACTAATAAATGTTGACTGTTGACAGTTTTTAATTAAATCAGCAGTCCAAGAACAGAAGTGTGGTTTTCAAGTGCTACTTTTTTGATAATAAATAAATAATTCATTATTAATTAATAGTTGTAATGAAAAAAACTTGTACTTAGCATTAATTTCCCATCATATATGTAGTTTTCATCATAACATTGCCAAAACAGCAGATCTTATAGTGGACTAAAACCTCTGCACTGCCACATACATACAGTATTTTACAAGAGCAAAGGAATTTTCATAGTGTCACATGCCCTGAAGAAAACAAGTGCTTAGGATTGTGTGCACGGCACCTAATTCTGTGTTTTGTGTGTCTCTTATTACAGGAGATATGTTTGACCTAGCTGCTTCCTGCACATTGCACACCATTAGTTCTTATGAACTTGACATGTGTGCATGCGTGAGCGTCTGCAGAAAGAATGCAGTGCTGTTAACTGACGGTATAAGTTTCTGAGTGAATACAAGCTTGAACCTGTCTCAGAAGAAGGGAGCTCAGATGAATAAGGAAAGCCAACAGTAGTTGGCTTATTTGTGTCAGAAAACATTTTGTTTTTGGAGGATTAAAGAGAGGAAGGAGTCTTCTGGGCATAAAGGTCAAAGCTATGTATAATGCAACTACAGTGATCTTGCAGAGTAATGCAAGTGTCACTAGAGCTGCTCATTAGCTGGTTTCTATGAAACTTCTTCTGTTTGTTACATTTTCGTGGTACAAGAAGACACACAGAACGAGAATACTGTGTGATCAACCTGTTTTTTTATATTTGTGTCTGTGCTGTGACTCCCAGTGTGTCATTACCCTTATCTAGGTAGTTAGGTAATGTTTGGGAGTACAGTTTTATTTTTTAACATGTTGCGTTGTATTTTACTATGACTCTTAAAATGACAGGTGTAGTCTCTGATTCCAATCCAGTATATTTTTGGGAATTTTCCATATATTTTTTATAATTTCCATATATATCTTTTTTTTTGTATAGGTGGTGTAATGAAAGGCTTATGTATTCTGTTTTCTGAATTTGGTGGATGACCAAGCCTATTTTTTTTTTTTTTTACTTTAAAAGAACTGAGTAATGTCCAAGTGAGAATATCTGTTTGATCTGATTTTTTTTTCTGACAGAGTTTGTGTCAATTCTATAAAACAAAAAAGTGGAACTTTCATCACAGTTCCATATCAATGATCTTATGATCATCACAGTTCCATATCAATGATCTTATGATCTTTTGAATGGTAACTGTAATACTCACAGTTGCTAGCAGCAATGGAATCAGCTGTTACTAGCATTAGTAAGGAAAGAAAGTAGTACAGCTACTGAACAGCTTTCTTTTAAACTGAGCTGCACGCGTTTGTACATTTTGCAGACGCTTTTATCCAAAGCAACTTACATTTTGTCAACTATCAATTGTTGGGGGCCAGTCTCCACTAGAGCAACTTAGGGTTAAGTGCCTTGCTCAGGGGCACAACGGTGGCAGCTGGGATTTGAACCCACAACTTTTCATGCTCCTTGCACACTAGACAGGTTCTTGAACCACTGTGCTATTGCAGTTGGGTGATGAGCAGGATAAGGGCCGTCAAAGTGTGCTGTTATACGAAATGATTGAACTTGCCGGAGGGAACTCCAGTCCACATTCTGTGCCTTGGAGTTTTTTGCCTCCGGTGATGCCTGTTATGCCAAACTTATTAGAATGTTGTTGAATGCTCCATTCACTTCAATTGGGAAAGAAATGACTATAATAATAATGATAAACGTACTTTGTTGTCATGTTATTGATGTATTCAATAGGTAGTCGTGTAATAAGTGAGATAACGTTCTGTGAGGCGATAATTATCATGGGATAACTACCTTTAGAGTGATTCAAGCCCTCTGCAGGTGTTGGGCTTCCATCACTCTGTCGGAGTTACTCCACGTTATACCACTGCTTGATCAAATTTCCTGTTGTAATGTGCTATTTAGAACATGCATTATTTTCAAATAACTCCACACATATGAAGTAGTACTCCGCTCTGCATCCCTCGAACGTGCAAAATTAATCAATTTACGCATGTTGTGATGTTCATTATCCCTTACATAATGAACGCCTCACAGAATGTTATCGCTTACATATCAGACCCTGGAACATGGGAAATTCTACTGAAGTGAATAGAACATTCTACAGCATTATAAAGAGCCATGTGATAATAGATTAAACTTTAATTTAGTTAGGTAAGGCTATGTTTAGTTCTCATGTTTTAATGTAGTGTTTCCTCTGGTGTATGCGTTTTATTCATATTGTTTGTCCTCTCTGAATGCATATTTGTCTGTCAAAAGAGTGTGATTTACATCCAGCTTAAGAACCGTAATTTAGCACCACAGTATGAACCCAAGCAGCTGTGAGGGACATTACTAAAACCTCCCACAGGCCTTTTGTGTTTTTCAGAAGAACAAAATGTAAAGCTCTTAACAAGCTAAGCTCCATACCGTCAGGTCTAAAGGACTTATCTCTGGAATGATGACCCTAATTTAGTGTATGTCTGGAAATTCTCATTCATCCAGGTCACCTTGACTAGTTTTATGTAGTGTCGTGTCATGTGGTTCATACACTTGAATAAGGCTAAACAATTTTTATGGAGAAGCTATCAAATCTAGAGCACATATAGCTTTAAGGGCAGTGTAATTATATTTGTATAATTCTTACCTGTAGGTGTTCAGTTATAGCTCAGTTCAGCCACAAGGAGTTTGTGTGTAAAAATAGTAAGCTAGCTCCCTTTATGTTAGCTCTCCTTGTACATAATAATTGTAATTCAGCCTGCAGACACAAAACTCCTTCTCTGAGCTGTATCGGCACTGCTAGAACATGCTAACCACTGTGACGAGATTGTGTCTGAGAACATTACTGCCAAATAAGGAAAGGAAAAGAGGATTTGTTGAGGCAAGTCTGTTTTCAAAATAATGCACAGTGTGTCATTTTCACATATATTAGGTGATGGGGGGGGGGGGGATCTATTTGATCATTGAGTTGTAGAGGGGTTGATTTATCTATTTGTTAGTTAAAATGTGTACAATTACATCACTGTGAATAAGAAAATGGTTTAGGGGAAAAGGGTGTTCAGCTTCTCTGCCAGTCTGCTACTAGCACTGGTTTGCTTTGGGGCTTTTGTACATTATATTGCGAAATATAATTTTTTTGGTGAATGGGACATACATGTATTTTCTTATATGTGCAAATTATAAACTATATAACTTTTATTTACAATACCTATATTAGGTAATTCCTGGATGAGTTTTACTTGTGTTTTTGTTCTTTCTGATAATGTGTCCATATGTCTTGGGTGTGATACTGTTTGGAACCAATATTGACCTTGTAAGCGTTTTTCTAGTTTTAACAGTTAATACACACTAGGTGTGAAAATGCACCTACACTATTACTGGGAACAGTAAACATCTTTTTGTATTTGCTCTTCTTGTATGTGTGTTTGTGAGCTGACTTGTGTGGTGAAAGCTGAGAACTGGGTTGGGTGGGCAATTCTGGTGAATTGTGAGAAGTACAAAGCCAGCAAGACAGCACCCAGGTAGAAGGCACTAGCTTTGCTCAGCTAGTGTTTCACAACCTGCCCAGTGGTGCACAGGCTTTGTATTTGTTGTCATCACATGACTTTGTTCACTTACATATTTTTCCTCTTACCTTTATTGTATAACTGAAGTGTCATTATGTTATGGATGTGAGAAAAATCGATTAAACCAAATATCTGCATGAAAAAAGTAAAACTGGACTGGTGGTTTATTTGACATATCAACAGAGGCAAATAAATACAAGCCCTGCATAATACTGTATCATTAATTAAAATGTTGAGAGACTGTCAAGAGGTATCAACAGTTCTTTAATCTACAATAATATCCAGACAGTGTCTGCATGAAATACATTCTCGTTGTCTTCTTAACCACCTTTCGAGCAGGCAGTAATTCTTACAACACAATGACAGGAGATGATTGAGGCCCGCAGGGCAACACCGGTCTCTTTCGGCTTCTCACGCACACAAGAGTACCAAGGGCTTCTCAGTGACCCAAGAGATCAAAGATTTGTTGAGCCCCACAGCTGTTTGTGCACACATGACTGTCTGTCAGAAAGCTGGTTGTGCAAGATTCCTCTGAAATCTTGAAAGCCATGCACCGATTGAGGTAATTACACACAGTGTTTTTTCAGTCACACATCTGAAACTGAGTCATCAACAGCATGTTCCCAGTAACTGGTCATGACCCATCAGAAGAGAATTAGAGAGTTATACACATTCAAAAATTATTATCAATAACCTATATTTCAGATTTAAAACCACTCTGACATTTACTTAATTAATAATTATTACTGGTTTGAAGAACCAAAATAACTGGAGCGAATTTGTGATTCACCAAAATAAACTGCTGTGAAATGTATGCACTCTGGCTCTATCGTCCAGGTAAATTCATAGTGATTTAAATTTCAGAGTTAACATTTACCTGATTTACAATAACTTTGACAATGTACCTGATTTAAAGCATGTTAGGGCCTATTTTCTGGTTATTATTGTTAAATGGACTTTGTATCTTATGGTCCTTTATGTAGTCATCGTTTTCCAACCTAAAAAAAGTCATTACAATATTTGATATTTTGAACATTTTCAATTTCTGATCAAACATCAAAGCTCTGACTTAACACAGTGAATCCTTAAACTAGGTGTGTGACCCAGGTATAATAATAATATTAGTGTTACTGTAAGGAGTCATGAACAAAGTGTGTGATCCATTAGGTATAATAACAGTGTTACTACAAGGAGTACTACTTTGGTTGTGCAAGCATGTAAGAGCAGGAACAACAACACATTCAGTGCCTTCATCTAAACTAGACTGGGTCCTGAGTCGTGGAAATGCATTTAGTTTTTGAATCAATGAAAACACTCAGTCCAGATGGCTTTTCCCAGTTTGCAGAGACTGACACCTTCTGAAATTACCATGCTGAATTATAGGATGAATTATTACCTCATGTCTCCTGAAATGTCTGTGGAGCCATTTTTAAAACAATTCTGAAATGTATACAGTGTTACCCTTAATTCAAAAACTGAATCAAGAAAAGAAGCCGACTACATGCCACTGATGAGCAGAATAGGCCACTGGTCCTCAGAGAAAGATATGCATTTCACCTCCGTGCTTTTTTTGGTCAAGCTCACCATGTTCTCTTCTCTCATGGATCTTTATTGTTAATGACTATAGACATTTTTGGATCCCTAGAATTAATTCAATATTTTCGCTGAAATAAAATAAATCCTTTTTGTGATCCTTTTAATCAACCCAAAAGCAAATTAGAGAACCTTAATTTATGTATCTATATTATCCATATCACATATTGAACACAAACATTTTTAATTTTGATCATTTTCTTCATACTGAACTTCAGCAAAAGGCTCAGTAAAAATTAAGACCATTGAACAGATGTCCCTTGGACACCTTAGCACAAGGCCACTCAAAAATGTACCTTTTTCACACTGCAAAATAACACTGATGTCACAGGTTTGGAGAGTGCATGGAATTGGCTTGCTGGCTGCAGGAATGTCCACTAAGTTGATTGCCTGTAAATGCAATGAAATATGTACTTTGTATGTGAGTATGCATGCATTTATGTAGGCCTATGTACGTATGTTATTGTGAACAAATATGTGCAGTATGTTGCGTTGCACCTCCCCCACACCCCTGCAATGCTCAGTTCATAACACTTCCAGTTCATCTCTCTGCAAATGCGCAGACCTGTCAGTCTTGTCTCCCGTTTGCCCAAACTTGCGGTTTAAAAGCAGGTCTTCCCAGGCTCCCCCTTCTGGTCCACAGAGGTACTTCACAAGCCGCGTGCTGTGAAGGCTTGGTTTACCTTGGCTACCTTTCATTTTTGAAATCAGGTAAGTTTATAGAAAAGACAGCCGATTTTTTATGTTATGTTAAACTTAGGAATATCATGCAAGGTTTTCCAATTTGTTTCCAACCCACTAATAGGCACACTGTGTTTGTTCAAGTTAATATTTAGTTAGCATGAAATGTCGCATTACCAACGGTAAAATCTCATATTCTCTGCCAAGCTTTTCATCCAGTTTTCATTTAATGTGCACTCAGTTTGAACCATTGCCTTTGTCACACCATAGGCTACAGACTGTTGTACCTTCGGGAACAGAGTGAGAAAACCCTTTTTTGAGCAAACAGCTGACCCGGTTTTAACCTTAGGCAAAGGGGCAGATAGCATCCTAAATAATTTCAGTATCTAATAATAATAATAAACACACATTTTTAGTACATTTCAAGGCTTCTAATGACAATTCTGGACAGTCTTCAGCGCCCTCTACCATTCTCACCGCTTCAATATTGGCATCTCCAGCGGCAGATGTGCCTTGCACAGGGAGGGGAATGTATAAACAAGATAGGCTGGTTGTGGTGGAGACCGATACACAAACGGCTGTGTATTGCTGTCATGCTCATGAGGTACCAGGACTATTTTAAACGTTTTAAAGGTGAATTATGAAGCAGATAAGAATAATAACTGATTAAATGACACCACACCTAAATGAATTTAGTAAAAATCGGTTGAGAAAGAAAAAAAAATGAACAGAAAAATATTTCAGTTTTTAAATGATAAAACCACAGCTTGTTGCTGAAATACAATAAAAATCAACCTCTTTATTCGGCTTTTCCATTGTGAACAGATTGTATAGATTATTTCAGTTCAATTTTGAAACAGTGCATTAAGATCAAACATGATTGTCCAGTATATTTAAACTGCTGCATTGAAACAAGAGGAAAAGCAACTTCATACAGTAACTTACAACACCCACACTACTGACAATGCAAATAAAATAGTGGGTATATAATGGCGAGTCATTTAAGTAAATAACAAAAATACCAGAATACAAAAAAAAAGAGTGTCAACAAGCAGAACATGAAATACTCCGCTGCAATCATGGTACATGCTGTGAAATCAAAGCAGACATTCATGTCCTGACCTACCATGCTCATCTACTTTTGTCCATGCATTCAGTACCTGAGTAAGTAAAATTACTCTGAGGATTTAATCCTTGCATTTGCAAATAGGCAAAACATGTCAAAATATCTGTAGTAGTAAAAATATTTGTTTTGTGTAATATTTTGGCACAGTTTTTCATGATGACATCAACTCTTCCAAAGCACCCCTTGCATTGTCCAATAAGTATGACTGAGGCATGCCCTCGTAAGTTAATTAGCCTGACTTTGCCCATTTATCTCCTTCACTTTCTGATTCCACCGAGACAAACTGAAGTGTGAATGCATGTAAAAAAAATAATAACAAAATAAAGCAAGTCACAGTGCACGTCATGTCAGATTTTGTAGATAAATTTGATGTGTTTAGAAGAAAATCATGAGTAATGCAGAGCTACAATTATTTTTTTGTTTTGTTTTGTTTTTTATTTTCTTTTTAAGCGGTGTGACTACATCAATTTCAAAAAAAAGAAAGAAAGAAAAAAAATTCATGCAAGTCTCACTTCATTTCCACAGTTCCACTTGATTACATAGCTGGCTCATGGAGGATTAGGCACTGATATCGTCTTTAATGCGCTGGCTTCGAGCCTTGTAGACCTCGATGAGAAGATCTTTGACATACTGAATCTCTCGCTCTACTGACTCCGCCTTGTCACGGAGTGCTCGGTTCTGCCCCTCAAGTCCCTGAAGCTCCGCCTCCAGTGAGTCCAACTCCGCCCTCTTACGTTGACGATACCTGCCATTTTGAACCATCATATGGTTTTTCAAGTTTACATAACAACTATTGCATCTAAACAGAAGACAAAATGAAAGATAGAGTATTACATGATAAACACAAAACACAACACTCTTAGTCTCTTAGTAACTGTTACTGAGCAAGCTAAACACAGACATAAGTTAGTAATAAGTTAGTGCCAACTGTAAAACATGTAGCTATATATTGAACTGGAGTTACCTGTGAGCAGCAGTTTTATTCTGGTCTCGTTTCTTCTGCTTTCGCTCTCCAGGATTTCCCTCCATGGGGACAGTTTTCAGGTCGGCTTTAAGTGCACAGAGCTTGTCCTTTGGTCTCTGTACTGGCCTGTGCATGGCAGACACCACACTGTCCCCTCCACCTAAGACACATTCGTAACCCTCTCCAAGGCATTCGTGATAGGGCCGGTGACTCTGCTGCTGGGCTTCAGAGGTGACCCCTTTTACCGAGCCATCCAGGGGGTCCATGAAGCCCGGGCAGGGTTCTACTGCGCCGACACTGTGCTGGTAGAAGTACTCCTCTGCAGTCTCTGGCTCGGAGAACTCCAGGTTCCTTCCATTGGCACTGCACTGCAAAAACGGAATATCCATCCTCTCCTGCCAACCGACGTTCTTCATCCCATGCATCAGATGGCTTTCCTTCTTTGAGTGGGCATTCAGTGGCCCACCCACACAATAACCTGGGGCCATCTCAACACTACAAAAAACATCGCCCCGGAAACAATAGTTTTCTTCTTCCTTCAACAATATGGAACATTCTTTGACCTTCTTAACACCTCCTGTGTTCTTCCCGAAAGTTCTGTCCACAGAGCTGTGGTCAAGCACCATGCTATCGAAACCTGAGTAGCTTTCTTTGGAAGTCCACGTTTCTTTCTGTAAAGTCCATGCTTGTTTCTGTGAGTCCATGCCTTCCCTGAATGCATTGGGAGCCATCCTTCGGCTGCTGTAGTGTGATGGGACATTGCTGAATCCTGGCGGTCGCAACATTTTGGGTCTTCCCATTGGACCACCACAGAAGCCCACCTGGTCAAGTTCCCCCAGGCTAACTAGCAGCGGGTTCGTTTCTGACTGGCTCGGACTGTGTGAAGCATACGGAAATTCGTAGCACAAGGTAGAATCCATTCCTTGCACACTTTTGTGGCTTTTTTGCCATTTCTCCACTTTGGCTGGGCTGAAGTCTGAGAGAAAATAATCCTCAAACTGAGAAAGTTCCTCTTGCAGGAGTGACGTCATGATGTGCAAATCAGAGGGCACCTGAACGTCATGTTCTAGGGGAGAGGCAGGTACGGAGGAGCCAGGAGACGATTCAGACGAAGGGGAAAATGAGCATAATTCTTCTTTTTCGGTCATCCAGTCTGTTAAATATTCACCTGTGGAAAAGGAAACAAAAGCATTAGAACTGTTTTCGTGCATCTTCAACTGACCTAAAAAATATTTAAAAATTGCATAATGGAAATTGAAATATTGGCCACATACTGTTTTATTTCCCCTAAAGCGATTTAATTAATATGCAAATCCTTAAGCACTGCAGCATAGCGACATCTTTGTCAAAATTGCATCATGACATGATACCATACCTCCAAAAATCTACATGATTAAGTAAAAAATAAATATTACAAATTATCGTAAAAAAAAAACAATATTTGTTTTTCTACGAAAACCTCTCTTTTTTTAGAATTACGCGGTCAAAACATAAGAGATTCGATTTGAAGAACTAGGTCACAGCAGCAATCCAGAGAAAAACAGTCAAACATGCCAGAATACAAAATAGATTTATCGTTAGCCTTACTCACTGTACGCCATTAACATGTGTGTGCTGCAGTGCGGCTCCGACACGGACACTGGAAAAATAGAAATTGTCTAGTACAGACTTACCAATTATTTGTCGTTTCCGCAGTGGCTCCTCCCCTCTCTCCTCCTGTGATTGGCTATCGTTAGCCCGTTGGGGAGGGGGAGTGATGAACCCGACCAAGCAAACGAAGGAAATTCGGAAATTTTCTCGAGAATGACTTCCTTTGGTTCATGTGATGAGCTGCGTTGAAAACGAAGGCGGGCATCATGTTGGACAGGGATGAAACGTGAGACCTGTGGGATATAAAGAGCCACAGACAAATGGTCAGTTTGACATTCATGGTCATAAAATTTTGTGCATGTGGGCTCCGTGCCCACTCCCCCCGCCTAAGTTCCCCACCCATCCGTTTCCCCACCCACCCACTAACACACACATACACACACACACACACACACACACACACAAACACACACACACACAGTGGTGAGCCAGTGAAACTGCTTTCCTAGAACTTTTTTCCTGTTCAGTCAGTGCCTAAAAGTTCTCCAAACATTTTTGCATGTGGGGTCACCGAGAATAAGGGATTATACTAACAGACCCTTGTGTTTTAAATTGTATTATTTACATACACACAGAACACATCCTATAAAAGCCTTTATAATCTTTTGTAGCATACTTGTCATGGTGGACAGATTATCAGTTTAAAAACAATAGCAGTTGCTGTGATTGTGCATAAATAATCTAATGTATGGATTTATAGTTTTCCCCAGTAATCCACTTGTTACAGCTACGACACTGTACTAACAATAACTGAAAGACAAGAATTGGAGTTGAGGGTGTAACTGGAGTTGAGGGTGTAGCAACAACAGTTGTTTACTAAAATATACCAATAGAATACATTTACAACAGTCTAACTCCCACACAAAGCATGCTATTCAAGCAGAAAAAAAACATAATCAAGCAAAAGAAAGTTTTCGTAAGATACTTTTCTACGGCTAAATGGAAACGAGTCTTGATACTTACTCCATTTCTTTACTTTGTTCAGTCTTCTTTTTTCGTGGACAAATATATCAAAGCAGAGCACCGCGGAGATATCGTCGACTTCAGATGGTCTTCACCATAATTTTGTCAGATCCTGATGAGTCCGATGAGTTTGCAGCTCTTCAATGTATCAAGGAGTTCTGAAAGTTGAAACCGCTGCTGGGATTCTTCATCAGCGACCAGCCGTGTCACACGACACAATATCCCTCCGCAGATAACGGAATACAGTTGTAGGCTATACTACTAATGGGCCACTAGAGCTGTTCCTAGCGCTCATAATCCCTGTGACCATGTGTAATGACTGTCCCGGCGACACAACTCCATTTAATTCTAAACTTGTCGCTCGCTCATGGCCGACTAATACTGGCGCCGATGTGTTTTCTGATAGCGTGGTGGCTTACTTAAAACGAGATTTCTAAAAACCTCTCCTTTTACAGTAAAGGACTACCCAATTTGCGCGCGTGGAAGGACACAGTTTTCGCTCTCGGCGATGCAACTATTGTTGCAATAGTCTTGCATCAGATTCAGATGGGTTGTAACTTTCAAACTTTGTAGTTTTTCTATTTGTTACGACATGTCACCCTCAAACATCATCTCGGCCATTTACCAATTGAAATTTCTGTTGATAGTGGAAAGAACAGCTTACACATTTGCGTACTATAGTGGCCGACGGCAGTACATTTTACCCTTTGTTGCATTATTAATGCATTATTGCACCGTTATCAGCAATAGTAATTATTGTCTTGTGAACGAGATGGTAACCTATATCGAAATCTTGGGTTACCAAAACGGTCAGGAGCAAGGGCAGAGTTTGTGTTAGTGGTCAGCCAGTGTCATTATACCTGCGACACAGACTGCACATATTGATGGGTCATCCGTGTTATTGGCCCGTTGGGTCGCCGGACTCATGAACTGACTAGCAATCCGGAGGTCTCATTAATGCCCAAGTGACACCACCTCACATCTGGAGGTGTGCCCCACCCCCGCAATCACATCGTCCTGTTGCTATAGTAATAGTGAACACTGCCTGATTCTTGAAAACCTTATCTGTTGCCATGGGACATGGCAATTTCTAACATCCAGATTTTTGGCAGGCTTGGTGAAGGTTTTTTTTTTAGCCTGCACTAAATATTAAAATTAATCCAATTCACCAAAATCTCAATAGACCTCTGCTGTGTCAGTAGTAAATAAATAAAAAATCAGGCATAATAAGTGGTTGTCTTGATAAAGGTTGTCAGTGGTTGTGTGCAAATACCAAATAAATCAACAGTTCACGAAGCTCATTATACAGACCACATAGATTTCTATTAGACCAGCATGGCTCATCTTCACATGTCAGCCAGTGGTGTGAGTTGTAGAATTGTATCTGTGTGCAGCTTACCCAGAGTGCTGTATGGCACATTAGAAATAGTTACAACATCATTTCATCATCGGCTCTCATCTTCCACTTTTTGCTTGCAATCCAGTGCAACACGAGACAGGGCACATGTGCTATCTGCTCTACACTCAAATGGAAAGATATATTTTCTCAAGAATACTGAGCTTTCCACTGTCATAATATTTTATTAATATTTTATTTTAATAAGCGCCATTAATGATTACAATAGAGACATCAACAGTGCCAGACCTAAAATCATCTCCATTTGTTTAACCCTAAATACAGATGAGCACTTGTTTTTCTATTAAGTAAATGTTTTAATACTGTTGGTGAGCTACACTGCTTCTCTGCAGAATGGTAAAAAGATCTCCATGCATAAACTTATGTTAAATAATTGTGTGTGTGCATGTGTGTGTGTGTGTGTCCTTATTGGAATTTCCATATTCAAAATGAGTATGATTTATGGTGTGTGAACTAAAAATAATTCAGATAATCAAAAGTAGTTTTTACATGTTAACATGGATAACTAGTAAATTCATGTGCTCTACATTGAACTCTGTATTTCTATCTGGTATGTTCATTGATCGACAAAATATCCATGCCACCATTAACCAAACCAGGAACCAAACAATGCAAAGTGATGTCAACATATTTATGGTTATTTTCCAAGTTGTTAGATTGTTGTCATAGGCATAGAACACATGATGTTGTCAGGTTTTGTCCTTCCACAGGAACACACCTTTGTAGGGGGGCCTGTAGAGAGAAATACTTTTCTAATAGGGATCAGCCTAAACAGTATGTTGTCTTGCCATAACTGAAAAATTCAGAATTATTTTTAGATAATTTTATTGGGTTCATGTCACTGCAAAAGTTGTCTTACTGTTTGATTCAGCAAGAACACATGGTTGATTCTGGGCTTGTTCCGTGGCTGTGGCATGGCCACACTTTTATATTAATGTCAAGTTTTTCCAGTACAAGCGTTTGTGTAAAAACTGTTTTTCTACAACACTCTGAATCATTGGCATTTGTAAGGTAAACTAGTGGGTGGGCTGTTTGAATAGAGAGTGGGAGAAGAATTGAACTCTTTTGAACTGTAAGCTCTTTTCTGAGATGCAATTTGTTATCTTTGTGATACATGAAACAGCGAGTGTGCCTGTTATTATCTGAAAAACACATAGCTTCATTGGAGATAAAGAACTACCACTACTACTGTTACTACCACCACTGCTACTGTTACTACTACTGCTACTGCTGTTACTACTACCACTACTACTGTTACTACTACCACTGCTACTATTACTACTACCACTACTACTGTTACTGCTGTAATCTACTATAAGACTGCAATTTAGATTTAGTTATACTCAAATTACTCACTAAGTTTGGAAGGCTCATGCCCACCAAGTGGTTATAGGTGTAGTGCCTCTGGTCTGAATAATCAGACACAGACATTAATATGGTTGACATACTCCAGAAACCAAATTCAACATGGTGTCATGTTTCTTTGAAAAACAACCCTTGTTGATAATTCATTTTCTTTTGCCTCCCCTGTTCTCTCCTCTTGTAATGGCAGCTGCATCCACTTCTAATCCAGTTGTGTCCAATTGTTAGTAAAGACCACAATTTAAACCGTTAATTGATTGCACCTTGTGTCTTACATCATGTCATAAATAATTTTTTATAATCTCACAGAGAATTATACGATAATTAACTCTCTCCATGTCTGTGTGTTTCTCAGGCCGCTCAGGGTTGAACATGGTGCAGTGTGAAGGGGTGATGCAAGACTGAGGCAGAGTCTGCGGATGTGAGAACACATTTTAATACAAACCAGTGAATACTTCTGTGTATGTAATATGGCCATTAACATCTTACAACACTTGATTCAGCCTTGGTGGTGACAATTCATACCGAAATAATAATAATAATTATAATAATAAAAATAAAAAATGAACACAAGCAAACAGAGCAAAGGTATCGACAATTAACAGTTAGACAGAGCCAACATCATGGTGATAGTACACAACATTGTGGACGTGCATAATATGTTTTTATTGGGTGGGAGACGACTCAGAAGCACCTTGGTCTTAACAGTGTTATATCTGATATGTTGGACAAGCTCTTCATAAATACCTAGATAAATCTGAATTTCCTGTTTTAATTTCATTCTTGGATCTCGTATTTTATGACTCTTCTTATCAAGGATAATCTTTTTATATTAAAACCTACAAAATAATCCATTATAT
Source organism: Tenualosa ilisha (assembly GCA_015244755.2). Taxonomy (NCBI): domain Eukaryota; kingdom Metazoa; phylum Chordata; class Actinopteri; order Clupeiformes; family Clupeidae; genus Tenualosa; species Tenualosa ilisha. Next base: position 1,860,819 of record PYXC01001037.1, read on the forward strand.
TAATACACATTTCATGCCTTTGTAAATTCTACAGACTGTAGTTCAACATTTCACAGCTTTTTCCATTATCTTTCATTATATTTTTTAAGGGGGTGGCATTCAGATAATAATCCTCAAACAAACATCTGTTTACAACAATTCATAGACAGCAGTCAATCAATTAAAAATCATCCATCAACTCTCTGGTATCCGATGGCACAAAGCTCTGGATCAGAAACATTCATTCACTCACTCTCTTTGTGTCTGAACATATCACTATTGTTAGTCCGTCACAACATACTGCAAGAGCAGTTCAGAATAAATCAAAGGTTAGCAGACAATTTGGTTGGGCCGACCCGCACCAGTGGATCTTCTAAGAAAAGACGTCATATAAATAATTCTATAATGTTTCACGAGTGGAGAGTGTACTTGCACAGAGTGGAGTATTCTTTCATTGTGATTAGTTTTTGTTTTTGGTGAAATACTTCTCCTTTAAGCCCATACTTTCTCAGTCACGTAATTGTACACTTGAAAACAGCAACCATACCCTCTTTCACTCCACACACACTGTGCAAATCTTTGCTATCATATCGATAATTCCACTTTTTTTTTAATAAAAACGTAAACATATGACGTACACACAGATTGCGGCTTCAGCACAGTTCTCAAGAGCATCGTTTTCCCAAAATTATTTTCTTGTTGTTTTTGTATGTTGTGATAGACGGATATCAAGGCACAAACTGAATTGCATTACTGTTAAAAACGAAAGAAAGAAAGAAAACATCCAGCTCTGTTGTTCTTCTGTTTTCATGGCTCACGACGTAGGCTGGCAGTGATGAACGTAACTGGCTACCTTCAAAAAGGGTCAAGCCACGGCATCAAGTGATCAGGTCTTGGCAAGTTAACTCTACTTGGTATTTCAATGCTCATAATCTATAAAATCTGCGACTAATGTCATACTGAACGTACTGTGTGCATTTGTGAATGTGTTTATCTGTGTGTGTGTGTGTGTATGTACACACACTGCATACTGTATGTGTGTATGCCCGTGTAAGAGATATGCCTTAATGATGTGTGTGCCTGCAACAATACAGATGGATATAATTAGGCCTACTTCAAAAGGAGTCAATGGTGTCAGTAAAGAAGACTGTGTATAAAATGTCAGACGATGCCTGCGAGTGGATGTATGCTGCAGTGATCTACCATCACCACCACCTGCTCTCTCTGCGCCACGCAACATTCATCTCCTTCCTCGTGCCTCACTGCAGATCTGTCTGTCAGACGTGAACCTCAAACCATATGATAAGCTACTCATGAAAAAAACATTACAGCACACTAGTTTGGCATTGTATGGCGACATGCCATGAGAACTGTTCATAAGATTTTTTTTTTTTTTCAAAAAAGAAATAAACAGTCAAAACATTGATTGAAAAGGTCATCTGTGGTAGAACGCAAAAGAAGCACCTGACTGCTACACAAAGATCTCTGTTGGCAAAATCAACAACAAAAGAAAGGCAATTGAGAATTGATAATGTGATAATCATATGTGTCATAATGTCTTCAAAATCTCCCTTTTTAAATGCAGGCACAAGTAGAAAACAGATGAATCTGGTGTCTATACAGTAAACTGAATATACATAATAAACACAGAAAAATACAAATTAAAAGGCTATTCTCCCCCAACACTGAGAGTTTTGGGACCATAATGGATGTGGGGTTGTGAGTCCTGTTCTTTATCCACAATGGCACAATCTGACCATTGAACCCAACACACATACAGGGTCAGTTCAAAAACTGTGTGTATCCTTCCGCCCCTGTCACGATAACGTCCATCCATATCCGCATTGCTTCAGGTGACGGGGCCACCATGTAGTACAGTCTGTCGTGAGTCTTCACGCAGAACGTCAAAGAGTGGTTGGGACTCTAGAAAGCAGAGGACAACGTGAGTAAACATGAGGTGTCTTTCATGTTTGGCGGAATCCAATGTCAAAACAGAGATGTCTTGTCAATGAGTAAAATGTCACTATGATGTCCCTTTTCTGTTCCAGGCAAACGCACAGTGATTTTGAAAATATGATAAATGTGTGCAACAACACAAGACAAGTTTGCGTGCAGCGAAACCGTTGGGCTTTAGGCAGTAATGCATAAAATATGCTAAGCATTTCAGCTAAAGCAGTGGGGAAACAGGCCAAGTTAAGTTATCTGAGATAATAACAGGGCTGAGAAAAATATATTTTCTTTGCTTTTCTTTTTTTCTTCTTGCAATGAAAATAATAATAATAAAAAATAATAATTTTTTGTAATTTTTCAACACAATTATGCACCTCTTGGAAGGTGCAATATCCCCTGACAACAGAGGACGTGACTGCATTGTACTCCGAAACCCTTTGATGTTTCTCCTCGCCTGACAAGGTGACACTCTACCTTAGTCGCACTGCGCAAATGGTCGTAGTAAACCTCTTCGATCGCCTGGAAGTAGATGATTCCCTTGAGTTTTGTCTCATGTTTATCTGAAAAACAAACCCAGTGTTACCTTATTAGAGATTAACACAAAATATCAGATTTCATTGCAATGTCCTACACTAGGAACTGAACTTGCCCATTACAGATCAACCACAAGACACATCTCTCACTTACGTGCATTTTTCAGTTAGAAATTAACAACAACCATAATAAAAACAATATCAAATTAATCCAGTAGGAAACAGTAATCTAATGGTAATTGAGGATATTAACATTAAAGGGAAATATTGTGTTTTTCTACTGGCCACGTGAACTGCCCCCTGTACTGTGCTCTCACTATGGAGTGGGAGCCCTTTAATGTATGCCCATAAAATGTATTCTGAGTGAGTAGCTTCTTTATGCAGGGGCACAGTTCACACAAGCGTAGCCCGGGTGTGAATTTGTTTGCACTCCTCGATTTTTTGCAGCTCCGCTGGTAGTAGGCCTGCTAGCATTGCACCTAATTTCATCATCACCGGGAAAACACAAGGATGAGCTGCTAGGCAGTTTCCAAAGAGACAGTGAATTGTAAATGAACCTTCGCTCTTCGCTCTCCCCTACAGCCACCACTTCGCAGGAGTTTTTACTAATGCATTATCTCTTAAAGCTCTGGGGAATTGCCACCAAGCACGACAAGTCACGCAGAAGCCACCGCAGCACAGCTCGCTGAGAAATAGGGGGACACCTCGTCGTACTTACCAGCGTAGTACGAAAACGTCCTTTTCATACGGTCGAAGACAAACCAGCGCTTCTTCCAGGACTTGATCTTCCCTCCCATCTTGACAAGGTAGCCTTTGCAAATCTTTTCGGTGAGGATGACGTGGTCGCAAGTCTCTACCGTGTGACCTGAGGACTCAATGTGGGAGCGGAGGTCGAACTCTTCCTTGCGGATGGGCAGGTAACGTGTCATGGGTCGAGCCTTTGAAGGGATCGAATGAGTTTGTTAGAATTGTAAACCAAACTACAGTAACACTGAATGATGTGAATGTACTGTATTTTTGTACTTTTTTTTTTTAGAGTGAAATTGAACTCAATTTAAATTAACATCTAAATCAATAGCATATTTCAAAATATTACAAACAAACAAACAAAAAAAAAACAACCAACAAATGAGCAGACATTGAATTTGATTTGAATTCCACTGAAAGTAACTGAGTTTAAATTCAAATCAATCAAAATAAAATATATGTAGAGTTGAAAATAGAGTTGAATTGCATTCTAATAAAAAATGTGGGCTCTCAGTATAACCCCATTGTTCATCACTGTGCTCCTCGCTCTGACGTGCCCACCTGAGAGAAGTTCTTGGCCCTCATCTTGACCTCCTTCTCCACCAGTCGCTGCCTGAGGGCCGTCTGCTCCTGAAGCTGCCGTTCAGCCTCTGCCCGCCGCTGACGCTCCTCCTCCAGCAGAAGCTTCCGGGCCTGCTCCTCTCTCTCCTGGGACAGACAAACACACACAGCCTTGTGATCGCTACAATGACAACGTGTGACATTACAAAAAGTGAAAAGTTGGCCTGTTCCTCTCTCTCTAAGGACAGAGAAACACACACGACGGCACACAGCCTTATGATCACTAGAACGAAACCATGTGACGTTTCTAGTCTAAAAAAATTGAAAACTGACCAGATTACACACTGGTGCAGCAGAACATGCTTTGCTAGTACGAATCTGTGGAGCAGACCTGGCAGAATGCATGCAGGTGATGCGTTCTTTCTAAAGTAAAAGACCGTAGATACAGTGTGCATTGGTCAGTAATGACTTCAACCCTCTACTCTTCTGCTGTCAACCAGCACCAGGCTATTGGCAGTGACACACAAAAATAACAATATTCATTACTACGCAAACTACAAAGCTGTTCCAAACTAAGAAACTAAGAATGCCTAGTGGGCTTAGGTGTACTTGATGGAGCTTCCCTACTGCAGGAGGAGTCTGAGGTAGCGACTAGGGTGAACAAGCAGCAACTTGAAGATTGATTCATTAGTCATCTGTAATCTGTAAGTAATTGGGCACTCACTCGAGACTCGATCAGTCTGGCTCTCTCCAGCTGAGCCTCCTTCAGCATGTTTTCCATCTCGGCTATCCTTTGGCTTTCCATCCCACTAGCACTGCAGGAGGGACAGAAATGCACAAACACACACACACACACACACACGCACACACACACACACACACACACGCATGCACACACACACACACATGCACACACACACACACACACACGCATGCACACACACGCACGCACACGCATGCACACACACACACACACATGCACACACACACACACACACATGCATGCACACACACGCACACACACACGCACGCACACAAACACACACGCTCACACACACACACACACACACACGCATGCACACACACACATGCACACACACACACGCGCGCATGCACACACACACACGCACACACACGCACACACACACACACACACACGCATGCACACACACACACGCATGCACACACACACACACACATGCACACACACACACACATGCACACACACACACGCATGCACACACACACACGCATGCACACACACACACACACATGCATGCACACACACGCGCACACACACGCACGCACACAAACACAGACACACGCACGCACACAAACACACACACACACACATGCACACACACACGCGCACACACACACACACGCACACGCACACAAACACACACACACACACGCATGCACACACACGCGCACACACACATGCGCGCACACACACACGCACGCACACGCACACAAACGCACACGCACGCACACAAACACACACACACACACGCATGCACACACACACACACACGCGCACACACACACACGCGCACACACACGCACACACACACACACACGCGCACACACACAAACACACACACGCACGCACACACACCATTTAGCAGGAAAATTGAAACAATTGGCTTGGCTTGGCCTTATGGCTTTGGATGAAGTCATAAGGATATTTTTGTCACTCGCTGAGTGATATTTCCTTGCATGCTATAAAAATTAAATTCCATTTCAATCTTTCAACAGTACTCAAAAACTATGTCAGACAGGTGCACAGACACACAGGCGCCAACAGAGGTGTGTCACATACACAGAACTATACAGTGCTGACATCTTCAACGGGTAAACACTGAAGAAACAAAGTGGTGCCAAAATGAACTGATGAGGTGGTAAAAAAAGGGTTTGCTGCTGGCTGATGGGGAGTCTTACGTAACTGACTCTCGTAAGCAGCGTTCTCTGCACTCATGTTGAAGCTGGGGTGTACTGAGAACACAGAACCTGTGCCTCACCTGGACATGTTGTCGGGGGAACACGCAGAGGAGATGCTGGTGTCCATGCTGTCGGAGCTCTCCAGGCTGAGGGTGTCATAGGGCTGCTCGCTCGAGTGAGGCTGGTGGTGCAGGATGGAGTGGTGCATGATGGGAGGCGTAGGTGTGGCGTAGGGCACGGGGGCACCGAGGTGCGTCTGAGAGCCGTGCAGAGCCTCCCACTGACACTGCGCCTCGGCCTGAGCCTTCTGCTTGAGCTCGGCCAGTCGCCGCCGCTGCTCCTCAATCACCAGTTGGCCTGTAGGGGGCAGTAGAGAGGGGGAGGAGGAGAGAGTGTGGGTATGTGTGCGTGTGAGAGAGAGCGAAAGAGAATGTGTGTGTGTGTGTATGTATGTGTGTGTATGTGTATGAGAGAGAGAAAGAAAGAAAGAGAGAGGGATCGTGTGTGTGTGTTTGAGAGACAGGGACAAAGAGAGAGAAACCAGATGAGCACAAGACCATGGAGCTGTGGTCACTAGGCAGTGGTGTGTGCAGAGATACTGAGGGCTTTGGTGGCCCCAGTTTGGAATCAACATAAACATAAGGCTGATGAAACAGTGTGTGTGTGTGTTTTGACCACCGCTGATGAAGCCGACCAGCCAGCACAGATCTAATTCTAATACAAATTCAAAGACAATACAGAGAATTCACAGCAAAAATTCTCATCTATTCAACAAAAAATGATACAATGCATTCTGTCTACAGGAATATGCTGAATATATCCATACACAATACAGACAGAGGGTATAAGGGATTCACAATCACATCAACCATTTGTGAGCTCATAGAGTATGCACTAAACCTACTTGAAAAGTCAAAAAAAAACAAAAAACGATGTTTGGAGTTCTCCAAGCCAAAGTGTGTTGTTTAAAGTAAACACTTTCAATGCACTGACATGTCCTTGTTGAACACAAAAGATGAGAAAGTGCTAGAAGGCTAGCTCCCCATAATCAAAAGAAAACCACATGCCAGATCCTCTCTCTCAAGAGCAACAAAACACACCCACACACTGAATGTTCAGGGGACAAGCACAAAATAAATACGCTCATGACTCACATGTGGCAAGAGACAGCTCTGTGAGATCGCAAAGTGGGAACGTGGAACGACAGAGAGAAAGAACAGCTGTTAGCTCAGCTGGAGGGACTCGAGGTTTGATTGTAGTAAGCATTTTCATGACACATCAAACATGTGCATTCTTACATAAATTGTAATAAATATAACTAAAACTTCTCACAACTCCCAGAGGTAATGTAAAGTGCAACATGACCATCAGACATCAGAGAAAATGTGTGAATTGCTGGTGTTGCCTGAAACATGCCTGACTTTACAGGGAACATAAATGAAGAAGCTATCATCTATTACTACAACAGCAAATAAATGATCTGCTACAAGGTTATAATAATAATAGTCAATACCTGCAACAGTCATGCAATTGAAGGGATAATGGCCGACGAGGTGACTAGTTCGATGAGAAAATAATGGCAAGGTGGAGAACGCCGGCGAAACACGGAGCGCAGTTGCTTCAGCCGAGTCGTTACTTCCATGGAACTGGTCACCTTGTCGGCCGTTAACACGCTTATCTCCTGTCTGGATCAAAATTGATCTATAACTTTCTTTATATTTAGGAATCATGTGCATGAACTACAGAAAATAACCTATTATAGCTAACGTTAAGGGGGGGAAGAATGAACTATTTTACTACGGTTGTTATGGTTACCATTCATAAGCACACTGACATGGAACGGTGGTTCAAATTTTTTGGATCTACTTCAAAGGTAGCCAATTATACAAAGTTAATTCCCACCTCATCAGCCAATCAGAAAAAAGTGAACCCCATTGTTAAGAGAGATAATAAAATGATATCAGTCTTTAAATCTTAAAAAGGCGTAATGCTCTACAGTGCCATAATGGAAACTTTAGTGAGCCTGGTAAAAATGGCTGACAGTGTGAACGGATGTGAAAGTCGGTGAAGTGGGCATAACATTTTCAGGAAGTGAACTCTCAGATTCTGTTGCCTTTCCTAATGTGCCCATTTCCTCTGGAGTACGGCTCAGCCTTAGGTGCCCCACCGACTCACTCACGATTCTCCCCCCTCAGCAAGTCACCTGCTGAGAGGACTGGTGCTAAAGCTCGGATAATTAGGAGCTTCGTTTGGATAGCATCTCTCTTTTTTTGGGGGCATTATCTCTAAGATTCAGTTTCATAGAAGCTGTTGCCTCTCCAGGAACGTCTCCAGCTCAGGCTTTGATAGCTCTATCTATTGATCCATATGGATAGGAAGCTGTGTGTAAGGACTGTGTGTGTGTAAGGACTGTGTGTAAGGACTGTGCTGTGTGTAAAACGCTGTATTTGAAGATGAAATTACAAACACTTTCATAGTTTATGCCTCATCATTGCAATACTGATATCTTAACAATCACATCAGTGAGGGATGCAGATTTATCCACTTCCAAAATTCATTTTATGCATTTTATGCCAATACCGCATTGGCCACAGTGAGATGAGACTAACTTATCTGAGCACACCTTAATACAAACAGCATGTAGAAAAGGTGGCCTGAAAGAAAGGGTGTAAGAAAGCGGAAAGGAAACCGGGCTGTTTGCAGGGCTCTTCAGTAAACGAGGCAGTTACCTTTCTGCTGCAGGGCCAACTGCCTCTTGGCTTCTATGTCTTGCAGAGTGGCTGCCAGGTTGCGTGGCAGACTGCCAGTTCCCGGGTGGACCATTAGTGGACTCTGAGAGGAAATTAGCAAACACGGCCCACCGGTCAGTGCGTTAGCGCTAACTCAGTTTTACACACACACACACACGCACACACACACAGAGCACACACACACACACACACAGAGCACACACACACACACACACACACACACAGAGCACACACACATGCACATACACACAGAGCACACACACACACACACACACACACACACAGAGCACACACACACACACGCACACACACACAGAGCACACACACACACAGAGCACACACACACACACACGCACACACACACAGAGCACACACACACAGAGAGCAGACACAGAGCACACACACACATTTAGAGACTATAGAGAATTAAATCTAATGTTATAAAAATATAATACTACTAAATAGAAAATTACATAGAACATAATAGAACCAACTAAAATAATTATAGGATATTAGTAAATGCAGTCAGTCAGACATTCTGTTAGTGTGCACACAATCTACGGAAAAGACTAAAACTAAACAAATACAATGGTAACAGGAAACTGCATTTAAGATTCTTTTTAGAACACCTAACTTTTAGAATAAAAATATCCTCAAACCTTCAATTAAAATAAATCTGAAAAATGTGTTTGAGGAAAACATGTCTCCATGGGCTCTCAATAAATGAGTAATCAACAGCTACAATTTTCAGCGTGGCAGAACTATATCAGCCTATCAGGAGACTAGGAAAAATGTTAACATCCTTTTTTGCCAACTATTTTACCGAGACGAAACACACTGTGGGGAGGGGCTGGACTCCAACTGTGCCAATATGGTAAAAACAATCCAGATCTGCTAACAACGCCTAGAGCAGCTCGACAACATGGCAGACTGATAAATGTAGAATGCAAAAACAAAGTGGTCTAGAGTAGACTAGCCTGGAGTACACAAACTGAGTGGGATACTTCTGTCCTTCCTGCCCTTTCCTATCAGTAATCTACTGTCTGTTTCTGTTTGCTTCTTATTTTTCTTCCCCGTCTCCAAAAAATCATTTGCTTGCAGCACAAATCAATCTCCCCAACCCCACGGCCACATCTGCTAATTCCCTTGCATTGCACAATATTTTGCAACATGTGAGTTTTTGAAAGTGCAGGCTTGGGTGTTTTTTTTGGTTACCCTTGATGGTGTGTTGCGACCCAGAGTGGCCGTTGCATATGGAGGCGAAAGCCCAGCGCTGACTTTGGGTCTCAGGGCAGTCTGGCCCGCATCACTGCCCAGCTTGGAGCGGAACATCTGGACAAGGTGAGAGAAGAGGAGCAGGGGGAGAAAAAGGAGTTTAAAAAGTTAGCCGTCATATGCTACACTGTTCCTTGATAGCATGGATACTAACAATTTTGTTTTTAGATTTTTAGATTTATGTATTTTATTTTAGGTATATGTGTTTCCTAATGCACTTTCACGTGCCAATATGTTAACTGTTTCGCCTGTTTTGCATTTGGTTTTAAATACCAGATGTCGTGACGAGATGTGCAATGACCACACAAATTTAAATGGTGGAATATTTAAGTGCAACTTAACCTTGACCTTAGATACATTTCTTAATAGCACTACCAGTACTGCAGCAGACATCTTGATATATGCACAGGTAATATATCAAAATTACCTACAGTGACAACGAGTGTACAAGAGTATGGTCACAACTGTTTTTTGTCAACCAATAAACAGATAAAAAATCATTTTGTGTATTGTGTCAGGGTTCTTTGTCACTCCTGAGCTCCACTTACAGAAGCTGAAGAACAGGAACCAACAGTGCTATCTCCAAAACATGTTGACTGACAAAGTAATACACTTAATTTCATACAAAATCCCATGCGTGAGTTAGTGCCAGTGAACTGGAGACAGTCCCAAGGTTGATAATAAGCTGGGATACCATTCCGTCGGTTACAATTTAGTTTGTTATCAAAATGACTTTGAAGTCATTGTATTACGATAAAAAAACTTGCTTAGGGGCCCTTTAAATAACCCCCATTCACTAAAGCTGAGCTACATAGCCTAACATTGCAGGGTCTAGGCCCACTTATCTGCTATCTAAGCCTTGTCTATTATGTGTGACTGACTTGCCTACAAAGCACCAAACCACAATGTAGTACTGCACAGTATGTACATTATATGAATGGAAAAATACTGAGTGATACAACCTGAGCTAACAGCACCCCACTTTGGCTCTGTCATTTACAGCTCCTGTACAGACCCGTCTGCTGACTGAAATATATAGATGCTATGAGTGGAAGGAGGGGAGAAGAGGAGAGGAAGGGGCCTGATAATTAGATCCCTGAAGCAATGAGTCTGGCTGGGCTTTTAAACCCCCTGACTACAGGGCTGGGGAGGGGACCAGGGGGACCAGCAGCCCCTGGGGCTACTGCTACGATATTCACAGAGTCAGGGAGAAAGCAACAGAGAATACCAAAAGCAGAACGAATAGAAAAGAGAGAGAATTCAAATATTTAACATTCAGGGACAAAAGAGCCCTGTGTTTCTATAACGGTAACTTTATGAGCTTTCTATAGGCCTTTGCACAAGCAGAATGAAGAGGAAGCCAGAGGAAATTAAAACAACATTCAATGACAAAAGAGCCCTATATTTCTAATAAGTAATTGCAAATTAAAAGAGCCCTATATTTCTAATAAGTAATTGCAAATTAAAGCTTTCGTAATTTCACCATTGCCAAGGTTGGGAAGACAGTATTGTGTTTGGTCCAAACCTCTGAGTGTTATCTACGTTTTTAACATTGTTCATGTCACATGTTATGTGCTTTTTAATCCCTTCAAAAATATGAGATATGTGCCTTTAACAACAGAGAGAGAAATCTCAGTTCAGATGAAATAGGAAAACTCCGGCATGGGCATTTACAAACAACTGTATTTCAACTGTGATCACATAATAACATAATTGCACTGTAAGAGGATTAGTGGCTTGTGCAACTTCTTCAAACAAGACTGGCGCTGACTGACTGAGCTATCCTAGGCACATTTCAGTAGATGCTGGAATTTTCCATACTAAATCATAGCATTCCTGTCATCACATAAAACTACACACAGGAGAATTTAAATGGTCGTTTGAACAGTCTTAAAATGTGCAACAACTGTACCTGTCATTACTACTACTACTACTACTACTACTACTACTACTACTACTACAAATTACGTTTGTTCGTTTCCACTTCTGCAGCCTAATTGTATTTATTTTATTATTTACCATTGTGCACTGTGTACCTCTCAGACGTGTACTGAGCACTGTGTACCTCTCAGACATTTACTGTCCATTGTATACCTCGCTGACGTTTTTTTCATGTACAGCTGCACTTGCCGTGTAAATCAGTTGTGACCTTTGCCTGTGAAAGGCCCTCTATAAATGAGTTTCACTATCACTTTATATTATCCCTGCACCTACTTGCACATGAAGTGGGGATAATGGGGGGAAGGGAGGGGAGGGGAAGAGGAGGAAGGTGACACACACCTCAGGAGAGAGAGAGAGGGAGGAACTATACGGTGAAGGAGAGGGGAAGCAGGAGAGAACAGAGGCAGCGCAGGCTGAGGCCGACGGGCTAGCGCGGGTAGGAGAGGTAGGGGAGGACTCCACCTTGGGCATCCCATACATCTGATTGATTTGGCCCACAGTGACATACTCTTTCACCTGGGGAGAGACAGCCAACACAGGACAAGACAGACAGACAGACAGTCAGACAGGCAAAAAGAGAGTCAAAGAGATGGTCAAAGCAGAGTGAACCAGGAAGACAGAGATATGGAGAGAGTGAGTCAAAGAGAGAGAGGCGTGAAGAGATAGAGAGACAGACGAGCCCAGAGGTCTCTGCATAAATCCTTTGTGTGTCAGAGATTCTCGTATGCATTTGCAGTGGATCACAGGAGTCTGAAGCAATGGGACTGGGGGTGAGGGGTAGAGGAATGTGGTTAGGGAAGCACAGAGCAGATGGGGAGGAATCAATAATTCAACAGCCTTCTGCACTCACTCACTGTCTGTGTTTAGCACTCCCGAAAAGCACAGACTTGGGTCGTATGGCACCAAACGACCTGTGGTAACAGAATGCCATAGGTGGCATCCCGTGCAAGTAAGAACACCCAGGGGGCATTGCAGTCATCATCGATGAGTCTTTATCGACTACAGTGAGACTCTTTGTCAGAGATTCTATCATTATTTTGAAAGCTTTATTATTTAATTTGTTGAGTAGGAGTCATTTAAAATATTCACAGCATTTTCCCCATTTATTTGATTCAGTTTTTTTTTCCTGTGTTTTATTATTGTAAGCGCTAACAACTGCCAATATACACATCACCCCAGTAGGGGGCAGTCATGCACCGCAGACAAGGGCACCATCTGCCATAACACAGTCATTTACAATGGGAGTCATTCATTTTTGTTTTAGCAGTGAAACTCTTATCAAATTGCATTTCAATCTGGACAAAATTTATTGTCTGCCTTACCAAGGCTACTAGTTAAGGGGAAAAAAGTGAATGTTGTGAATTTAGCATTTAAACATTTTCATTAATATTATTCTTGCATGGTAGATAGAGGTACAAGTACTCAGTGGGGTGTCCCTTGTCCAAGCCCAAAGCATTTACCTCTTTTAAGGTGTTGGAGTTCTTTGGGAAAGTTCGTCCACCAGTTAGAGTGAGGTATCTCTTCTCCAAACCTGACAGTCTTTCCTTCTCCTGCAAAAAAAGCAATAAAAAGTGTTTAAAGGTAAACAACGACAGACCTTTATCAGTCCCTGCAAGAATAAAGTTAAAAAAGAACAAAACATAGCATTCTTTTAACATTATTTGCTTTGCTTGCTTCGCACTAACAGTTATGACTCATTTCAAAAGAAGGGAGGTCTGGAGGTCAAAAATCACAGGCTTGCCTGGTATGCCTTTAAAAACTGGTAAGACAACATGCCTTTGAAGCTGTTGTACTGAGGTCAAAAACCTAAAAAGCTAAAACGTTTTGTTTGTGTTGTGTAAACTCCAAGGCCCCCTAAATGAGCCAGTACATAACAAACTGGCCACAAGGTGCTACGTTCCTGCCTTGTGTTACTTTACAGTTTGTGTACTTACTGTATGTACCTGTGACACATTTTCTCTAACACACTAGCTGACGTAGGTGAATGCAGATCTTGCAGCGTGTGGAGGTTACCTTCTGTAGAAGTTGGAGAGTGTCGAGTCTCTCTTTGGCAAGGCGGTCATACTCCTGGGCTGCCTGGAGACCAAGCTGGTTAGCCTGGCTCTCCAGTGCAGTGACCTTCTCCTATAGAAGGAAGGCAACATTAATCTATCTGGCACTACATCCCTGCTTGATGGGTGGAGCAAATATAGTGTTATTATGTAGGGTTATTTTATATGTATTTATATATATGGTGACTTTTCTGTTTAGGTCTGGCATGTATGTGTTGATATATGTTTATGTACCTGAGTGGTGTAATCAATTTGGCTTGCAGCAACAGGTGTGTATGTTGGAGCGGAGGTGGTGGGTCCAAGGTGTGTGTGATTGGTGTATTTATGCATTGATGTCTGTGAGGCCCTATACTGACTGGGAAAACACATTTCCATTGTGGACAATAAAGTCTGTCTGTCTATCTATCTATCTATCTATCTATCTATCTATTATCTATCTATCTATCTATCTATCTATCTATCTATCTATTATCTATCTGTCTATCTATCTATGTATGTATGTATGTATCTATGCTTCTGTAGTGTTGTGTAAATTCTGTCATTTCAAGGGATTATCTGGAGTGAATCAACCAGTAGCCCCGATGTTTCACATTGCTGAGTGCTGTCGGTAGGTACGAGAACAACAGAATTTGGTGCAGTGGAGACCAAATAGCGAACTGGCAGCCAACACTAATTGATGAGGGCAAGAAAGTTTTGTGTTTCTTATGCTCCCATCTGTTAGCATTAGCTGACAGTTTGAAAATTAGTCTACATTGTGCCAAGTGCTGTGATTCTCATACATTTACATTTATGCATTTAGGAAACACTTTATCCAAAGCGACTTACAAAAGAGGATAACGTTCAAGCTACAGCACAATGGAAAAACTAAGAGTGCATATTGCTAACATACATTTGTTTAAGTTGAAAGTGCAATAGTGTAATAAAAGTGCAGTATAAAAGAGAGATTAAGTGTAAGAGGTTAAGTGCATTTATGGTATTCAGAAATTCAAGGCAGGAGATATTCTTGGAAGAGCTGGGTCTTCACGAGTTTCTTGAAGGTGACAACCTACCATCAGCACTCATCAGTCTTAAATAACAGGGATAAGGGCTGATTGACTCCGGATTTTTCCTTTAAGTTTTCCTTTAACTCAAAGTTAAGAGTTCAGCATCCAGAGTGCTTAGTTTGTGCTGCTGTTGCCTACAGGTGAGTGTGGGGTGGGGGCGTCAGTGCTCCAGGGTCACAGAGCCCGTCGGATTGACACACAATGTGTCTTCATGCACATGTGAAATGTTTGTCTTCACAGACCCGTCAGGGAAGGAGAGTATTTTTAACTGTGCAAGGTAGAGAGGACAAGGTGGAGGGCCATCACAGACATCAGCAGGCCCAAACAGATCTAGTCATGTTGCTTGGAGCAGCCATGGCCTACTGGTTAGGGCTGCGGGCTTGTAACCAAAGGGTTGCTGATTTGATCCCTGACCAGTAGACCATGGCTGAAGTGTCCTTGAGCATGACTATAGCAGGTGGCCAACTGCTGGGTTAGTGTGTACTTCACTCTCCTGTGTGTGTTTCACTAATTCACAACTGGGTTAGTGTGTACTTCACTATCCTGTGTGTGTTTCACTAATTCACAACTGGGTTAGTGTGTACTTCACTATCCTGTGTGTGTTCCACTAATTCACAACTGGGTTAGTGTGTACTTCACTCTCCTGTGTGTGTTTCACTAATTCACAACTGGGTTAGTGTGTACTTCACTATCCTGTGTGTGTTTCACTAATTCACAACTGGGTAAAATGCAGAGACTAAATTTTCCTCATGGGATCAAAAGAGTACAGATTATTATTATTACTGTAAGTAACAGCAGTCAATAGCAGCTCTGTGTCCAATATCAGTGCTGAGAATCCAAAAATATAAAGTGTGTGTGTGTGTGTTTGTGTGAGAGTGTGAGTGTGAGTGACCCAACCTTGCTCTGCTGTGGGCGGTGTGGGGTCGCTGCTGTGGTAGTCTGCATGCTCCTTCAGCAGTGTGTATGTGTGTGGTTGTGTGTGTGTGTGTGTGTGATCCTTCCTTCCTCCTGAGGATGCTGCTGTGGTAGTCTGCACGCTCCTTCAGCCATGTGTGTGCGTGTGCATGTGTGTGTGTGTGTGTGTGTGTGTGAGATCCTACCCTCCTCCTGAGGATGCTGCTGTGGTAGTCTGCACGCTCCTTCAGTCATGTGTGTGTGTGTGCATGTGTGTGTGTGTGTGTGCGTGTGTGTGTGTGAGATCCTACCTTCCTCCTGAGGATGCTGCTGTGGTAGTCTGCACGCTCCTTCAGCCATGTGTGTGTGTGTGCATGTGTGTGTGTGTGTGTGTGTGTGTGTGAGATCCTACCCTCCTCCTGAGGATGCTGCTGTGGTAGTCTGCACGCTCCTTCAGCAGCTGTTGGCTGATGGTCTCCCTCTCCTCCTCCAAACTACTCTCCTTCTCCAGCTGCTGAAACTCCAGGTCCTCAAACTGCTTGGTCTCCGCTTCTAGGGCCTCTGCTTCCTGAGACGTCCAATGAGACACAGTTCATTTAAACAGCTAATCCTGAGATGTCCAGTGAGTCACAGTTCATTTAAACAGCTAATCCTGAGATGTCCAGTGAGTCACAGTTCATTTAAACAGCTAATACTGAGATGTCCAGTGAGTCACAGTTCAGTACAAGACTGATCTTGAGACGCCCCAATGAGACACAGCACAGTATACAAGTGTTTTATAAGACACAGGTCATGGTAGTCAAGGTTCAGTTATAAGCAACTGGACTTCTTTTTTCAAGTTTGAAGACGTTTCACCTTTCCCATCACCAGGCTAGAACTGAAGAAGCCTTTTGGATGAAAGGTGAAACATCTTCAAGCTCCAAAACAGAAGTCTAGTTGCGTATAACTGAACACCTTGACAAGACACAGCTACCTACATGACTGATACAGCCATCAGTCATCCCCAGTATGATCACCGCCATCACCACAGATCATCAACAGTCACCAACTAACATCAACTTTTCTCATCAGAGTAGGCATACTTCACAAACATACACACACACAGACTGTGAGTTGTCCCAAAGGCAATCACCTTGAAAATGTTTCAATTACCCCCTGAAATCACACAAGTTAATGTACAACTGAATCAACTGAATTCCAAACAGTCATTAGACATGTCGGCCACTGGTCCCCAAGCCTGCAGGCTTTCAGTTCAACATCTATGAGGGGAAATGAGTTTGGAGAGACTGAGAGATATTGTCTGTGAAAGCGGCCAATAATGCTTATCTCCTCCACCTCATACAGCCACATAGAGGGTAAGACAATATGCTCATCTCCCCCACCTCATACACCCACATAGAGGGTAAGACAATATGCTCATCTCCCCCACCTCATACAGCCACATAGAGGGTAAGACAATATGCTCATCTCCCCCACCTCATACACCCACATAGAGGGTAAGACAATGGTGAGTACTTAATGTCACATCTGTTTCCCTGGCCAAGAAAAGATTACAGTCAGATCTCAAAACACTCCCGCTTCAACCTCAGGAAGTGCAGAAATAGTAAGGCATAATTGTGTGCTTTGTCATTGACCAAACTTACATAACTTGGACCCATTATATGGACCCATTATTATGGAGACCACATGACCTTCTGTCTGAAACCTATCTGCATAGTCTCTGGAATGATTAGACAGAAAGAGAAAGCAGCTGTTGCCCAGTTATTATAGTCTACTGTTAAAGGCTGTATTAATGGATTAGTCCTACATGTTAAAATGTGGAAGAAAAGCAGGTAGATGCAAATATCACCTCCAAAAGCCACCTTGTTTTGATGAGGTAGAGCACATACATAGAATAGACCTTGTTTGATAGGGTAGAGCACATACATAGAATCTTTTGAGACCTTGTTTTGATGAGGTAGAGCACATACATAGAATCTTTTGAGACCTTGCGCATTTGCACATTCTTGCTACATTCCCACAGATGCCCCATAGCACTCTGGAATGCAGGCAAAAGAACATGGGGGAGGGGGGGGGTGGAATTCTAGTGTTCTGTGGCACCAGCCAGAGAATGTTATATTCCACTGGATATATTGTCTCTGTTGCCAACAAACTCAACAAACTCAACAAACACAACGCGCACACCCTCTTGCAACAGACGGAAATTACAGGCTACGCATCCTCTGAGAGAGGGAGGGAGGGGGAGAGAGAGAGAGAGAGAGAGTGAGAGAGAGAGCAAAGGGTAAATAACAAAATAACCACCACCAAATTAGATATTTAAAGAAGGTGGTAAATTGACTTTCTCTCTGCCAGGATGCTCACGGTGTGGGTTTAAAAGAACTGTAATTGTGTGTGTGCATGTGTGTGTGTGTGTGTCTGTGTGTGTGTGTGTGTGTGTGTGTGTGTGTGTGTGTTTGTGTGTGTGTGTGTGTGTGTGTGTGTGTGTGTGTGTGTGTGTGTGTGCGTGTGTGTGTGTGTATGTATGAGAGAGAGAGCGCATGTGTGTATGAGAGAGAAGGAGTGTGTGTGTGTGTGTGTGTGTGTGTGTGTGTGTGTGTGTGTGTGTGTGTGTGTGTGTGTATGTGTGTGTGAGAAAGACAGAGTGTGTGTGTTGGTGTGTGTGTATGTGTGTATAAGAGAAAGGGAGTGTGTGTGTGTGTGTGTCTGTATGTGTGTGTCTCTGTGTGTGTGTGTGTACGTGCACTTGAGGCCCCAGAGGTCGTTTGGCATGGGGACGACAGCTTTAGCCGCAGGAGAGTTGTGACTGACCCTTTTGAGCTGTTCCTGTAACTGCTCCCGCAGCGACTCGGGGCAGTTATGGAGCTGGTTCTTCAACTCATTGTAGCCCTCCTGAAGCCGCGTGAGGGCTTCCCTCTCAGCGTCAACGTTGGCTTGCTCCTACCAGAGAAAGACATAAAACAGCACGCACAGGGGGAGTAAGGGGGGCGGAGGAGAGAGAGTGGTGGAGAGACAGAGTGTGAGAGAGAGGAGGAGAAAAGGAGAGAAAAAAAACACACACACATAGTGTGCCCCCCTCCACACACACACACACACACACACACACAAACATCTCTGCATGCCACACAAATGCACACACCCACGCTCACACATACACACACATATACACACACACACCTTCACTTCCACCACCTCTGTTCCTGCTGCTACTACAATACAATAACGGGCCTGTTCAGCGGAACAGGAGTGGGGTTCTTCACTAGTAAAACCACAGGCTACGTAGGGCTGTGTGAGTAAAACAAGCAGCCCGACAGGAGAAATAAATACCATAGGACTGCCTACAGCAAAGACTGAATGAAATAGTCCAAAAAAGCATAAATGGTTCCTTTGAGTGAACGCAACACATCAATTATTCATTACCATCATCATGTCGCATTAAGGACATAACACTAAATTATTTAAGACCAACCAAGTAGGATTTTACAATGGTATCACCCAGGGGAAGTGCTAATTCTGATATTAAAATATGCGCTATATATTTAGCACAGAAATAGATTGTTTATGTGTGGGCTGTGAAACACCTGAAAATAACAGCACTGCACATGAGCAGTAACTGGCCAATCCAGGCCTCTGCTGCTTGTTCCACCGCTAGGAAAAAACTGATCCTGTGCCATGTACATACAGCCTTCACTGTCATGCTCAATTGAGCAATCTCCAGAGAAAAGGGAAGCCCAGCTGGGAGAGAGTTGGAGCCTCTAGGATGAAAGGATAGAAGAAAAGATGGAAAGAGGGAAGGAGGGAGGGAGGGTGTGTGTGAGGAGAGACGACTGAAGCAGTGTGGGGATTAGGCGTTAACGAAGGCTGGTTAGCGGAAACCCGCGGTCGAACCAAGCAGGCGAACAGAGGACTCGTCTGCGGCGTGTGCAGGGCAGACAATGAGAGAGATAACGCTCCCTCTCTTGTAGTAAATAGGTCTCTCATTAAGTCACACCAACAGTGGCCATTTAAATCCTCACCGTCTTTCAACAAAACATTCATGCATGTGTACAAAGACAGGGAGGAACATACATCCAGTGTCAACTCCACAAAGAAAGAGTAGAGGAAAGAGTCCCAGCTGAAGAGGTACCAATGGCTCATAGAGTAATTACAGTAGGCATACGGGTACATGCGTACACCTCAACCAAACCTAGAAACGACAGACTTGTTCTGTCATCAGAAAAGTTTCGCTTTTTCCTCTTTTTCCAAACATTTCTTCTCACCCTGAAAGTGTATTTCACCGGCCTTATAGCAAGAAGAATTTATATTCCTGATGCTACCTGATCAAAGATGTTATATAAATATCTATGGCCTGGAACATGCCTGAGTTGCAGCACAGTGCATGACAATAAAACAACAAAACAAAAAATTATTGTATTATTTCTTACATCAATGTATTTATGTACTATATGCAAAAATATGTAAAGAAAAACGAGCAAAAGGTTAGGAAACATCTGCATTTGTGAAAGGTCTAGGTATGAAGTCTGTACCTTTAAAAAAACGTATCATTTACTGTTGCGTGCTGGCAATGTGAATTTTAAGTGAAAAGCTTTGCACCCCTCAGGAGTGTACAAACTGAACTAGTGAGAAGTTAAAAATAATCGCTGTAGGGGTGTGTGTGTGTGTGTGAGAGAGAGTGAATGTGTGTGCATGTATATGTGTGTGTGTGTGTGTGTGTGAGAGAGAGAGAGAGAGAAAGAGTGGGTGTGCATGCATATGTGTGTGTGTGTGTGAGAGAGTAAATGTGTGTGCATGTATATGTGTGTGTGTGAGTGTGTGTGTGTGCGAGTGTCCTACCTTGTCCTTCTCCCTTTGGATGGCACTCTCCAGCTGGGTGAGTTTGTGTTGCAGCTGACTGATGATGTCATCCTCAGCCTGGATCTGCTCCAATTCCGCCTCTCGCTCTCCCTGTAGCAGGGCTCTCTCCATCTCAGCCTGCACACACACACACAGATGCGCACACACACACACACACAGACGCGCACATACACACACACACACACACACACAGAGGTGCGCACACACACACACACAATCACACATACATACAATCACGCACACAGACACACAAACATTACATACCTGCCAAAAACAACTCAGACAACACATCTGTCTAAATACCTCCCCTACCCAAATTTATCTATCAATAAAAACAACAGATACAACACACACAAAAAAGCCCCCCCCCACCCCCCCCACCCCCCACACACACACACACACACCCACACACAGAGACGTGCAAAAACAGCCGGCCCAGCAGCAGTCTGTCTGGTACTGGTACCTCCTGCTTGGACTCCTGTAACTGCTGCTCCAGTTCTGTGAGCCGGGTCTTGAGCTCGTCAACCTGCTTGAGAGCCCGCACTCGCTCTTCTTCCAGGTAGCCCAACTCCAGTCCGCCCTCCAGACCTGCAGACCCGTTCTGACAAACAGGACACACATGCAAAACAGTCAGCTGGAGCAGAACAGTCAAACAGCACAAGTGTAAGAACTTGACATGGGTTTGATTGTTTATATTGTTTATTCTACGTCTCCCAGAATGCTTGGCGGTGGGGAGTTCTGAGGGGAGAGAGAGGAGAGGAAGTGTTCCTGGAATATATTGCAGAAGTAGGGGAACTAGGAAACAAGTTTGAACTCATTTCATTACACTACACCAAGAACGTCCACCAAAGGATTGCACATAATGTTTACACAGCCAATGCTGGAGAACAGAGTGAGACTAGAACATTTGGATCCCTTGCAAGAGATAGTTCACAAAAGAGATTCAAAATATTGCAGTATGACCCAAGTCTTAGAGTAAAAACACATCACAAACATCACCACAGCACACAACGCCTGAGCCTATGTATTCAACGCGTCATATCATTTTTTTTCGTGACCACTAATTGATACGAGACAAGGCAGTATCATCAGCATTTAAAAGCAACAGATGAAGACATTTTTGGGCAGAGTTGCTGAGCAATGCAGCTATGTGCTTAGAAAAGAAAATGTTCCTTAAGCATTTGCCAAGAAATGAATATCAGGGTCTAAAAGTCACTTGTTCTCTTTCATGCCTGAGGGGTCTGATCTCACAATACTAGTTAGATAATGCTGCTTTTGCTGTTATCTGTGGCTGCAAAGGCGAAAGAACAGGTCTTTGATATGAACACGGACTCATAGCATTCTGAGTACACATTTTACCAGCAGCGTTTCACAGTAAATCACATTTCAGTCTGAAAAATAAGTCTAAAAAAGTAAATCACATTTCAGTAACAGTAAATCACATTTCAGTCTGAAAAATAAGTCTAAAAAAGTACATCACATTTCAGTCTGAAAAATAAGTCTAAAAAAGTCTTCAAGTGGGATTAATGGGAGAGACCCCAAGCACCTTGCTTTTGCACTGCCCAGCCAGAACTACTATTCAAGTTCATTAGAGGTGGAACGTGAGCTGGGACTCTAATGGATCACTGGGCTTAAGTGGGAACTGCTGCACTTCCTATGCAGTTATTAAGATACAGAGTTATGACTCCCAGGACTTCTTATCAAAAGTGTCATGGGTGTCTCATGGACATGAGAGCTTTTTCTATTAAGATCTTCACATAAAGGCATTGTTATGACACCCTTCACTGAACCAGTCTTACACAGCATCTGGATAATGCTCAGAGAGACTCTTTTTTTTTAGTGGGGGTGCGCGATGTAATATTATAAATGAATGAAATACCTAATATTAAAAAAAGTGAGAAATAGCCTATGTAACTGATCTGTTCTAAGAAGTGGGTGGACTCTGTATCCAACGCTCACCACATCCCTGCTTGGCACATTCCATTTTAATGTTCACTGACTTAGAGTCATTCTTTTCAAGACCACCTCACACCTATCGAACAGAATGGAATCTGGCATCCTTGCACTGTCACCACACTGATTATGATTAGATTATATCTGTCTGTGTTCATTCACTCAACAAAATTCTTCATCTTAGCACCATTGAGTGGGAGCAAGTGACAGAACCTGTCAGTGCGGGTGTATCCATGCCAACACGGACACATGGGAATTTTCATTCCCAATTCTTTGTCTCGGCACGTCACCTTCCAAGAGGGCTCCAAAGGCTTTTTTAGGGTGATGGTGGCGTAGGGCTTAAGAAACCTGGCTAGCATGCTAGTGGCCTGTAAACTGTGGGTTTGAATCCCAGCTGCCACTGTTGAGTGCCCTTGAGCCAGGCACTTAACCCTAAGTTGCTCTAGGGGAGACTGGCCCAGTTGTAATTCACAGTTGAAAGATGTAAGTCACTTTGGATAAAAGTGCATGCTAAATGTATAAATTTAATGTAAAGGTTTTTATTAGCGGACAAACTGATGTTGGCATCGGAGTGCGGTCCGCCAGGAAGTCAAAACTATCCTGAGAAGGCCCACGGTGCAAAAGTAGTGCTCCCCACCTCCTGTTGTGTGACCTCCACGCAGCTGCCGCAGTCGTCCTTGTGGTTCTCGTCCTCGCTGCCTCTCTGCCTGCGGGTCATACGGGGTGATGATCCCATTCGCAGGGTGTCCATGGAGGGACCCAGCTCGCCCAACACCCCCATCCCCAGGTCAGGCTTGTTGTACTCGGCACAAAGGTTCAGGATGGTCTCCAGCCTCTGGCGCTCCTAGGGACACAAGATGGGAGGACAGGAGAACAGGAGACAAACAAGAGTTAATAACTTCAGAAAGCAAAACGTCTCACCAAGTATTCGTTTCCATCGGTTCACTAAACCAGAATGAGTTTAATTAGCATGCCTCTTCAGCCAGGCAGATCAGCTAATTCACATTCATTCAAATACACCGTTTTTACTGCACAGGCATAATCAATACAGGGAAGAACTTCTACTTTCTGAAGGATGTCCACCTCTGAATCAGTTGTCAGTTGTCTCCCCTTCTAAGGCCTTCCTGTTGCACATGCTCACCCAAACAAACCCCCTGTGTCCTTGGGCTTGCCTGCACCTCACCCCATCACTTTGCTCCAGCTTGGCCTCCTGCTTCACAATTTCACAAATGACCAATGAGCAGAAGCAAAATGCTGAGAGGAGCATTTGCCGTCTGTGCCTGTTTCAAATCTCTAAAGATTGGCCTATTTTTCTGCGTTTGTTTATTCTGCTGTCGGGAGCAATATGTCATGTGGTGTGTTTGTGTGTGTGTGTGTGTCCATCATAAACTGACTGCAGTGGGAGAGAAGAGTCAGTTTTCAGTGGCTAAAATGACAGTGTGAGTGCGCTCCTATGTGCCTATAAAACAAACAACCATGACGTCCGCCCGGCTTTATCTGTTTATGTGCCCCGTTATCTGTTTTGCTGAGGCCCGTAACAATGGCAACCGCTGCTGAGTGCACAAACCAGGAACAGCCAGTCAGCCAGTGAGACAGAACTGCCAGGCCGAAGCTCCCCACTTGCATTTTGACACCATAAAAACCAAGTGTTCCTGGCAGTGAAGAAGCATGGGTCCGTTCAACCACTGCAGTACACTAACCTGCAATCTGAAATGATTATGTGCTGGTTCTTGGCTCCACAAGTTTCCATCACCGAGGAGTACAGTATGTGCGGAGGACAGAAATAAAAAAAAAATCAACTTAAGTAAGTAGAAAAAATATCAGCTTAATCAGCATATGAACAATTCCCCGGTCAAACACACTCCAAGTCTTCTTTAGGCCATTTCATGTGATCAAGGCAAAAGCAATGGGACGTTTCCACTGATCTGTCACTGAACAGATCATTTGTTTTGGGGGAACGCACATTGGCGATGGAATTACTCCACATGAGCCGAGCGAGCTGTTTGAACAGTGTTGAGAAATTGCAATGAGGTCGTCCCATAATCCCCAAGGACTACTCTTTTCAACTAAAACATACACAACAAAGTTTTTTTTTTATTTTTTTTTTTTAAAGTGTGTCAAAACAGCCAGAGATGCCCATTTCCTGATGAAAATGCATGACAGCTTAATTAATGATGGCAGTGAAGAGCACCAGCAGTGCACCTCAGCCAATCACTGGTCCAGAGCTCTGTGATGCGTCTGCTGATGATCCGCATGAAGCTAATGACTACCCCAGCAGGTAGGCTTCAGTGTTTCCCTCATTGTCTAGAACGGCTGCCCACCATAGTCTAATTTGCACCACCAGGGTCTAAATATGGGTAAACAATTACATCAGCCATATCCCACGCATCCATGCTGATGTTTCAGTCTCTTTTGTTTGCATTAGTTTAAATTTTGTCATCAGTGCCAATTCAGGTGTGTTTTGCAGAGACAATGAACATAAAGTTCAGTGGAAGTGCACTGCAAGCATTCTAGAGAACTCCCCACCGTGATCTCAAAATATTTCTGCACTTATAACACTGCAGACAGGCTTTGACATGGCCTCATGGCACCATAAAACAGCATACATTATACACCTTCTCAACACCACTCCCCCCCACCTCTGCAACAAAAAAAGAAACAAAGACAAGACAAAATGTTCATCCAAAGAGAGTCGAGTTTCTGTAACTAGCAGATGACATCATGCGCGGCGTCTGCATTCTAGGTGTAATTAGTGGGCTAACGCGACGCTTGACGTGAGAGTTAATATCTCTTGCCTCTCGCTTGTTTTTGCAAGAGCTGTCTCAAAGGAACTTGGCTCAAAAACTCCATTCACATTCACAGTGCCTGTCCAGGTTGCCAGAGACAGCCTGTGTTTCCGTAAAGAGCAAATCCTGTTCAGATCTGCAACCTGTTCTGACAAAGAGCACTGTACATGGCCCCAGGACAAACCTTTGGAGACACTGGGCTCTTTCACATGACACGATTTTGCTCCCTTAGGAGAGGAAAGAACACAGCCCTAACTTACAGCACTCCTAGAAACAGGCCTGCAGCAGAAAGCAAAGACCTTATTGGGCCTGCATTGAAGATTTGTAAATCAAGAATGAACCAAGAGCACATATCCTTAAGTAAACAGGCTAAACAGCATAAACTACATGTTTTCTGAAAGCCTGTGTTCTCTGGATATGTTTTCATGTGCACTGAGACGTGTCCCAACTTTCTGCACCCCATAGCCTATATCAACCATAAGTGGCACATGGGCTGAATTCAAGTGTCCTTTCTAACCTAAACTCTTAAACCCTCAAAGACTGAACTGGCATGAATCTGCCAGTTATGGAGTATATTCATGCCAGTTCACTCTTTAAGGATTCAGAAGTTCAAGAGGGACACAGAGATTCAGACATACTCAGATCCAGAGATACTCGACTTGTCTTGAGAGAGAGAGAGAGAGAGAGAGAGAAAGAAAATAAAAGAAAGTAGTGTGAGTAGAGTGGATAAGAGAGGAGAGGAGGGGATAGAAGGGTAGGGGAGAGGAGAGTAGAGTAGAGTAGAAGAGAGGAGAGGAGAGGACAAGACAGGAGAGGAGAGGAGGTGAGGAGAGAGGACAGAAGAGGACAGGACAGAAGAGGAGAGGAGGTGAGAGGAGAGGAGAGAGAGGAAGGGGTTGAAGGGGGAAAGGAGAGGAGAACAGAGGAGAAGAGGGGACAGGAGAGGAGAGGAGAGGAGAAGAGAGGACAGGAGAAGTGAAGAGAGGAGAGGAGAGGACAGGTGAGGAGAGGAGGTGAGGGGAGAAGAGAGGAGAGGAGAGGAGAGAAGAGGAGAGGAGAGAGGTCATGCCCGTTCCATCCTCTGAGAGAATGAGAGGGCAGCCCTCCGTCAAAAGCTGTCAGGAGACAGATGAACAAACACAAGATGCCCCTACACATACACGCACACACACACTCGCGCACACACACACACAGCAAAACACTACCAGGTCTAATCCAAACTCTCTCCAGCTACCTGACAATAGAGGCTGTTCAGTGAGTTGTGACACTCACAGCATTAAGCTCATTCTCTCACTGCCATGCTAATAGCTTACTTAGCACTCTGACAACCTCTACTGCGACAGCGCAGAGATTGCACCTCCTACTTCACAAACAGCTACTGTAATGCTGGGGCAGCATGGCTTTGGACAAAGACAGAGTCTACCAAATACTAAACAGCACAGGAAATTATTTACATTCACAAAATAGAGGACATTTTTAAATAAAATATCTGTAACTATAATCCATTTTTTTCAGTACTGTCATTGCCATTAGATGTCACTGACTGAAAAAGCTAAGTGACCCCCTTCCTTCAATATCACTCCCCACCAGTACCACCATTTCTACCTCATCCTCCACCCAACCACCACTTTCATTCATACCTCCACCCACCCCCACCACCTGCAGCCAGCTAGCGCTGTGACCCTCGCACAAGGACGTGAGAGTTGATCCAGCTCCACCAGTGAGAGCGCACAGAGAGCACTGTTTACTTCTGTCAGCCCCAGCCAAAGAGCAAAGCATGCAAACATACTGCTGTTTCAGAGGCCTGGAGGGTGTGCGAGGCCTGCTGGTGGAACCTGCGGTTGGTGAGGAGATGTAGGTGGAAGAAAGGAGACAGAGAGGAGGGGTGGAGTGATGGAGGGAGGGATGGAGGAGGGATGAAAGGGAAGAGCCAGTGGCAGCCACAGAGACATTCCTGTGCGCTAATTTTCCCTGAGCTATTGTTTCCAGGCATTCCTTTCCCCCCTCCACACACACACACACACACACACACACACACACACACACACCACCAACACCACCACTAGCAGTCTTTCTCTTCTCTTTCTCTCTGTTCATAGTGACATTTTCTTCTTCTTCTCTTCGTCTTTCTGCCTCACCTCTATGATGAAGCTCATTTGTGTCCCTTGGCTGCCTCGTTTTGCGCTGAAACTGTTCGCTCACGACAGTTAGCTGGTGTGGAAGCCGTGCCTGATACGGCGAAACATCCTCTCATCCCTACTTTACTGCATTCATTATTTTCACAATCTCCTTCACAATCATTTCACAATTTTACTTCAGCTCAAAGCCAAATGGAAAGCAATGTTATCAGTTTTTTTTTTCCGTAATTTTCAAGTACACAAAAGATTGTTGAGGAACAGCCTGAGGGCAAGAGCCCAATCTCGTCCCAACAGAGGTCTATTCATCTTTCTCAATATTTCACTTCAAAAGCCTTGAGTTTCTTCATGTTATGATCACCATCATTACCATATCACAAGGCCTCTCACACTACATAGAGAGAGCAAAAAAAAACAGGATCCCACAAGACACAATTCGCAGCAGTTCAAGAGTTCAGGAGCCGATTTGAAGGCCCTGCACTGTTGATTTGAAGTCCTACATTCCAACTAATGTTCCTTACATTGCTGAAATGCAGCGTGATAATCAGAGAGAGACATAATATTAGGGTCTCGTAATAGTAATGGGGCCAGGCAATTGGCCAAGAGAACAGATGCGATTGGGGATTCACTAATGTTTGCAATACCTAATGCTACTCCATTTCCCCGGGCGACTAGAGGAATCAAACGGCATCTGGGCCAAATGGGAGGCAGGACCAGCTGTGTGTGCTGGTGGCTGGCATGGCCAGGTAGGTACATTAAGGCCCACTTTGCATTTGCTGTGCAAGTCAAAAAACACTTTTACAACACCTTTTATATCCCTTCCTATGCATTTAGTGGCTTAAATGTTTACATAGATAGATAGACAGACAGATAGATCTTTCAGGAGTGGCGTTGAATACATGTGCAGCTGAGGTCATTCAGAAGATAAATGGTGTGTCAAGAATTTACATATTGCAAACATCTTATAGCAAACACTTTTCAGACAGATATTGTGGCAAAGCTTTCATTCCATTCAGGTGTTCATGCTCATTATCACAACTCCAACCTCCACAATAAGATTAAAGTATTAGACTAAAGCACACAATGTTTTCTGTCTGGTTCAGAGAAGATTTGATGCAACCCTGTTACTGAGCAACTGTTTTCCAACTAATTCCCAGGTCAGTGCAGTTCACCTGTCCCCACAGACACCGGCAGTCTTTGGCAGAGTTTCCATGGTCACTTGAATGGATCACTATAGATGCCTACCAGGCTAAATCTGAACTCAGAACTAAAAAAACAAAAAGGAAGGCATAATTTGTGGAAGATTAAATCTCAATTTACATTTTTTGCAAGTACATCCATGCCAAAAAAAAATTAGACAAATTGATCGCACGGAATGACATCGCATCAAAAGAATCACAGCTGTTTTCTAAACAGAAAATTAAAAAAAAAATGAGAGAGGAGACTAGACATGCAGGTTGAATAACAATCAGGAGCGGAGGCTATCTTAACTATTCAATTCAGCTCAAATAAATTCAATTCAGTTCACTTCAATTCATCTGGTGCTGTTAATTGTCCATTACCTCAAAGTGCTTCATGGAAGTCATGGGCCTAACGACAGCATTATCAGCTCCTCAGCATGACGCTGAGATGAGCTGATTAGCTAAATCAGACAGCGTTGCTGGACAGGGTAAGGGCAGAGATCTGTCCACATGCAAATGCAGGGTTTCTGTCTGGGTGGTTTCTAGGCCTGACCACAGCAGTCTGTAAGGGGAAAGGACAGTGCTTTCTGATGAGCGCAGCTCACATGCAACCAACCAAGACAGAGGAAAAAAAAAAAACACAAAATCAAACCTTCCTGAGAAATAGTCTGAGATCAGCGTATAGAATGTGTGTGTGTGTGTGTGTGTGTCTGGTCAGTTAAAATATAGAAATGTGAAGCATCTGATAACAAAGAGCTGCTGTGTAGAGGCAAGGTTGTCTATTTCCACAAACAAACATCATAAACCAATAAGCACATAAATTGAAGAACGCAGCAGTGCTGTAATTACAGCTTATGAATTATTCTTATTACTAATTATTAAGCTTATTATTATTATAATTATTGAATATGATATGGACAAGCAATATTCAGAAGAGCATGGAAGAAAACTACTAATCTAAAATCCATTCCTCTCATCACTCAGAAATACCACATGGTACCACATGGTGTGTAAGCTGTTTGTAAAACCAGTGACTAGATTACTGATCTTGCCTTAAAGTTTAGTCAGAATGAGGGATTTCTCACGGACCCAGATAATCTCTCTCTCTCCATCTCTCCCTCTCTCTGTCTTTCTTCCCTCTCACACTCTTCTCTGCTCCATCCCTTCCTCCCTCGCTTTCTCCCATTATGAACTGAACACCAACATAGAAAACAAGATAAGATAAGAGAGTGAGCAAAACCCTGCCAAATTATCAGCCTCTTTTATCTTCTATCAGCAAGAGCACAGAGGCCACCTGGAGAAGAGGGAACAGCACACAGCTGAAATCAAATTACTACTTGTCTGCCTGTCTGTCTGTCTGCCTGCCTGTCTGTCTGTCTGTCTGTCTGCCTGCCTGCCTCCCTGCCTGCCTGTCTGTCTGTCTGTCTGTCTGCCTGCCTGCCTGCCTGTCTGTCTGTCTGTCTGTCTGTCTGCCTGCCTGTCCTGTCTGCCTGCCTGTCTGTCTGTCTGTCTGTCTGTCTGTCTGTTTGTCTGCCTGCCTGCCTACCTGCCTGCCTGTCTGTCTGTCTGTCTGTCTGCCTGCATAGGGACAAGTAGGGTAGACTTGAGCAGTATGGGTTTGGCAAAAAGAAAGCAAAGACAGGCCTCCAAAGCCACATCATCTCTATGGGACAACAAACACTACAGAGTGACTAACGCAAAGTAACTGAACTTTTGTGAATGACCTCATCCCATCCATGGGCTAAAAATGGCCTGATTGGCTTGGCCTCGGCTTTTAGCATCGCCTTCATATCGACTGACTGCGGAGGCAGGCCAGGCAGCGTGAGTGCGGTGTGAAGGGGGAGGCCGTTCCTCTCGTGTAATGGAAATATGACTTCACTCCCAGGAGTCCAGTGCAGAGAGTGGAGGTCAACTCCGGGAAAGACTAGCTTTTCACGCAGCCCACAGCGAACCAACAGCACTCCAGTGGCAGAGAACATTCATCAGCACGAGCTCTACCCAGAGATGAAAGCACTGTGTGTGTGTGTGTGTGTGAGAGAGAGAGTGTGTGTGTGTGTGTCTAAGTGCATGTGCGTGTGTGTGTGAGTGTCTAAGTGCATGTGTGTGTGTGTGTGTATGTGTGTTTGTGAGTGTGCAAGCCTGTGCCAGGCAGAAACAGCGTACAAATATACAAAGTACATCAAATCCATCTCACTGATAAGGATGACTTAAAGTAGAACATGTATGTTGGAGCTGTAGAAATGTCTTGTAGAAATTCCAGCTGGCCACAGACAGGTCTGGTAGCCTTATATAAACAACACACATAGCTATACTTAAACATCATTTTCTTGTATTTTCACCATGTAAATATGGCTAAACTTGGGCTTGTCAATTAATGAAAGGAATTCAGACGATATGCTGTATGTCATGAGTACTGCACTGTGACACTGTAATTGACATACAGGAAATTACTCATTTCAGTATTTCAGAAACAGACCCTTTCAGACCCCCTCTAAGTAGACTTGAGCCAAGAAGAGCTAAATGAGACCCTATGAAAAGACCCTCCATTTTAGAGCTACTTGTAAGGTTCACATCTCGCACAGTGTTGCAGATATGGCAGCACCAACACCAACTCTAAGCTGTAAATGGGCTTGGAGGAAGGTAATAAGTTACAGCCTATTTCCTCATCTCACCACTAAGAAGCTATTTGTGAACACTTTTGGACACTAAGGATGGCCCAACTCCAGTGAGAGGAATGTTTACACTAGACAAGTCACAGCCTCACTCTCTGTACACAAAAGGGGGCCCTTCACCTAGGTGCCCCAGGATTTGCCTGTACATTCAGTTACAAGAGGGCTTTTCTAGGCATGCACTTCAGCAGAAAAAGAAGAGTAATACAATAGACTCGCCATTCATCTCTTTAGTCAGGATAAAACAGCAGCTAGGAGAGAGAATTTTAGGGCAGTTCTTCACGGCCCTTTGACCTGACCCTTCCACACAAGGTCCACAAACTACCACTAGCTTGAAAGTGAGAAAGCTAACCTGAAGCTTAAGAAGGGCTCTGTGTTCTCAGAGTGGCTACAGCATAGCGATAGTAAGGCCAAGGTTAAAAGGTCACCTCGCAAGGTCACCT
Organism: Tenualosa ilisha; assembly: GCA_015244755.2. Lineage (NCBI taxonomy): Eukaryota > Metazoa > Chordata > Actinopteri > Clupeiformes > Clupeidae > Tenualosa > Tenualosa ilisha. Next base: position 1,892,502 of record PYXC01001037.1, read on the forward strand.
CACAGAAGCAAAGAAAACTCAAAGCACAGTCAGTTACATAGGATCCCTTACATAGAGGCCCAATGTCCTCCTAAACCTAAGGCCTTTAGACTGAAACTGCCATGAATCAGCCAGTCTTTGAGGGTTTAGGGTTTATAACTTAGGGAGGACACTGGCATTCTCATAAGAATGACCAAATATACACCAGTTTCAACACTGTAAACAAAAAAATGCTTGAACGTTACATTTTGTTCCCAAACTACTTCCGCTATGTTAAGATAACATGGAATGTTAAACAGAAAACATTTTGGGAACAGCTGTGACACTAACAATCAAACTCTCTTGAAACGGTATATTAGAGCTATTCGTTTAGAGGTGGTTAGATTTGGAGGCCCGATCTGCCTGATGGCTGAACTCACCAGTCTCTCCATCTCCTGCTCGCGAAGGCGTTCGGTGTGTTGGCGCCGGTGGTACTCCAACAGTTCATCCTCATTGTCACTGATCTCTGTGATGCTGTTCTTGCGTTGCCGCATGCCCGGGTGTGGCATCCGCGGGTCGAGGAGCTCGCCTGACATTTTGCGGTGGCTCCGGGGGCTGGCCAGGGGCGAAGAACCAGGCAGCGAGCCCAGGCTGAAAGAGGGCGAGAGCGGGTTGGTGAAGCTGGCCTTCCTGCCCCTGCTGCCCTCTCCAGCACCCAGCAGACCCGAGGTGGGTGAGGGGCTCCGCGCCCGGACCAGCCGTGGGCTGTACTGCTCCTCGGGGGAAAAGGCGGACGCAGCCGCCGATGCCTTGCGTCCCAGACGAGGGCTTTCTGGGATCAGCTTGCCCAAGGCGCTCTCAGGGGTCCTCAGGGTTGAAAGCCCAGGCACCCCTCGGCGAGAGAGGGAAGGTGACAGGGGTGGGAGGTCTCGCATGCTGCTGGTGAGGCTGCTGATGCTCCCACTGTCCACCTCCAGGTTTCGTCTGGCCAGCCGCGGGCTTTTTGGGGGCTGCAGCACGGTCGAAGGTTGCTGCTGCTGCTGGATTTGAGAACTACCCCCCTGGATGATGTGGACAATTGGGTCCAAGGGGGGTTGGAATGAGCGGGAGGAAGGGAGCGGAAGAGAGGACATGGAGGTGGGGGAGTGGTCCACCTGTGGCTGCTCCCGGAACAGACAAGCGGCCGCTCCTGAGCTGCTGCCATGGCTCGCTTCATGCGTGGACTGGAGGGGGAGGATGAGAGCGACCCAGTGGGGAGTTTAGGGGAGGAGCGGTGGCTGCCGGGCACCCCTATCCGATGCCCGACGGGCTGGGGTTCACTGGGAGGTGAGATGGAGACGGTTGGGAACATGTGGGGATGTCTCTGGATTTCCGGATCTTTCCCTCCGACGGAGCTGTCCAGGTTCACATTGCGGCGGGCAGGCTTAGGGCTCGGAGGCGTCTCCAGCAAGGCCTTCCTCTGGAAGCGGGGGCTTTCTGGAACCTTCTGCACGCCAGTGGCGGTGACGGAACCGGTGAAGACGGAGAGGGCAGTGAGAGGCTGCAGTGCGGAGGGCTGGCTTGATAACGTGTAGTTATAACTCGAAGACCTGAGAGGCACGGGGGGCAGTGGTGAACCCTGGTCCTGACCGCTGCCACGCATGCCACCGCCACCCCCTCCGCCACCGAGGCCACCGCCAGCACTGTGTAAGGGACTGTTGAAACTACCGCTGCTGATCGGCGAGGGGGAGGAGAGTGGGGAAAATGGGGGTGAGGTATTCTCATAGCTGGAGCCCACGGACATGGCACCGGGGCTGGTGGGGGGAGACAGGTAACAGCCACCTCCGTTCACCACCGGGGACAGCTGCGTCTGGGCGGCCGGCTGGCCGTAAGGCTCTTTGGGCTGGGCAGAGGAGGAAGGCTGGGAGTCTTCCATGGCTAAGGAGTCCATAATGTCCTGCAGTTCCCTCTCGATGGAGCTAACAATGGCACTGTGCTCGGGGTGCACTTTCGTTCGGGTGGATGAGTGCAAGTCAGGCCCACCTGGTGGATGGTTCCCATTGACTAGGCCCTTGGGCTCTGCAAGAAAGACAATCAATGATGAGTCAGAGACAATGACCCTCTCCCCCCTTCAAACAAATAAATAAAAAGACTCCAATTAACAGAGCAACACCATTAAGAGTGAGCACCACACCCATTTCCCTTCCTCTGGCCTTGAATGAAATTACATATGTACAGTCACTGCAAAGCACTTAGAGCAAATGAGAAAACCACACTGATTGGCAGACCCACCACCCTCTTCAAAGGCTTCACTTTATTTATATATATTTAAATTTATGATTTCACACAGGCTTCTACACACAGCTCAGCTCCCAGCATCAGCTGCTTCTTTGCTCCCTACCAGAGATGCCCACCAAGATTACAAAGCACCAAAGGCTTTCCAAGTGCAGAAATACCATCAGTTGGTCTGTTCATATTCAGGACTTTGCACTGCCTAAACTAGGGACAATGACGAGAGATGGGATTGGGGGGGGGGGGGTCCCCCATACTTTATATCTTTAGCATTTGCCTCTATTAGGCTGCTGAAGAAGGTATGGAAGGTGTTGAAGGTATGGAAACTAAATAATTGATGAAATGCACGGGTCAGAATATTTTTATGACATGGACATGACACAAGCGTTGCCAGTGGCTACTGTAGCCTATCCTACTGTAGCCTATGATGGGTGATTGGGAACGAAGGATAGGTCTGAAATGTGAATGAAAATGTGAATGAAAGGGTCTGTCATTGCATCTATTGCTTGCTACAGGGGCTGAGCAATGTATATCCAGATCCACCCCCTCATCCTCATAGTGGTTCTCACGAAAGTCACAAATAATGCATAAACACCGCGTGCACTTGAGACAGTTACATGGCCTTGACTATTGGACCGAACAGCATGACCCGTCAAATCTACACACACGACCTTTTTTTGCGCTGAGGTTATCGATGTGTTTGAATTGCATTTGTGTGTTTGTCAAATAGACATCAGCCGTGCATGACTGAATACTGGAGTATAATCAAACAGCAAACCATAGCCTTACATGTACAGGTTAACTGTTGATAAAATAAAATTATCACGAATTCATTTGTCAGATGTGGCACTGTCAGTCTTTTTTGCCGGCGCAAAGCAAACCGCATCTTATCAGCCAATCGCTCACACGAATGGGCTTGAAAAATACAAGGCTTCGGTTGCATATGTCTCTGTGTCGTTTCACATAGCGAAAATGAGCGTCAATAATAATCGATACTTACATTTAAGGAAACGCTTTATGCCTATGCCATTTTGGGTAGGATATAAGCGGTTTCGACGAAGAAGGGGCGTTTGTTTCAATCTGTTGAGGAGGGCTACCCGGTGCACGGGGCGCCCGCGGCAAGAAAAGGCAATGCCGACGATTTTCCAGCTGGACTTCGTGTGGTAGACACTGCTGGCCCAGCGTTCCTTCCCCCTCCCTCCCCTGTCCACGGTGCTGATGTGACGGAGCGAGAGTTGAACGGGGGCGGGAACAATTCCTGCATTCCACTTTTTTATTCTTAAAGAGCCACGGGACATTTTCTTCCAGTGACGTAAATGTTACACAGATTGCCAAATGCAATAACGGAGCGCGAGGTGGCGACGAGAGAGCGATGGCGATAACGAGGGTGGGTGAGATGGGTTTCTCAGCATAAATTTGCTGATCCATCACTGGAAACAGCTTCTCTGACCACCAAAGACACAATAACCAGAGAACGTGCATCTGAGATATAGGAAATATACTGAACATTTAAAGATTCACTAGCATGAAATAACATTGAGATGTTGCAGTAAAATATATCTCCAATGACTAGCAACAGTTGTCAGTGGAAAAGCACAAGGGGTATATGCAAGACAGAGTTTACATAATGTGTACAGTATGACTATGTGTTTGCAGTGTGTGTGTGTGAGAGAGAGAGAGCGAGAGAGAGAGAGAGAGTGAGTGAGTGTGCGTGCATGCATGTGTGTGTGTTTGTGCGTGTATGTTTGGGGGGTTTCAAATGTAAAAATAGCGATGGTAAGAGATATCCTTCCTTTAAATAAACTGCATGGCCAACAAAGCCGTCTGGACCAGGCTGTGTGCATGACAGGAAGCACCATGAGCTGATTTGGGTGTCTTTCCTGATGCAAGTGTCAGGCTCTTCTTCCCCAAACAAAATGGATGGGTGTTCACGCAAAACACACAATGGTTAAATCCCAAACTCACCCAAAGCCATACAACCTGAAGCCAGTAACAGGCCTCCAAGATGAAACTGGCCTTATTCAATTACAAGGTTTGCTGATTATGCCAGTTAATGCGGGTCCAGTACTTATGGGTTGGGGGTGTGTGATTCAGACTTGGAATAAGGGTGCTGACAGCCCTGTTTCCTGGTCAGGTCTGCATATTAAGTACAAATGTAAAAATGCTCTGTGAGTAGTGGTGTCAAACTGTTTTTTTTTTTTACATCTGGCACCGTATTTAATTGCAGATGTAAAGTTAAGTAAATTTAAGTTGGTATGACTGGACAGATCTGACAAACAGTGTGGGTTGTCATACATTATAACGTAACAATTTAACATTGAGGAGTGGACAATTTTAATGCACACATTACTGCTTTGTTGCTGTTACATTGTACCCATAAATAAAATGTTGGCCTAATTGAGCAATACTACAGGTTTCTTTCACTTTACTATTTATACAACACACACATATTACAAAAACAAATAGCTGTCATTACAATAATAAACATCTTATATATATACATATATATGAAAATAACTTTTTTATAATTTTCAATTTCTTACTGCTGTTCACCCTGTGAGACCATAATCAAACAGAGACGAAGATGTTTTGCCTGGAGACGAGCCTGTGTGGACATCCTATAATAATTCGGGCAGCCCCTGAACAGTGTTGCGTTGCATGTGCATTCTTGTGGGTGGCAATGGGAAAGCAGTTCTGCTCGCCACTGAACTCAATAACCTTAAGCGCAGGCTTACGCACATGGCTGTGCCGTAATACGTTCCCACAAAAGAGACCCAGTCGCTCCAACTGAGTGGCCATATAAAAGGGCAAACAAAGAAGAAAAGAGAGAGTGCGCGTCTCTCTTTGTGCCCCCAAACACACTGACTTTTTGGCCATTAACAAACACAAGATGGTCCAAAAATAGCATTAAAGCAACGTGAATTTATGTGTGTAGCTTTTTAAAATGTCAACCACATCAGGAACTGCCAATAGCAGCATGCTAACTACAGGAAACACTGTAACTGCATACGGAGATGTGCAGTAAGAAAGCTATTAGCTAGGTGATGTGCACACTGTCATCAGTAATTCAGTGAGTCTCTGTGAGTTATTTAGTGCATCCTATGTGGGCAGCCATATCTGGTGGTGGTGTTACCTTAGCCAAAGAGGGACAGACTTACATTTTAGGTGTGTATTTGTGTGTGTGTCTGTGTGTGTCTGCGTGTATGTATGTGTGTGTGTGTGTGTGTGTGTGTGTTGGTAGCCATATCCGGTGGAGATGTTACCTGAGACAAAGATGGACAGACTTACATCTTAGGTGTGTATTTGTGTGTGTCTGTGTGTATGTGTACGAGTGTGTGTGTGTGTGTGTGTGTGGGCAGTCGTTTCCGGTGGCGATGTTACCTGAGTGAACGGGGGACATGCTTGCCTCTGGCATCATGCTCTTCATTCCGGAGGCCTCCTCTGGGTGGTTAAAGCGGAAGACAGAGGATTGGCCCAAACACAGCATGCAGCCTGGGGAGGGAACAGATTACATGTTAAAGGCAAACCAAACAACATTTCTAGGTTAATTTATCAGCTTCGTAGTCAGTTTGATGGTTAAACAGCTCATTACAGGGTAAATGAAGGCTCTCTCAGCCACCTTGACCTATATTCCACAGTTACTACACTTGCTATATGCTTAAACGGTGAGCTGATGTCAAACTGAATGAAACTGACCTCACAGTTATTACCTTGTCAGTCAACATGACTGGTATAGGAAAATTATCATTGCTGGTTCCTATTCTTTGGTCTGCAAACAAATTCACATGGATTGGTGAGAATGTACTACATATTTGCTAATTTTTTTCAGGCTATCCTGGTATGCCTTTAAGCTAGGGCTGGCCTGTGGGGCAGAGTTAGGTTTAAAGTTAGAGCTGGCTTCATTTAGCCTGCATGTGGCACAGATAGGAGTGTTTCTTGGTGAATCACCCGAAACACTGTCAAAGAAACCGCTCCCTGTCAACGCCTAAAACAACATTTCACTGTGAGAAAATTATTTTTAAAAATCACCTCATTAAAGATGACTATGTGTTTGAAAGCAAGGGTGGCCATGTTATACACACAAGTTTTGATAAGTAATTACACTCTAGAAAGAAGCAAGTTGTCAAATGTGCCAAGTCATGCAACAGGAAACCCACAGTAAAGAGAGTCTTGGTGGACCGGGAATGGGGGGGGGGGCACAGCCAATGCACAGGCTTCATGGAAACATTTCAATCACAGCAGATGTGCAGTGGACAAAGGGGTCCAGATGCTCTTTTGTTTCACACTGCCATCCACTTGATTACTCGGCAGGGCAGGCGCTGACAGGATGTGAGGTAAGCAGAAACAGGGTGCTCAACAGGACTCTATCACCATGGTAACCATCACAAGCAAACAGTTGGACCATTCCTGATAGTCAGTGCTCTACTCATTCAACGCCCTCTTCCACGCTGAGCAAACACCTGCGTTTATACAGCCGCATTTGACTGTTGTTTTTCAACCTTTTTACACACCTTCAGTTATCTATTGTGGGGTGGATTTTCAAGAGGAAATCCCATTGAGAATAATCCATCCAAAGACACCATTGTAAACAAACTTTCTTCATGAATCGTGTTTAGTTGTTGCTCAGTCCCAGCACACAGAGTGAAAGCTGTGCCCTCTAGACCCTTGTGACTACAAACTGCTGGTATGACAGAGCCTAGAGTCTGTCACTCCTGCACATGGCGGTGCAGAAAGAGATGTGTTCGCCTGTGTTGTTCCGAATCTGTGGAAGATTTCAATCATGTCTGACAAGCGACACACCCATTAAAATAACACCCCCCGAGGCAACAGCGACAGATTCCTTGCTTGTTTATCTCCCTGTCAAGAAACAACATGCCTGTGATCTGACTTGAAGATAACAGATCCTCACTCATATGGTGTCTTGGCACTGCTAACATACATTTATCTACACAGAGTGGAGTTTGGAAAGCACCTTGCTGGGTTTGTCCCCCTTGTCTTTGTTCACCGAGATAGAACAATCACGCTGATTGAAAACATGACCTTAACAGTAATGATACAGACTGCCTTCAAAGTCACTGTTACCACTAAGGACACTTCTGCATATTTATCCACATTAATTCCACTAGTGCTGGCAGCTGACCTGAGGTTTGTCCTTCCTCCTCTTCTGATGCTGGCAGTGGTGCTGCCACTGATGGCTGAGCCTTTGCCAGAAAAGCCCGTCCAAGAACACGTTCGCCTCAGCTGAGGACATAGCGGATTCTCCCGTCCTCGCAGATGCAGTCAGTGATCACACAGACATGAGAGTCCACGAGACATGACTACATCTTGTCTGGCAAGACATACAGCTATTGGTGCTACAACCGCTGTTATGTAATCGGGCTTAAACTTAATTCAAAGCACCACTTTAAAAATAAACAATGAATTGAAGAATTCCCTTCATTTGTGTATAACTGGGATCGGCAGGTCCATTAGAGGAAGCCTACGACTCTAGAGCCAGGCACCTGGGTCACTGCCGAAGACTTTGTTGTTCCTCGGGCCTGTTATCTCCACCAGTAATTACAGAGTGTGCAGATCACAGAGTTCCCCTGACCTTTGTTAAAATGAAAACATAGCCAAGGGGCACAGGCTTGGCTCTCTGGCTAGCATCTGACTTTCAATGCAGACTAAACAGGGTTGGGGGTGGTGGTAAAGGGAGACACACTACACTACCCCTGATATTGTTAAGCCTTAGATAACGCTGCTGGTAAATAGTGACATTTTAAAATGTGGTATTACCCAAGGCTTAAGGCGCACTAACTTGAAGAAAAAGTGAATGAATTCCTTCCAGTAAGTCTTCTTAGGTAGTTACGATGTGCTAAAATGGTAATGGTACAACATGAGAACATCCAAACACAAACAACTAAATGTTATTCAGAGCTCTGCATGCTTAACAAATAATACGGCTGCATTTGGCCTACTCTATAATTCACTCTAACTCAGTCAGCTGTTCAATTTCAGACTTCTATTTTTGGGCAAAATATTAGCTCCTTATTAAGCTGCAGTGCCAGCATTTCATTGGGTCACTACAGTATCCTGAGGCCTTGCCTGAGGGGCTCTTCCCCATGATGCAAGGCTGTGAGAGACAATCCACCAATCAGATCACTTCCCCTCCACAGAAAACTTGCACAACAAGCACTCTCTAAGACACAGTAAGACTCTCTAAGACAGTGTGCAGTGGTGGCGCAGTGGTTAAGGAACCTGGTTAGCATGATAGTAGCCTGGAAATTGTGGGTTTGAATCCTGGCTGCCACCATGGTGCCCTTGAGCAAGGCACTGAAGCCTAAGTTGCTCTAGAAAACTGGCCCCGATTTAACTAAGTTGCTTTGGATAAAAGCATCTGGTAAATGTCAATATGTGCAGCATGGTTATGGCTGATCCATGAACACTACTCTGAGTAATGCTCTGCCACATGTTCACAGTGTCCTCTGTCTTGGTATCTCTACAATGATACTGTTTGAAGACAATCTGTGGCAGCATGGAGGACACAGAGAATAGAAGACTGCACAACGTATTGGCAGCTTGTCTTGTAACATGACCAGTTCTTCACCTCTGCTCTTTACTTGACCTTTGAACAGAACCATTGTAGTTAAATATCTGGCTATATAAATATTTGTGAGGCAACCATTTGTCTTTATAAGGTACACAACGTCCACTAGTTTCATCAAAGATGCTGTTGCATAGAGGTTAGAGTATAGGAGTTTATCACACAGACATGCAACATGCAGAGGGCAGGTGGCAAAGAATACATGTCAGCACACACACACATACATGCCATGCACACATGCGCACATGCGCACACACACACACACATACACACACTCAAACACACTTCACACAAAACATGCAACAGACAACAGATGCATAAAATAGTGTTTATATGCAACACCAAGCTGAGGCATAAAAAATCAAGTAACACAGTCAGCCAGTTCAAATCAGTAAATTACAGAATGTATCAGTGAACATCTAGAATACTGTCCACTCATAGAGCCAACACACAAGTCTCACTGCAGCCACGCTGAATCACAGCTGTGCACCATGTCCATAATGAATAGGGTAACATCACGGCTCTTTAACGTAATGTCTCGCATTTTTGTATCCATAACAATACTTTCCCTCAAAACACAAAGCAAGCTCCACGCAGGGGCAGTGCACAGTGCTGAGAACACTCACACAATGGAATGCCTACAGATACACACGACAGTTGCCATGGCATTGTTGTGTTTTACTGCAAGTGGAAAGGGCAGAACTTGCAACAACTCTGCGAATCACTGCCAGTCCCCCCCCCCCCCCCCCCCACGCAAAAAAGCCACCACTGGCACAAACAAGCTACAGCCACCATCAAGATCCCACACTGAAACTGAATCTATTAGCTCTGCTCATAAAAGTCCACAGATTAAAGAAACAGAGGAGATTCCTCAGGGGACATGGAGTGGGGTCGTAACAAGAGACCAGCTATTCCTCCTATTGTGTGCAGTCTTTGTTATCTGCTGACCCCGACCCCCTTTATCCCTATAAGGTGTTGATGAGATACTTGGCAGCATTCTTTACAATGAGCTTCCTGGGGATGGGCCATACAAACACTTCATGGCAAGCACAGACTTGGGGATCTTAGGGTTTCTTCCCCTCCCACCCTCTCTCTCTCTCTCTCTCAGGCTGAGGAAATGATAGGGAGAGGAAGGAAAGAGTAAAGGACAGGGAGCAACAGCAGACAAGCAGGATTAGCACTGCTCCTGGGTCACATTGGATAAGAATAGAAATGTAACAGTATCCAGAAACGACGACCCTGCCAACATGAAAAAGGAACACCATCCTGTGGGGTCTGAACTCAAGCTTGGCAGTAGCCTACCTGTATGTTTAGCTTTTCTAGAATGGGAGATTTATGGAATGAGGCTTCACAATAAAAGCTATCATTATTTCACAATAGAAAACTGTCAAGGGTGACACACTGGGAATCTTTCTCCAGGTGTGTGAACTTCTCACTAGCTCTCCAAAGGACGTGATTCAGCGACTCCTCATTTCCTTTCAGGCATAAAAGTATTTTGCACGAACTCACCATGCACTAAATTTATTTATCCTGTACATCAGAAATAAAAGTCCCGTTACTATGTATAATCCAAACATTACACACAGGAAAATGTGTCCTGCAACTGTACAATACAGCCGACCAAGTCACACAAATCTGTGTAGGTGTAGCCTCAACCCTACTCGTAGATAACTTCTCCAAGTAGCTTATAGTCACATTATTATTAGCTGTGTTATAAAGTAGTATTAGGTCTGAAAAACACAAACCTGTGGTGATTCTGGCAGTAGGTATGAAAGACCTGTATGCTGAGGATGCCGGTTTTCACATTTCTTCCGCTTCCCCGTTTCCGTCAACTTGTAAATAGTGCATTTAAATCTCACGCCACGTGCTTTCCATATTGACGCTTTTTAGAGGTTGATTACAAATTATTAATTCACTCCGATAAGTTTTGGTTTATTCTTATGATGACTAGCAGCACGCCACCGTAAACATTCGTTCACAAAAATCCTTAAAGCGGTAGATAAGCTTGTTCTAACTTCGTTGCGTTGCCAATTTCAGATAGAATGAAACTAGGCTATTCCTACAATAAACCAAAGTTAGCTACTACGATCTCGAAACACAGACAGAAAGCAGCCCAGACTGTCCGACTAAATTAATTTCTGGCACTCATCCGTACTGGTCGACTGAGTTACTTTTCCTTGAGTCATCGCTTCCACAAGTAGCCGGGGGGTGCGCTTTATGGGAGGGGGTTTAAAAGCCCCCCAATCATTTGCTGACTGTCTACACGCGACTTCAGTCTATTTAAGCGAGATAATTGATATTGCAGTGATATACTTTATGGAGAAACATTTCAGATCGTAAGAAGAAATGCTTCACACGGTCAATGCCTACAACTTACATGAAAAATATGCATAGCCTAGTTTACAGTGTGACGCCCGTCCCCCGACTGCCAACGGCACAAAACAATAGAAGCTGGTCTTTGGTTTCGCAACCTCACCTCTCTGTCCTCTCTGAATTCACTTTCATAAAAGTTGCGCTTCTTTATATAAAAGGCACTTGTGTCTCCCGTGTTCCAGATTGCAATATTTCAAGATGAGGGTGGGGACTACATAAACGTTCCTCCAGTGTGTTACTGAAAACACATTTAAAAAAAACATAATACCTAAGGAAATTGCTTTTCCCAGTTTTATAGAGAGAAAGCTTAAATTGTGTTCGCCATTCAGTCCTCCACATCCATAACACAAATTATATTGTTCACAGACTCCTCTGAATGTGCTTATTATAGGCCCATTCATATGTTCAGACACCACTTTGTTCTGTTGAGAACCCCTAGGCACCGTAACCAAGCATGTCTAGCTACACCTATAACCCAGAACCATCTAGTCCAAGGGGTGAGAAATGAACAGAAACGGATGCTTTAGTAGGGACTGTGGCTGACAGTCATTCCACAAATAGAAGTGCTGGGAAAATCAAATGATCTCTGTGTCTCTTTGAGGGCCTGTAATCAGCTACTAGAATCTCATCCATCAGGGAGATCTGAAGTGAGAAACAACCATGTGTGCCAATCATTCTGGGTGTTTACCACACATTTAAGACTAAAGACAGATTCCACTGGTAACTAAATCTGGTGGAGGGTAGTAAGCTAAGATGCGCAACCGATTTTGACACATTAAATGATAATTTTCTATAAATAAGAAATCAAGGGATAGCCACAAGAAGAGAAAACACAAAAACAGACTAAATTTGACATTGTCTGGCTTGATTGGATAACACTGTAGCATACCAATACAGATCATGTAGCTTGCCTCTTCCCTAGCCTTATCACATCAAAGCATAACTATGGACTCATTATTTTTTTCACTTGTTTCCTCAGTGTGATGCCCCCAGGACAATAGGGTAAACTAGTATTTCTGGAGGTGGGAAGAACTGAATAATTAGAACAACCAAACAGCCTACCTTGAGCGAGCCGAACTGGCTTTGAGACCTGGGTGCCATCAATGGCACATTGGTTCCCACATGGGTAGAGAGTGATGACTCCAGCATTGTTTTCTATGTAGCAGTGCAGGCTTGCTATCCCTGGGCCTTGGATACTGATGTCAACGTCTCCATAGCCAAAGCTTGTTCTGCCTAAACAAAGAGGGAAAAAAGGAAGAAATGTTTTACTGCTGCTTTCATTATTTTTTTTAATTATTCACTACAACTGGTTTGCATTTTTTTATTTAATTGCCTTTTCTGTGTTTTTTTTGCCATTTAGGCATACCTCTGAATTGGTCTAGGAATAACTAGGTATAACTAGAAGTAACTAGGAATTATATCAATCAATTGCACCACTGAAACACAATGCTTATCTGGAACACATCTGCTCACATTATAAAGTAGTGTCATTAACATCCAAATGATGGCTTTGATTTAAAGGGATTGCGGAGTCAATCAACCTGTAGCCCTGTTGTTTCATGTTGACGAATGCTGTCGGTAGGCAAGAGAACGACAAAATTTGTTGCAACGTAGACCAAACAACAGCCAGTGGGAACTGTTGAGGGTAAGGAAGTTTCGTTTTCTTATGCCCTCATCTGTTAAGTTTAGATGCCAGTTGGCTAATTCGGTCTACGCTGTATAAATGCTGTCATTCTTATACCAACCGACAGCACTCAGCAGTCTCAAAGAACAGGGATATCGGCTGAATGACTCAAGATTTTTCCTTTAAAGTAGAAAGTTGGTTGTGTGGAAGGTTTTGTGTGCCTTTTAAGAAGCTAGTCCATTAGTTTTACACCAAAACTCCATGCCTCCAAAGTTCATGTTACTGACAGGGCGCTGTAATAGAGAGCACATGGAGTTTTGTTGCCATGACAGAAATTCAGGAACACAGGAGTCCAAATTTAGATGATTTCATTTTGTACATCATTCTAAGTACTGAACATAGACTTAGACATAGACATAGACATAGGCTTGGAGAAGCAAGGGTTAATCCTTGAATTAACAAAGGCATCTGACAGATGCTGCAAAGTCTTGCTAACTCACTTGACCATATGCTCACAAAACGAACGTCCATGACACTGACAAGAAGGGAGGTGTCCTAGATAGCATATGGGCATATGTTGCTATGTCAGAAATGTAGACACACAGCACTAATTTGGAACATTTCATGATGTACATCATCTAGCTTTTTTTTCCCCAAGAGTTACTTTGACAAAATTAACGTGGCCGTGAGCTAGTCTACTGTTTTACATTGGTATTACTGATAGGCCTGGAGATAAGTGTTAACACTCTGTAGCATCTTACACACAGCATCTGACACTCATCTGAAGTGTCATCTTAATTTGTGGCACCTTTATTTTCCATAGTTATAGCCAAATCTGGTGTGGACTACCAACATCAATTCTCATCAAAGACCAGTAAAACTAAGATCATTTTGTACCACACAGGGCAGGATGTTTGAATTTGATTTCATTCATTTCTTTTGACCCTTTGGAGAGCTACTCTTCAGCAGGTGGCGAGCTACTGCTCCTGAGCTACCTGTTGGAGACCGGGCTGGATGCCCCTGATGTACATTATTGCTGAGGTTGTGAGTTCGAGCCTCACCTGGAGCAGGTATTCTTTAGATCTTATCTTATCTATAGTAAGAACAAGAGGAACATAATTTGTAGATGTGACTCCTAAATTCCAGTGTGACTGCCTCTCGCTGTCCTTTTCCTATGTCTGTGTGAAAAGGCTTTCGAGTGACTCCAGTGGTGCAATTTGTTAGCATAGTATGCTCATAGGACCACCAGCGCTAAGGGTGTGAGTTCAATCCTGACCTGGTGTAGGTCTTCCTTATGGCTAATTAAGGCAGCAGCTTTCCTGAAGTATGAGTTTAAAAGGGCAGCATGGACTAATGTCAATACAGCATAAGGCCCTATTGCTGTTCCTAGACAGAAAGAAAGCTTTGGTGTAGCCTTCTACCTGTGAACAAGTCTCAAAATAACACAATGAAGCTTTTTACCTTTCATTTTAAACTGACTTAGAGCACAGAGCATGGGGCTTCGGCCATTGCCAGTGCTCACTTAAGGTACTTGCTATTGCAGCGTGTAATGTTGTCATGGGTGGGAGCGAGGTCTTTTTTCTCATTCTTTTTAGTCTGTAGGCCTAGATTTAAATACCTACTTAAATCCATGTGGATATGTAAGCTTCACCATTTTAGTAACAGTTAAATCTAAAACCTTGCCATAATAATGCACCTGGAGAAGATGAGATTGAAACTGTTTTTATTCAGAAATGCTATATCAATGGCAGTTTGAATGAGTCAGAATTATGGACTTTGCCATTAAACATGGTAAATTTAACGAGTCTGGTTGGCATTGAATCCAAGAGTCAGTTGTTGAGAAGGCTATATGCTCAAATAGACACCAATGGAAAATATCCTCAAGCATCTCTAAGGACATTGTGTTTGCTTTCTAAAGCCGATCCATCCCACACAGACAGATGGGCTTCGGCAGCCAGTCCACTATTAAAAAGCAGGGTCAGACAGATGTGCTGCGTTGGAGTTGAACAGTCTATCTGAGTGCTATTGACTAAACACAGTACACTCAGCACTCATCAAACAGCCAAGAGGGGTCACATTATAAGGGGGGGAGGGGGTTCTATCATTTATCGCTTTTGTACCATTTACCACTCATATCAACATGATGTACTTGAGAATGTGAACACAATGTTAACAGCAGAGCAACCAGGATGAATTGTTTAGACTGTTTTCCTGCACATAGGCCTATTATATTGTGTAGCTATAGATGTGTACGTTTATGAATGCCTGTTTGTATAATCAAAGATGATGCATTACTAGCACAGACTAAAGGAAATAAAACCATATTTCCCAATTCACTGAAATCTACATTGCAATGTATGAGCAGTTCCAGGGATTCAGACCTAAAGCTATCCTGATGAAGTTTAAACTCACAACCTCGGCATCACTCTGCAAAACCAATTGCACCACTGGAGCACAAAGCCATTGCCGTGTAACACCTCAAATGAAAATATCCCCAAAAAAGAAAAGAAATTGTCCAAAAGCTTTAAGTTCTATGATCTCAAACATGCAACAAATGGAGACTCTTCACGTTTGACTTAAATTGGCCCTTTTGTCATTGTTCATTCATTGTACCTTCCCCCTTAAAGCTTTCGTCAGTGGACAGATGGGCCAGGGAGACCACTGAATAGGTCACTATATATGGACGGACCAGAGGTGTGACTGGTGGTCCACTAATGAGGGTCTGGTGTTTGCTAAGGCCAGCTGGGTCCGTTTCTTCACTCACACTTACAACTAGATGGGCAAAGAGTCTTTGAAGATCTTATTTGCTGAATCATGAATCATGAATATTTCAGCAAAGATTAAACAAATGTGACCTTAGGCAGCAAATAATGTCGATAAACATTAACACAAGCATAAACATGAACCCTCTAAGATTCAGAGCCTTTGCGAGTGATTTCCTTTCCAAGTACATGAATCAAATTCAAAAGCATCATGAGTACATAGTAGGTGTATATGAAAACAGACACAGACACATGGTTATCTTGCAAGGAAGTGGACCCTTTCGATAAAACCAAGGAGCTCTGTTGTGCCATATTAGTTCTGAGGCATCACTGGGCAAATTATCAATATTCTTTCAGCAATATTTTCCCAGTTCCCAGTTTCCCAGTCTGCAACCAAGCTCATGATCTCATCATCGGCCTGCTTGTGTTTCTCTATACAGTGCACAAATGCCAATGGAGTGATTTTAGCACAGCTTTGAATTTAGCTGTTAGCTCTCATGCTCATGGGTTTTGATAGAACGACATCTACATGTGGTTTGGGTCATTTGGATAATGACCACCATTTCACCATTACCAACATTTCTTTGTAATGCTCCTTCCTGTCTGCATTGCAGATGGTGACTGAAGTGGGCTCCAGTGGCGCAACCGGTTAGCGCGCGGTACTTATAAAGCAGTACAAGATGAGCAATGCCGAGGTTGTGAGTTCGAGCCTCACCTGGAGCAGGCCTCATTTATAGTCTTCACTCACTACAAGTGAAGAAAGTTGATGAACTGACCATGAACGCCTGCAGCAGGTATTTAGGGCAGGAACCTTGCAATCTCATCAATACAGTGTGGTAACGCACTGGGATCAGAGACTGCTGTTACGTTGCATCATCTAGTGCTAGAACCGTGCATGGTGTTGTAACCTCCAAGGCTAAAGAACACCAAGTTGCTCATGAAACTCAAGATGTTCTACAAACATACATCCAGTATAAAACAGCCCTGACTAATGGTGCCACAGTATGCACCAGGCACTTGTATGCTTGTATCTAACAACAGATGGTTTCCCAGTGGAAACAAGTGTGTATCATCTCACAATCTCATCATCTGTCTTCTTGTGTCTCTCTGTACAGCACACAGCATTTATTTTCATGTCAGCACTCATGCACATGGGTTTTAATGACTAACTAAATATTATGTAACCATTTGTAAATGGTTTGTTAGCACACCTTATTATAGTGGTGTTATTATAATGACCCTTCCTGTACCGTCCGCATTGTTGCATGCTGTAAGGAGCTCCAGTGGCGCAATCGGTTAGCGCGCGGTACTTATAAGGCAGTACAAGCTGAGCAATGCCGAGGTTGTGAGTTCGAGCCTCACCTGGAGCAGGCCTTGTTTATAGTCAAAGAGTGTGGAAAATGATGATAGAACTGACCCTGACTACCTGGAGCAGGTATTTAGACCAGAAACCCTGTAGACTAATCAATACAGTGACTCATCAAACACATTGGGATCAGAGACTGCTCTTACATTGCATCATCTAGTGCGAGAGTTGTGCACAGTTTGACCTCCAAGGCTAAAGAACAGCTTAAGTTGCCCATGAAAGTGAAGCTGTTCTCCAATAAACACATCAAGTGTAAAATGTGGCACCACAGGAGCACAAAAAACTTCTATGCATGTATCTAACAGCACAAGATTAGAATGGACATTTTCCAGAGGAGACGAGTATATATTCCTTAAAAGTGTGCAGTGAATGAATTCAAGCACTTGGACAGTGGCAGCATGTGGGGAAGTAGCCAGGCTAGCACCGTTTGGGCTTCTGCTCAATGCGCTCTGTGCACGGAAGACGTAAAGTCCCAGAAGGACTTTCGTTCAGGATTGTTAGTCTTTTTGGTGAACATCTATTTTTGTTAAGTACGGTAGGCTAGATTGATAGTAGACATAAGTATTAGTTGTATAGTGTAGTTATACTACATTGCTATCCAAAGTAAGCCTAACTAATAAGCTCTCCATGTTCCATGACAGTTCAGGGCTCATTTCACAGTTAGCTCATAGCCATTTTGTAGTTAGCTCATAGCCATCATTAAACCATTGCTTATCAAAGTAAAAGATAAAAACCAGAAAAAAGTGACCACCCTGAAAGTCCTCGAAAGTTCTTCTAGGACTTTACATCTGCCATGCACAGAGCCCATTTCTCATTTAGCTAGCCTATAGCATTGCGTCCGGGATCTGTCCATAGGCTTAGGTGTGCAGTGACTCTGGGCTTTGGGGACCAGTCAGCAAACAGAGGATAGGCTGATTACGATGATGTTGAACTCAAGGGGTGATTTTCGATGCATAACATACATCACAACCAAGCAGTAGCGATTGGTAGAAGCAGAAAGTATCTACCCACCAGGAAATAAACCTATTCCATTGGAAAGGTTTCAGATGCTGTGCACAAAGTGAAACAATGTGAAACTATTTGATGCCTCAGACAAGGGGGACCATCTATACAATTTTCACCTGATTTAAAAACATGTACATATATACATATATATGCATACCCTGTTTGCCAAAACAAACCTATGTGAATGTACGGCTGCAGTATGTGCTTTCTTTTACACTCAAACATTTACACATACAATTGTGACTGTGCAGGGAGTTTTTGTAAGTCAGCTGTCAGAAGAGCAGCTTTTGAGACAGGCCCTGGAGTCGCGTGTTCAAAAATAGGGCTTATGACAGGGTCAGGTCACGGCCCTGTTAGCCCCTGCGCAGACAGAGAGGGAAACAATACACGCCACTGTCTTTTCTGTTTGCTCACTAGAGAATGTTTGGCGTTGCCACAGCTTGGAAAATATTATCTCCGTCCCGACATGTCCACAAGAAAACGACACAATATTATGTTATTTATGAACAGGAAGAGGGAGAATTGGCAATCCATTTCTCCATACACAAAGGTTGCCTTTACTTTGACATCTCCTCTTGTTTACAACAATTTTTGAACAAAAATTCCCACACAACAAAGAGGCAGTTGATATAGACACAGTTATTTTGGCTTGCTGTTGTACACAGAACACTACATCCTTTTCTAAGTGATTTACCACAGGTCCACTGCAGCTACCATCTACTCCACCAGCCCTCCACTGAGTCAACACAAACAATGTCAGGACTGTGGAATGACAGAATTTGATTTTTAATTTCTGATTAGTTGCTGCCCTCAATATATTACAAGCTGTAAATAAAGACATGTTAGCTCGAGTGTTTTCAGTTGTGCATCATGAATGAGCCATGAGATGGTGTTTGAGCCATGAGATGGTGTTTGGTGTTTGAGCCATGAGATGGTGTTTGAGCCATGAGATGGTGTTTGAGCCATGAGTTGGTGTTTGAGCCATGAGATGGTGTTTGAGCAAAACTTCGTTGTTTGAGCAAAACAAAACTTTGTTTGAGCAAAACTATATTAAAGCGTTGCTGTATTAATTGAATGCACACACACACACACACACACACACAGACAGACACACACACACACACACACAAATCCAAAGAAATAACATTGGATTAAAGTTATTTGTTTAGCAAGGCCTAATTCTGCTTTGTAGAAATTGCCGGGTGATTGTGTCTTACCCTCTGTAAGTGGCAACAGAGTGATAGCTGTGCTGAAACGGCCATTTCCCAGGCTGACCAGGTGGGGGCGGTCTGTCTGGAACTTAAGCCCCTTTCCAACCTCAATGAGATCAAGAGGAGTGCTCTGAGGTGAGATAGAAATGTTTGTTGATGGAAGATTTCTGCATTCAAATCAGTTCAAATCAAATTTACAAAACAGAATCGATTATGCATGTCACTCAATCCAAAAACTAAACGCAACCCAAGGACCTAAGCTGTCCATTTTCAAGTTTACTACCACTGCTGAAAAATCTGGTAACAATAATAATAACAAAAAACTAGCTAAAGTAATTGCTAAATATAGATTGATGTGGTAGAATCTAGCAAATTCTTTTCTTATTACAGTGTAATTCAAGTAATTCATCAATATGAGAAATCCTGATGAGATGTTGTGTATAATTACTACCCTTCGGCTACAGCTGCTGAAGAAGGCTTACCTGAAACACCTGATGTGTGTGTCTGCCTCTCTCCGTCAAGTTCCTGTTGAAAACGTTCATGTCCATGGCATTCCCATTCACATCCTCTGGCATATACAGTTCCTGCAACACAAGTGGAGAACAGACTTAAAAATGCACACAACGACAATAGCCTATACTCATCGTGAGCAGCTAGATCAGCATGATCAGTATTTGATCAGGTGAAAAGTAAAACATTTTCTCTGTGCCATGAATATGACAACCTCAGCAGTCATGAGAGGGTTTTGATGACAACGACAAATAGGGATTGAGTTACGATGAGAAACAGGTAAGCAGGGATTGAGCTGCAACAAGCTTAAAAAGTTACCTCTAATGTGCACAGATAAAACCTACAGCTCCAGCATGCACGGTGCATTAACTGAGTAGAAGTATCAAAAATTACCATTTTGTTATTTAGTTGAGAGCAGCAGAGAGTAGAGAAGAAAGACAAGCCAGTGTTTGAGAGCCCAAATAAGTTCAGTCCTCTCTCGCACACACAAAGCCTGGCCCTGTCTACCGCCACCTCTGAATCCAGGCCGGCAGACTCGTCTCTACATGCAGAGCGGCAGACAACAAGCTAAGCCCTGCATTCCTGCCCCAGTAGTCAAAAGCTCCTGAGGACAGGTCCTTAAGCCAGTTGGAGAGAGAGGGAGGGAGTGAAAGAGAAAGAGAGAGAGACAGGGGAGAGAGGTGGAGAGAGAGGGAGAGAGAGACAGGGGAGAGAGAGGGAGAGAGAGACAGGGGAGAGAAGGGGAGAGAGAGGGAGAGAGAGACAGGGGAGAGAGAGGGAGAGAGAGACAGGGGAGAGCATGTTTTAGTGATTGGAGATACAGGTAAGCAAATTGAAGGTGAGCTTAGATATTACATAAGATACTGAAAGAACAAACAAATGTCAACCATTAAAAATCTAGGTCAATAAATTCCTGGAGGTGGGGTGTGTTTGCTTTATCAACTTAGACAACCTCACACCCACACACAAAAGTTTTGCAGAAGATGTACTTGCACATGAAATTTACAGCAGGTAAGTAGACATAAAGTTGGTTTAAACTTTAAAAAGTGAGTGTTGCCTGAGCGAACTTGTAAGTGATTTGGCCTATTCTCTGTGATTATTATGGGATTTCTTTCTGACTGCAAACTGGACACAAACTGAGAGAGTTTTAATTCACTGCACTGAATGTTTCTAAGACCAGACTTCTTCCTCCCAGCCAGCGCCCTGTGAGGAGGTATGCATAATTCACAGCAAAGGAAGAACTCCACTTTAGCCTACACGTACATTCACATTGTGTTTGCTTTGGCAGTGGCATAAAGTTCTGCTTTGTTTGCCATGTTGTAGCATGCGTGTGTGTGTTAGTGTGTGTGTGTCTGTGTGTGTGTGTGTGTGTGTGTGTGTGTGTGTGTGTGTTATTGGGGAGAGGGTGGCAAGATGAAACATTTTAATGACCGCCTGTGAGATACCTGTGCAATCAAAACTGAATGTAGAAATTACAGAGCGTGCCTATGGCCACAGAAATGAGAAGAGAACCTCTGATCATGTAAATGAGTATACTGTATAACTTATGCATTTGTCTGCAACTGAATGTCAACAGCAATAAAAGATTCTTTGTATGACGTGTGAACCACTCCATAAAAGACACACACACACACACACACACACACACACACACACACACATAAAGATAGAATAAGTGCATAGAGTGAGCGTTGCACTCATGTTAATTACATTTTATCTGTAGTTATCAATACAGCACAGCAAGCATCAGCGTCAGTGCATAGAAGATACTGAGGTCTTCTTCTGTGTTTTCACTAGTGATCTGACGATGCTTGACTAATGCATGCCCATATGCGCCAACCACAGCTTGGCAACCACCAAAACAAGCTCAGGGATCAGGGAGCAAGACCAAGATCCCACTGCTTGCAAATGACTCATAATTTCTCCATTCACATGATATTCCACTCAACTCTTGCATAAAATGTTCCATTGACTTTGACGGTTTGCTTCCCAAAGACACAGAGCTCAACACGAATTCCAATGGTGTCGACACAAAGGGGTCTTTTGTGTGTCTATAAGCCCAGTAGAAGGCTGGGGAAGGGGCTGCAGGCCCCAAAACTCAGTACTTAGACCTGCCGACCACATGGCCCTGGTGCTCTTCTGCACGCACAGGAAAAAAGCCTCATGGCCTCCCCCGAAACATCTGGGGGAGACAGACCGAGGCAGAGACACGTGGGCGAAATGACTCTCATCTCTTTCATGTCTCTGCTCAAGGCAGAAGGTCAGTGAATGGAAAATATGTCCCAATAGGAAGTGGCTCAATGAAAAACAAACCAGACTCATCTGTGCATCTCTTGTGAATGGGGCTGTGAATCTGCACCAGAACACATTTGGTATTGTTCTTTAATGCCACCTAGTGGAAATATTTTGAGTGACAGTTGACTTTCCTGGAAACTTAAGACCCCAGTTGTCATGACAACTTCGACAAGATGTTAACTGAACAGTCTGATGATGTGTGATGCATGAGCACCAAGTGAGGAGTAGAGCAGAGCACTGAGAACATCCATCCTGATGTTCTTGCTCTTGTTTTTGAGCCGGTACGCTCCAGAAAACTAGGCGGGCGTGGATAAACTTGAATTCTTCTCAAGTTTTGTGGGAGAGGTCATTCAGGCAAGCTCCCAGCCAGCAAAAAAGTGATCTTGCCATTCTTATGTTTAACAGGTCTTTAGCTCAAACTGTTTATCGTGTGTGAACATGACAGCACCTATTTGGCTAAGTCTCAACTCTAAACCACTCTATCTATGAAAATGGCAAAAACAAGTAAAAACTATTGTTGTAACTTAGGGTAGTGTTTTTTAAGTATGTTTCTCATCATAGCAGCATGTTTAATTCAATTGTTTGAGTCTGATTGTTTACAGTCATATGCATGTGTATCATTCTCTGTCACTCAGACAAAGCAAAATAATTCCACTCAAGTGCAGCACAGTCTAAAATCTATTCCATTCCCAGCTCACCCACTCAACAGTAGTCATCTAGAATTTCCTGCTGGATAATAAAAGAATTCCAGAATTTCCTCCGGGACAATAAAATCATCTATCTATCTATCTATCTATCTATCTATCTATCTATCTATCTATCTATCTATCTATCTATCTATCTAATCATTTCCCTTAGTATCTAAGTGAGATTTCAAGAAGTTCAAGGACAAGAACAATCACTAATATATGACCCAGACCAGTTCTTCTCCAGAAACAAATGACCAAAACCATACCTCACAGGCTTGTTTCTTGCTTATATGACAGAGAATACCTCCAGAAACTTCTGCAAAACCTCTGACAAACCATCTCAGGCCACATAATTTTGTCCTGATGCCCACTCTGAGCCCAGCTCCAGACATTACAGTCAGCACCAGGCTACATCTGTTGTTGTGGCTGGCATGAAGATAACACAAGGACTACACTACAGGCTTGTCAGCCGAGTCAAAGAGGAACAACTACTTGGCACCACACTGTGGACAGGATTAACTCTTAAAGGAGCCACCATCACTGTGGGCTGTATTTGACTGCAAGACTTGGGGAGACTCTTTCAATTGATTGATAACTCAAAGGCTTGTTGCTGGTAACAGCAAAGTACATTATATAGTTGACATTTGTCAGGTTTTCTTGCAGTGTTTTACAGAACAGAAGTAAAATACAGCATTTGCACAATGTTTGCCTCAAACTTTACAACATTCCAGATGAAACAACAATCATCCATTAAACATTGCTAGAGAATATTTCTGTTTCTAAAGAACCGGTTCATTCCAATTCCAAATTCCGAGTGCAGGACACAGGAAAAAACAGAAAAATGTGCCTTACCTGCTTGTGATTCCCTGTGGCAGAGGGAACAAACAGCTGAAATGGGCAACTGTCTGGCCTTTCAAAAGAGAGAGTCTCTTAAAAAATTCCACTCTGACAGCTGTAAGGGAGGCCAGAGAGATGCGGCAGGTAGTTATCCATGCTCTGTGACTCCTGCACTGGCAGAACCGCAGGAGGACGAGCTGTCATGTTGTCAGAGGGGACAGAGACAATGTGTGATGTGCTCCACGCCTGCACACACACACTCACAAACACACGTAAACATACACACACAAACACGCTCACAGTCCCGCTTCGTCTGGCTGTGGCTCTGCACTCGGACTGCTTTCCTGTGCGGGAGACCCCTCCTAACAGCACACAAAGCAGTCATTCTTCTGACTCAAGAAATCCTCACTTGTTCACAACCCGTGTGGACCTGTGCCGTTGGCCCGGGCCATGTTTTGGCAGCCCAGCGTGCAGTAAGAGAAATGAAAAAGAATGAGCCCCAAAAATGGAATACAAGAAAATACAGTGATTTCTGCCTGAATTTGACCATATAAGGGGATACTGGATGTTTGCCACCTGAGGGATTGCTTCTAACAGGTCCAGATGAGGGTTTGTTGCCAAAGTCTAGCTCATGCCACCTCAGTCAGACACATTGCTTTCTTAAACACACAATTTGATTTCCTTCCAGCGAGAGGGGTTACAGGACTGGAAAGAGCCTGTAATCTAAAGAGTTCCAAGTGTGGCAACAACACACACAGTTCGACTGTGGAACATCGTGCTGTCGCCACTAAAGCTTGCTTTTTACCCATGACAATGAGACATTCACTTTGACTTCCCATACATATTTCATACATTCTATCAAACATCTCAAATCAAATATATCTTCTCTGTTTACCCCCAAGGCTAAGAACAGAGGAAGCACACTGCATGACTCTCTCAGAAATGGCTGAGGACACTGCAGACAATTCAAATGCACAGTCTAACTAACTCTGCTGACAATAGATAAGTTGAATTAACAGCTGCGAAACCACAGGAATGGATGCATAAATTATAACAGTCGACAGCAGACTGCCCATAACCCACCAGAACCAGCATATGTGAAAATGAAGAGAAAACAGTGTAACCGGGAATGCTGGGAATTTTGTTGATTTCAACTCTTGATGTGTCACTCAGCCGTGAGACTGTGCGTTTACAGTGCAGCGAGGAATGCAAAGACGAGGCCTGTCATTAAAGAGTGTTCACGGGCTCATGTTTCACTGGGCCTTAACCACACATTAAAGTTTAATTACCATCCCTCCACAGTGGCTTCCAGAGGAGTCCAGTGGCCTCACCCACAGTGGGAGGGGAGGAAGCGTACAGCCCCAACACTGGGTGTAGTGTGTGTGCAAAAGCTGAGGCCCCTGCATGGCATGCTGAATGAATAATTGAAATATTGCTCAACTCAAAACCTCTCCGAGCCACACAGGGCACACACACACACACACACACACACACAAACAGTAGTATATGGTGTTTTAAGATGACCCCTTATGGCCTCTATGATTAAGGCGTGTTCATACCAGAGGGTGCTAATTGGTATTGCCAAGGTCATTAAATTGGGTGGTTGTTATGTAAACAAGCTAAGTTTAACTTTTGCAACTGCCATTTCCTGTGTCCTCTTATTTGTTAAGACAAGGTCACATGTAATCATAGGACAAGCTTACATTTGAATAAAACATTGCAGATAGTGTCTCTTTATCAGTTAAAAATAAGCTTACTAAAAAAAGGGTGCATAGATATATCTGTCACCAGAAATATGAAATATAATTTTTGCATATTTTTTTGCAAACTGCGAGCATACTGGTTAAATCTAAGTGCCATTTAAATTATCCACAATTTGCTAAGTATTTTTAAAGCAAGCCAGTTTAAACCTGTAAGACTGCAATTACAACTCACCTTCTATATCCGAGTGTAGGCTGATCCTGGGCTACTATTACCCTCCTGTGGTCTGTGATGGTTTGTCTTGTAGCTGCTATGAGTTCCCAGTGGTCACTGCATGCCTGTTATGCCTCTGGTCATGGACTGCTGGCATCAGTGAAGGCCTACTCCGCAGCTGCCACTCCTCTCTTGTGCTGATGTTTACAAAACAACAAATTTCCCAAATTACTAACAGGAAGCCCCTCCTTTATGTTATCTCTATTCTATCACCGATAACACTTCAATGTTCTTGCACATAATACATGTCTACACAAACAAACTGGACTCAGCTGGAGAATTTGGGCTGGCAGGGGAGTTCAGTCAAGATCCTCAGACGCTGATGCTGAAGATAATTCTCTAGTGCCCCCTAATGGTTCCAAATGAAAATGTCATTTTAAGGCACAATGTGACTGCCAAACACTGCCAAAATGATTCACTGAAACTAATATTCTGTGGTATTTCAACGTTTTCGAGGTGTAATGAGCTGAGCTATTTTTATTACCACAGGAATTTCTGAAAATATCCTCTGTGAATACATACAGTACATCTGAAAACAAAGTGATGTTTATTTTTCATTCACCATTTTTTGTCTGAAGGCTATATGTTTTTTAACATTTAACATTTTTGTTTCCTCTGACATCAGTGAAGATGATGATGTAATACTTTAGAGCTACTTATATTTAATACTAGAGCTGTTCCATCATCTAAATAAAGTTTATTTCTATGATGTTTCTGTTATCTAGCACATCTTAGTAACACGTCTGAAATTAAATACAATGTGAAACACATTAATGGGTCTAGTCACGTCTTTAAGTCTGAGATTTAAAGCTTACCTGTTCATCGAGTCTCTGGGTAGCTGTAGCTGAGTAAGAGGTGCAGATGTCTGCCGTGTCGCCTGTCAGTGGTGGACTGGACTATCTGTGGGATTTGGGATGGTTTGCTGTGGTACACCCTCTCCTGTTTACTTTCCATGCTATGATAGGGCATTCTAGTCCGCCCTCCAGATGATGAGGACCCTCTGTATGTTGTTTTGGTTAGGTGCTTTCAATTCTGCATGCTTTGCGATTTTTTGATGGCCAGTTGTCTTTATGGTTCCACTGACCTTGAAGTTTGTTTGGCAAAAATTGTAAACAGGGCAACAGTGAATGTTATTTTCAAGGCCAAATCTAAGACAGAATTGGCAAGATCCTTCAGACTGAGAAACGCCTTCCGCACTGCAGCATAGACAAAATAACTTTTGAGTAATCAAGTTTGCCTTTATGGCAAAGATCTGGTTCAAGTCTACATAAAAGTATCAAAAAAATCAGCCGCTTGGCCAAGCTGAAAAGTCCAAATGCCCAATTAATTCCCTTTAACAAGGGAATGGCAAACAAAAACCCAAAACTGTGCTCCCTTAAATCAAAGCCCTTATTTATGACCACAACTCTGTTGCACTGTTTGACCAGTCACGCTAAAGGACATTCCTCATATTCCTGCAGTACATCTGCAATTTCCTGTCCCTGAGTCTGTCACAAACCTCTGACTTCCAGCAAAGCAAATGTCGATTTCACTCTAAACTGATGCCATGTGAAGCTTTGTTTTTTTTTTTGACATTTTTTTTGATGGCAACTATTTCATATTTGTTCAGTTTCCGCCCCCAATGGTTCAGGGTGGGAGGCTTGAGAAGATGCCAGTTTCAGGTGAAAGAAATGAAAAAGCCATGGGAGACCGGACACTTTATTAGGTAAATGCTACATTTAATGAGACAGAGATGGTCTGTGTCTGTCTTGACATTTGGAATGTCTTTGTGTTTAGTATGTGTTCATATTGCATGCTTTAGGTGTTATTTATTTTGAAATTTCTTGTATTTATTTGTTGCCATCTTGGCCAAGAATCCATGGAAGAAGAGATAATGTGCATTCATGGACATCCCAGTAATAAGGACAAATAAAATCAATAAAAATGAAAACAACAGCTGAGATTCACCCCCACCATAAGCTGTGCATTGAATTGCCAAATCAAAACAAGGACAGACTATATGCTACAGACTTCAGATGAAAAAGCACTTTTACCACATTCTTCCAAGTAGCGACATTGTACTAAATGAGCAAATTAGTGTTTTGTTGGTTTAGTGTACCAAAAACAAAAAAGAAAGAAATCACCGTACACTTTCAACATAAATAATTTAACAATTGCTTTTATTAAAAGTCTATATTATATGTATTTCTACACTGGAATGCCATTACTCCAACTTTTGATAAGAAAGTCCTGTGATTTTAAATGCTTTTGTCAAGTACCAGAAATGTTCAGGTAAAAAAAGAATATTCTCATAGCAGAAATTACCGTTAACAAAGACGATTCAAGAAGCTGAATAACTGTTATAAATTACAGAGATGTCCCTCTGCTGATATAATCTTTTGTAAAAAAAAAAAAAAATAGTGCTCAAGGAGGCATCTATCTGTTCTCCTACATTTTAGGACAATAAATACACACACATGCACACGCACGCGCGCACGCACGCACGCACACACACACACACACACGCACACACACACACACACAGCTACAACAAAAGGAAGCACTTCCCTTCATTAGAAAACATGGACTAATATTGCCCACAGAAACCAGAACTGACTTACAAAACTTAATAGTAAATAGAGTTAATATGAAAGCAAAGCAAAGCAAAGCAGTCAAGCACTTTAAACTGTTACAAAGTCCGCATTAAATAACATAGACTGGCACACATCAATGTATGCTTCTTAAAACAATAATAAGAATAAAGTAAGCGGGGAATTTACAAAATGTGCTGTTTAGGCACTTCCCCAATGTAGGCAGCTGATATGGAGCAAATCTTTTCATCTAATTCTATAGGAGTTCCATAACTTTGGTCTGAGATTAATGCACAGGGAAATGTAATTACACCAAAACAAAGATGCAGTCTTGGGCCCTGGACACAGTAAGCCGAGTAAATCTAAACATGCATATCCATAGTCAAAGCTTTGTTTTTTCAGAGGTTTTGTGTCCACATTAGATCAAGAAATGCCACAGAAGCTTTAGTTTTTGAAAGACATCGTTTTTCAGTGTCAGAACCCCATTAGTATTTCCAGTGGGGATAAACGGATAAATAGTTATGCACATTAATATTTACCCGGCCTTGTGTGTGCATCGCCTTAACACAACTGGCTCTGATATCTCACCCCAGCATGGGTGTGTGTGATATATCAAACCTGTTGAGTCTGTCTTCAAGAGCACTGTTGGTATTGCTCGGCCATTTAGGCCGATTCCTTGGCAATCTGGTGGTATATTCCAATATTGGTTCATTTTTACTTTTAATACTTAAATGTTTACTCTCTGCTTCTTGTTAAACCACATTATATACACATCAATACCACCACAAAATAAAATTCTATTCTGAAGAGAAAAGTCCAATAGCTGAACCCATAAAAAGACTTAGCATCACTCAGTCTCTCTATTACAGTATTTCATATTTCTCTGCAACGAACGATGTTTCTATGGAGAACCGCACTTGGCCTTCTCCATCAACAGGAGTAACTTTAACAACCTAAGGGGAGAAAAAAAATATAGTAATTAATTGACTACTGTTAAATGTAACTAATTAGAAATGGTCAGATCCAAAAGGATAATGCCATCAGCTGGAGATGTGTGTGTATGACACTTGCCTGTATATCGCAGTAGTTGTTTGTGGAGACGAAAGACACACTAATTGGGAAAAAGTCGTTGGGTTGGCCAGCTATGCTGAACTCCATGCTGCCACTCCTGTTATCAGCGTCGATGACGGGGAGAGACCATTCCAGAATGTTACGTCTGCTGTCATGGCGATACTCGCCATCCACCTCTCCAATCACTGGGGCTCCCACACCCGACCTAAACCAATGAAAATTCATTAGGAAATGTATAGTGTTCTCATCAAGCAGTGGCAAAACACAGGTTTAATGGGGAACTATGCATGGTCCCCACCCCCTACACACACGCGCCCAGAGCGGTTATACCAATTTATACCGATATCTTAAATCCATGACAATACATGTGAATTTATTCACAATTTAATGGATAGGAACCAGCAATGATAAACCTCCATGAGCCGTGCAGACAGACATGAGTCTTGAACTCTCCATATTAAACAGGCATACCAGTGCATTATTCTCTCTATCACAAGTTAGCTTGCAAAATGACATTAAAACTGTAACACTGTACAGTTCTGCTGCTGTAAATGAGAAAGCTATAAGAAAGGTTAGCACTTCTTGCTAACTTCAACACTGACATCAACCTGCCTGTTTTGGCCAGTGCTGTGTGGACACAGAAAATGATGAGCAGATGGAGCGTTTTAAGAAGCTCCCCTATTTACCAGTAGCTCCCCTATTTACCAGTAGGGGGCAGAAGATATCACACTTGTTACTGACCAAATACAATACAGAGGTGAGAGTCTGGAGATGCATGACAGTTCATGCCTGTACTTCTTAATTAAACAAGAGAAAGATAACAACCATATTAATTTCCATGTTACTTAGCCCAAGGAGATACTCCTTCCTATGCCACCTCCACAGAACATCCAATCTATTAGGACCATAATCATAAAGTTTGGTCTCAGGCCTAAAATAATATCAGTTTAGAAGGTATGGCATGAAAGTCAATGGACTCACGGTAGAGGGATCGCTATGACGACATCTTTGAGTTCCAGGCCCTCCTCCTGCAACTCGTACTCAATGTTGACATCACACCCAGTGGAACTCTCCGATGGCCAGCAGTTGACTGCAGGACACAGTAACGCATTATGACAGTATGGAACAGAGCAAACTAGGAAGTAGGATGTAAGCAGCACACAATAGCAATATAACAAGGAAGCTGCACTGGGTACGTTAATGTGAAGTGCTGTGTCTTCATTGGTTATGCCACCACAATTAGCTTAAACAATAACCAACCGGACTGCCTACACAAGATGCAACAGCATTTAATTCGTAACTCTTCAAAAACAAGTGTCCTAATGTAAGTTCACGTTTTGATGTGACATGAACTTAACACTTCAGTAAGGTACCTGGCATAGCCCTTGGGTAAGGGTTCAACAGGAGAGTAGAATCACACATACTTGTTAGAGGGATGAGAGACTCATCAGTTGTCTGCAATCTCCATTTCAGTACCCCCACATCATTGTCCAGAGGGAAAGACTTCTCTGCATTCTTCAGGCCAATCACTGACTCTGAGGAGAAGAGCTTCTTGTCCACATTGGGGTGAGTCTGACGCAGGACATCAAGAGATGAGACACAGAGGATTTACATCAGAATCAGCAACTGTAGAAGTCATTCATTCTATTCCACTGATTGTAGAACAATCAAAAATATCAAGAAAATACATCTGACATTTGCATGGATTTCTTAGCTACGGATCATGATCAGACAGCAGGATTAAGAGTAAACAGGGGAAAAAACTGTTCTTTTTCAGAGGCTCTACTTCATGAAGGCTATCTATCTACATACCTGTAGCTGAGCTCCTTTTTTTTCGTTGTTGGCGAGATGCAGACGAATGCGGCTGTTCTTGTCATCACTGATTCGGAGGGTGATGATGCCCAGGACCTCCATGTTCTGCAACCCTCCATCGCGGCCACAGGCAACGACCACCTTCTCTTCAACCTTCAAATGAACACTGTCAAAGAAAGGAGAACTTGAGCAGGTGGGATCTTAGATGTATAACTTAGGGTGTAAGTGACTTAAACTTGACAATCTTACGTAAATCATTTACTCTTGCCTCACAGTACGAATTCATTTAAGTCTTCATTTCAATACACGATTCAACACATAATTTTCCATAAAGCATTTTTTCCCACCAGATTGCAGCTCCATATGAAGGAAGCTTAAGGAAGCATCTGTGTTACCTCTCAGTGTTGACTGGTGGTGATAAGGCCTTGCTGGCATCTGACTGCTTCCTGCCAGCAAGAGGCATGACGATGTTCTCCCCTTCTGACTTCAGTTTATCCACAAAGTTATCCACCTCCTTCCCTTTGGAGCCCAGCTTCAGCGCCTTGTTTGGACCACTTGGTCTGCAGGGAGACAGGGCAGAAGCAGATGCAGTGGTGGAACAGAACCAAGTACAAATACTTACTTACTGCACTTAAGTACATTTTCAAGGAATCTGGACTTTACTTAAGCAGCAATAATAGTATATATTTTTACTTCACTGCATTTTGCAGCAATTCTCTCTATTTACTCCTCCACTACATTTCTGCAATGCTTTCCGTTACATTTTAATATCACTTCTTGCCAAAATGATGCCTACCAAGGCTATGAAGCACAGGCTGGTTTCAGCACCATAACACTAAAGCTGTCTCATAGTGTTTCTCCCGCCTCCTTACTGTGGGGTAGTCATTCAACAGGCCCATATAATCCTCTCTAATAAATACGTTTATGTTCCTTGCTAACTTCATAGTGCATCTTAAATGTGCAACAGACATTGCCACACAACACTTTAACTATAAGTAAAATGTAACTTTAATGATGAATATAAGTGTCTGCAAAGTACCAATAAATATAAACACAGACTTTAAGCCACAAATACAACAAAAACAACACTGCAATAAAACAGGATTTACTGGACCGTCTGGTAAATAACTACAAACATAAACATTTCAGAGATCATACCAAAGTCAAATCGAATAAAGTAACACACTAACGCAGATCTTGTCATACCTGGCAGGAGCAGGAGCCATCCTGGGTTTCTCGGGCTCATACGAGTCTCTAATGACAGCGGAAGAGGGGGCTGTACCGGCGCCGCTGCCAAAGCCCCCGTAAGATGGCACCTTCCTCCCGCTGCGCTCCGCATCCTTCCGTGCCTGCTGCAGCTCCTTGGCCTTCCTCCTCATCTCTGCCTTGGCCTCCCTCTCCTGAGTCTGTGCGACGCAAATCATCACAAAACACATGGTGAGGGGTGTCAAAAAAAAAAAGATTCTTAAATACTAATCAATACATAAAGGATAGCGACCACCAAGGTGTGCTGTTGTACGGAATTAATCAACAAGGTGGAGGCAAAGAACTCTAAGATGCCAAACAGAGCACATGGAGCACTTGTTAACATGGCTGTTAAATGCAGCTGCGCTGAAGGGATTTGAGAGCACTTTTAATGAAAAGTGCCTCTGAATGTTTTCCATACCATGGTATTGTATATTTTTCTAGGTACTGCTCTCAAGTATAAAATTCTAGCATTATGGGGTTCGTATTAATAATAGCAATAATTGTGCCAACCAAAAATAGCCTGTATGAACTCAAAATTCAAAATGAGACTGCTAATGAAAAAAAAATCCATTCGAAACATATTGGTATGATTGTGTCACCATCCACTTAAAAAAAGAACCATTCCACAAGACTTGTTAGCAGTCTTTAAGCTCCGTTGGTCACACATCGCAAAACTAAGATTACCTCTCTGACAGCACGGAAGACCCTCTCCTCATGGGAGTCCATCTCTGTGAAGGTGCGGATCTGGGTGAGGTTAACATTCTCTCTGTAGCCCAAGGCAACGATCTCATCAAAGGCGAATAAGAGCTCAAAGCAGTGGTCCGAGATCTCCCCCTCGTCCATTGTGCGGCAGTACTCTGGGATCTATAAAGAGATTTGATAGTCTGATGAAGGTCTGACTCACCAAAACGGCAGTTTATTATTAGTGGGTTGTCTGTTTAGTAAACAGTGTTGCACTTTTCCTTCATTTTAATTAAAGACATTTGACAGTGAAATGTCAAAAACTTGAAGTGGATACACTCACTCATAATGCCTCAGGCCTCCTGCATAGCCACATACACACATGCAGAATCACAATCACGTACCACGCGTGAGAAGAGTCGCAACGTCTCCAAGTCCTCCAAGATGTTACTGTTCTTAGTGGTGAGGAGGACCATGTAAAGCCTGTCTAAGGGCTGGTAGACGTAGCGCACGCTGTCAGTCTCTACAAACGTGTGCTGCTTGCCCGTGTTCATCAGCTTGGGGAAGGCTGCCAGGAGACACTCGATTCGCGTCCGTGTCATTTCCACAAACTGACGGGACAGAATGGGCTTACCCGACTTGGTACACACTGCTGCCGCTAAAAGCACCTGGAGGCAAAAGAGGAGACTGTCTGAATTATTTATGCTTTATTTGATAGGGATGGCTACACTATACATAGACAACATAGCACACATAAGTAAGCAGCATCTCCCATGCTTGTATCACAGTGTTTCAACACTTGTCCCACTTGGACAAACTATGAATGTGACTATGATGTTGACATTGACTTACCTGTCCTGACTTACCTCCTGAAATCTGAAAAGGCCACATAGCCAAAATGTTATTTTGTTAAATAAAAACAGTATGTGGACCTGAGTGTGTGGCACTTTTTTTGTTAATTTGACACTGACTTACCTGACATCTGTTGCAAGTCTACTTTCAGTGTTATCATTTCAATTGGCTCTAGGGCAGTATGCTAGAGAAAGTAAGCTCTTGAGTGGATTTCTGAAGTCTACAAGCTGAATAAATAGTTATTTAAATAGTTATTTTTTAGTTAGTTAAATAGTAATTATTAGGGGAGAAATCATAACAGATCTCCAATTACAGTATTATCATTATTAAAGATTGCTTTACTTTCAATATATGAATGTGCTGTTATATCAGAACTTCTACAACGATTTACTCATTGCTTTTTCCATGTGACTTGACTGCCTGGAGGATTTCAAAAACAACTGCATGCCGTACAAGCAGGCATGCATGATGCATGATACAGCTTGCTTAAAGCACTAGGCTCCACAGACTTGTAATGAAATGTAATGAATTTGCTCACTGCATCTCCCTGCATTATCATGCGCTAGCATGGCCTAATGAAGTGATGAAGTGATACTACGAGTGAGAAATACTACAGTGCTTCATCAATTATATTTGTAACTATCACTGAGTTAAATGCAAAGCTTAAATAGCTCATTTAAATTATTACACAAAACTAAGAACATACGGCAACGGCAAAGAGTTGACAAGATAGCACCGGATGAAACGCGAAGTAGTTTACTTTCAATTCTATACACTACTTCAACAGAGTAGTAGACTAACTTTATTCATACACTAAACAGCGAGTTATAAAATGTATCTAACGGAGTCAGCTCACTTTGTTACACAGACTAACGTTACCACCACCACATTAGAACAAATACATTCAATGTAAAACTAGTCAAAGGACAACTTAGTTCAAACTTTTAATCTCAATGACAGCAGCTAATTTATTGTTAACGTTAGCTTACGGAGGAGCGGGGATAATTTACCAAGAAACGCAAAACAGCTGGGCCTAGTTTGTTGGTTGATGTGAAAACATATTTGGTAGTTCAAAATCCCGTAATGTTAAGTCAATTACTGCAAGGTATCCAACTCACTATCTCAAACTAATATCACCTGTCTGAAAAACGCTAGTTTAACAAGTAACAACCAGCTAGCGTTGACGTTATAGCTAGCTAGCTTATCATTATCACTTACCATTTCGGCTTTCCTGTGATATTTCCTGGTAGAATCCCTGAACGCAACTGTCCTGAGTTTTTCACGTTTGTCAGTTTAAGTTTGTCAAGTTAATTTGAGTTCTATGACTGCTGATGTGATCATCTGTCAAAGCTAGCTAGAGTTGCGGTAACTTGTCAATATGGCAGAAGGACATAGCCACGTCTCCAGCAAGTGACTGAAGTGGTGACGAATGAATCTTGGCTAACGTTACTGAGCACTGAGTCAGTGCTAGCGACAACTCTCTCTGACCATCACACTGAACCAGTACGCTCTGAACCAATCAACCCATGTCATGTACAGCTTAACTTAGAGTTGGCTATCAAAATGTCCCTGAAGCATTGACAGCTCTTTTTACACATGTCCACTACATCGACCAACTTCTGAAACTTACTTTAACTACCTGAATGGACACAGGTTGCGCCCTGGTTTAGGAAATATAAGAATATTTTGCGCTTGGAAGAATGACATGTACTGTAACGTTACTGTTCGGACTTACTGTGTATAGATATCCTTTAGTTTAGAACACACTTGAACCAAACAGTCTGTGATGTAATATTTGTTAGACAACTTGAAAAATTGAAGTAGTGGGGATACACAGGAGTCCGAGGGCAGACATCCCTGTAATGACTCCTCCAGTCCAGGTGGGGGGGCTGTGAAGTGCTATCTATTTGCCAGTATGGCTGATTACATTGTGTCAGCCATCAGCGAAGAATGATATGCATCTACGACCATAAACAATGAGGTGGTAGCGGGTCGAGACATGTTTTCGTTCATATCGACAGTTAGCAAGAAGTCAGTTAACATGACAACTTTGTACCCGGTGGAATCATATCGACACTGAGCAGGAATGTGGATTTTATTGTTCGCTAGATGGGTAAGCAAACCATCGTAGCTAGCTAGCAGCGTATGAGCTAACTTTTTGAACACAAACATCCGCCCTACCAAGGCATATAAACTGTCTCTGCCCCTACACAGATACTGGACTATAATTTGATTATGACTACTTTTTAAACTTAATAATGCATTTGTCAGAGTGCCGCGAAAAGTTATGAATGAAGTTGTTAGCTCTTTTGATGTCAATTAAATTTGACGTAAGTTTAACTTGCGACATCTTCATTGACCTGTCTCGTCATATGAGGCAATAACCTTAGCTCATGTCGAATGAGAAGTGAGAGAGTCGACCTTGGCTCCATATCTTGCAAATGATACTGTGGCTTTCCTGTTATAAAATGTGGCTATCGGTTAGGAGTAATGTTGCATCTTGATTCCCTCCTTTTTCAGGTCCATGGTTTCAAACGCTTCCTTTCTCTGGTCCCATGGGTGTCTGAATTAAGCTGACCATTAAAGTGGATGTTCAACGTGGACGGAATTATACAGGCATGGGCCTCGTTAACTTCATAATTTGTACCATTGGAAAATGCTTCGAAATAGCCTGCTTCCTGCTGGATTTAAATTTTGTTATTGTTCATTCCCTGATCCGGCTGTTGATTGCTTTCATTTCCTTCCTCCATAACTTACCCATGGTGCTCACAAACTCTGTGATAGAATGCTGGAATCTCACCTTGGTGTGTTTGTTTACCATGTCAGAAGGGGTGTCAGTGTTGACACACAACTTGGCAGGAGGTGGACAGCAGCTTATAGGTGGAGTGGTGGAAAGCTGCAAGATGGCAGGCTACCTCGCCTCCCATGTACTGCTGCGAACCAGGGACTTTTTACACCGCGGGCTGCTATCTGGACACACTGTGCTCAAGCATGTGTGGGAGGGCTGTGGAATTGCCCTTAGCCTGGTCGTGTATTTGGCTAACACTATTGTGAACTTGCTGCTCATCAGTATGCAAAATCTTTACAACGTGCTTGTTAGCCTTTGGGAGACAGCCCTGTGTCCCTTGCAAAACATCTTGGAACTGACCTTGGCAGTACTAAGCTTCCTCTACAGCACACTGGTTGGAGCGTCCGTCTTCCTCTGGACACCATGCCTGTCGGCTGTGGAGTTTCTAGCCTCTCTCAGCCACATCTTTGCCAGCGTTTTCCTGCTGAATTTCTACGGCCTGTTGTTCACGGTGGGCGTCATAGCGAGCGCCACGCTCTACATGAACCCTGAGCTGTCGAGAAGGCAAGCCCACCGCCTAGCTGACTACATGAACACAGTGCCCTCCCTGCGTCACTTGCAGTTTTTTTTCCATCGCTTGTATGTGCTGGAGAGAAACCTGCGAGAAAGGGTGGTATGGCATGGCAGTCGCCTCCGTCACGGCACACCAACAGTGCGGACTGACGGAGATGGAGACACAGGGCAGCCGGAGATCTTACAGGAGCAGAGGGCACCTGCAGCAGTGGGTGACAGACAGCCTGCGAGAGAGCTGGCACCCCACCCTCGCATTATGCAACCAATACAGCAGCAGCAGCAGCAACCGCTGGTGGGTAACTCCTCAGAGCGCCTCCTAGTGGCCAACTCCAGCACATCCAGGCCTCTGCAGACGATGACGGTGGCAGATGAGGACAACAGCTGCAAGGTGACTTCATCTCCTGCGGCCGACTCCGGCCTCCTCAACCTGCTTCAGGAACAAGAGGAGCGGAAGAAATGCGTCATCTGCCAGGACAGCCCTAAGACGGTCGTGCTCCTGCCCTGCCGACACCTCTGCCTGTGCAGCGACTGCAAGGACATTCTTCTCAGCCAGCCGGTGTACCAGCGCAACTGCCCGCTCTGCCGACACATGATCTTCCAGACCATGGATGTGTACCTCTGATGGACTTGTGAACTCAGACTGTGGATGTGTACCTCTGTTGGACTAGTGGACTCAAGTCAGCTTTGCTTTGTTTCTGTGAATGCTAAGCAAGGTAGCGCTGTGCTGAGAGCTTACTAGTGAAGTAGAGGGTCTCAGGCTAGTAGCTGATCGTGTGGGACTGTGGTAAATGGGGATCGCACACTGTGACGCGTTCTTTGACTTCCCGCACTGTCAATATGAGCACTGTCTGAATGTAAACCAAACCCATAAATGGACAAAGAAACAAAAAATATATATGGCCAACTTTCTAAGATGTGAGTCTTAACGTACACTTTTGTACTTATAGTAGTGCTTCCAATAGTTTTATACTTCCAGAGAAATAGTTTACTGCCTGAATGAGGTGAATGAACAGACAATTTATTTCTTAATTGTGGGTTATTTCTTAGCATTGTTTCATTTATTTTTGATAATATGACGTGTCAAAGTATTCCACTGTTATATATTTTTTTTTTTTCTGCGAGACTATAATTTTCATGTCACATGAACGGGGGTCACAAAATGTTGACAGAATGGGTTCTGTATGTACCTCTGATCACTGTGCCATTGCTTCAGATTAACCCCTAGGGAACACAGCTGAGGTGTAGATTGATGCAACACTTTTTTTTCTCCATGCATTCATCCTCCATGTTGAACAGTGTTATTACATTCTTTTTCAAAAATAATTAGAAAGGTGACAAAGAATAGAAGTTGGGTTGTTTATGTATGGATGCGAGAGTAGACATGTTTAACAGTTCTCACTTGTCTCACTTCTAGAAGCACGTGTTGCCAGACAAGTAGACTAAAAGATGCCTTCATGGCCTGTTGGCAATCTCTGCTAAAGTTGATAGGTTGCCCAGCGAGTTAATGTTGGTATCCCAAATGACATTCCATTGCCAGGGACAAAACACTACTAAAGAAGATGGACAGATTTTGGGGCAATTCAAAAATCTATGCCTGCCAGCACTCTAGTAACAACTATCTTGTATATTACAATCTGCCCTTGAGCTAAGGCTTTATAGAGCCAAAACATTTAGTTTTTGATTAAAAAACTTTTTTTTTGCACAGTGCCTTGACATGGTCAGACATGACAGTGGGATCATAATCTTATTTCTGTGTTGGGTGGTGATTAGAAGGAGATCTTCAAGAAGAAAAGAAAAAAAGGTGTGTCTTTGTAAGTGTGTTATCTGTTGTCAGGGACCTTGGATACAGCATTGAGCCATAATTATTATTTCTTTTTAAAAAGTGTGAAGAGGATAAGAATGTATGTGATGTCAGAACAATCAATAAATTATGTCAGTCTTTGAATTTCTTTCTGTTTCTACTGCTCTCTATGCTGTGTTCACAACATATTAGTCTCAATGAGGTTAAAACACAGTTTATGTATGTAGCCTGATGTATAGCTGAAGCACGTATGACAAAAGAAAAACAACAAATACTAAATTATTTGTAAGGACGGCACAAGAAACAAAATTATTTGTAAGAGTAATTATTTGTGAGAGGTTGTCAGGTGAAATGCATTGACATTACACAATGTCATAAATTTACAGCAAAAGCTTGAATATCACATCTATATTACAGTAGAATACAGCTGTTTGACAAGTCATACAATAACTTGTCCAGTCATTGTTACTGTGATGGTGCCCCCTACGTTCTTCCACTTGTCATTGTCTAACAGTAGCAGAACAGGTAAAATAAAAACAAATAGAATACAACTAAGTCAATAGGATAGATCTCTATTATTACTTCTGGAATGTTCTGTGCCTCAGTATCCTTCCAAACCAGATCAAAATATCTTCTCATCTAAGTAACAGGAGTCTATTAAAGGCAGTGATGTGATTAATACTATTAGCTGTGATTTGATAGCTCTTGTAACAGTAAAATTGTAAATCAACAGCAAATGCTGCATTTTAAGTGAATACAAAGAAGGAGGCCATAGAAATAGTCAAAAAGAGGACTCAGCTTGGATGCGTGAAGCCCGTGTTGGGCCACATTTGCTACTCTGTGTCTATGCCAAGTATTTGAATTACAGAGGTTGTTAAAATTTTACAGCTGGCAATTATAAGTCCACCCACTCTCGATTGATTTCAAGAGAGCAGCTAAACAGAGCAGTATTTCACTGTCTCTTTTCTGCATAATATCTATAGAGAGTAATGGAACAAAGCTTTCTTTAGTCTGTCTGTCTTAACTGACCACCAGTGACCAGATGCAGATGTATGTTCCTCTGCATTAAAGGAGAAATTTGGTGTGAATCTATCCATAGCCCCGTTGTTTGAGATCATTGAGTGCTGTTTGTAGGAAAAAGAACCAGAAAATCTGATACAACACTGACCAAATAACGAACTGGCAGCTACCATTCACTGAATAGGGCATAGGGAAATGACACAGAAAGGAAGTTACTGTGCTCCATTTGATTAGTGTAAACTGCAGATTTGCTATTTGGTCTATCAATGTTTCCCGTTCTTT
Source organism: Tenualosa ilisha (assembly GCA_015244755.2). Taxonomy (NCBI): domain Eukaryota; kingdom Metazoa; phylum Chordata; class Actinopteri; order Clupeiformes; family Clupeidae; genus Tenualosa; species Tenualosa ilisha. Next base: position 1,932,658 of record PYXC01001037.1, read on the forward strand.
TTCTTATTGACAGCACTCGGTGACCTTAAACAACAGGGCCTTAGATTGATTCAAGGCAGATTTCTCCTTTAACATAACAGGATGTGTGTAAATAAAGCTGTTCAAACATGATGCTGAATCAGCTCTGAACTATACGTTATGGTGTCGATGTAAAACTGCTGTACAGTACGAAGATAATGAAACAACTAAAGCATTTCGTAGACTACATTTCAAGATCTGTTGAGTGTATAATTCACTGAAGTGTTTAATCTGACTTGTGCACTTCACTTTCTGCAGTCTCATTGCTTGTGCTATCAAAGTACCTCTGAAACAGAACCCAGATATATACAACAACAAACACCTCTCCCCAAGCAGTCAAACTACTGTAAGTTGACATCAGTGCTGCAGAGTATAACAGACATGGACAAAAAAAATGCTCGGCTTGGCTCGGCTAGGGTGCAAACACTACAGAGTTTTTCCAGTCTGAGTAGACCAAGAATCCTGTGAAGGTGCTATCTGTTTTTGGACTGGAAAAGAAGCCATTGTATTCTCCCAGGGCCATTTGGACCCAGACTTTGTCGCCAGGGATCAGATGCGTCAGGGTTCCCCCCGACAGTGACACAGGCTTGGACCAGTTCCCAAAAAACTGGAAGTAGGAGGCCAGGGTGAAGCCGTTCTTCATCAGGTCGAACTGCAGGCTGGCACGGTAGACAGTGGCATGGACTGTGAAGTAGTACACGCCTGGCACCCGGCAGGTGAAAACGCCAGTCTCGGCATTGTAGTCGCCCTGCTCGTTCAGCACGATACGGTCAAAACGTATCGCGTCGCCCCCTGCGATGGGTGTCGTCCTGATGTCTGATAGCTTGGCACTGAAGGCAGACTTGGGGGCAACCGCACACTCCCCATCCTTCCCCTGCTCGCCTTTCTGCCCTGGGTCTCCACGGTCCCCTATGAGGCCCCTGGCACCGGTCTGACCTGGAACATAAAAGGCCCTGGTGTGAGAGCAACATAAAACAGGCCTATTCCCATTCACAAATACTAGAAAACACAGTTGTTGTATTTATGGAAAGGTTTGAGAACAACAGAGTATACTGTCACTCACAAGTACTAGAGGACACACATGCAATGCCTGGGATCCTTTGTGATGTTCCCATTACAGTGTTATTTATACTTGACATGTCACACAGCCAATTTTTCCTCTAGTGCACACAGGCCCTTGCTAAAATGACTTTGCCATCTGTCTGTCTGTGTTGCTTGGATGCGGCAGCATGTTTTTATGTCGGTAATGCAGCAGAATGACTTTACCTGGTTCTCCCCTGTCCCCTTTCTCCCCTGGGGCCCCGGCTTGGGCATCGCGCCCATCTCTGCCATCCCTCCCGGGTACGCCGGGGCTGCCATGCATCCCAGGGGACCCTGGGATACCTGGACTTCCAGTGCACAGGCTGGGGATCTTGTTGTCATCGAGCTCGTGCGAGACACCGGCCAATAGCAGGATAAGCACAGAGAGTGAGCATCTCACAGAGGGTGACATTACTTTGGAGAGCTGCAGGCGTTGACTGTGGATTCTGCAGGGTGGGACAAAGAAGACATGGAGGGGTGGTGGGTGATGGTAACCAACAGAAAAACATGACTCATATGCAGCTGTTTTCTTTTTTGTAAAGGGACACGGTGAGTTCAGTGTTAGAGAACGCTTGGGTTGAACCGAAACAGACTTCACTCAGTCTGGGAGTTAATTCCCGTGCAAAGCAGTGGTATGCAGTCAGCTGATGACGGGGAAAGCACTCAGGATGTTACATAAGCCCATATCTATCCCATTAGTAAGACCAAACCACAGGGGAATTCAACGGCCAATAACAACTAACAATCACAAGTCGAAAATGAGAGAGCTGCGACAGTGATCCTCTCCTTTGAATGATCTTTCCGATCCTGATTAATTTAGCAGAGGCTGTTTATTAACTCTGCTCCACACTCACCAGGCTGGAAGAGGGATTTGAGGAGAAAAGTCCTGGACCTTGCACATGTGAAAGTAAACACATCTGCCCTGGATGAGTTTTAGGTGGAGAGAGAGAGAGTGAGAGTGAGAGTGAGAGTGTGTGCGCAACGCACACCGTTATGCCTAAGGCAATGCATTTCTCCAAAGTTTACGTCTCCTGGAAAGTCAGCTTTCCTTTTAAGCTACATTTGCTTTGAAAAACAGCTGTTTTCATCCCAAAGCTCCACTAACTGACTGACCAAAACGACTCCATCCTGCTCACCAGAAAGGACTGAGAGTTGTGTCATTGTCTACAGGAATAGCTTAGACATGATGCTGTCACCTGGCTCCAGAATCACTCCAGTTCTTGAGCAGAATAACTGACTGGGGAATTAAAGGAACCAGCACCCCTGGGGAATGTGTGTGTGTGTGTGTGTGTGTGTGTGTGTGTGTGTGTGTGTGTGTTTGTGTGTGTGTGTGTGTGTGTGTGTGTGTGTGTGTGTGTGCTGCGCACAGACTAAATACCACTCCAGCATGGGGCCATCTGTCTCCTGCTAGTAATGCCTCTGCAATTTCTCACTCCACATTTTATGTAATCTCTCCCATCACCTCCCCTTTACTCTCCTCACCTTCACCACTTGAAGAGGAGCCTAAATGTATTTTTTATTTTTATTTTTTTGAAGACAAATACAACTTTTTTTCTCTCCCGTAACAGACTACATCTAATGGATGCATAAAGATTTAGACAGTTAAAACAAGAGCAATACATTGTCTATCAAGAGCAATACATTGTCTATCAAGACTATAAAGTTAAATCAAGAGCAATACATTGTCTTTCAAGACTATAATTGCTGTACTGTTTTAGTTCCAAGTAAATAAACATTGTTGTAGGCTTCAACATCAGTCTGTTGAGTAGATAGAGGGCACTAAAACACCCACAGTCTGGAGTGTGCGCCTCAGCTCTTTGTTCTTACTGCCATTCTTCATCCAATCAACTACTTCTGATATTTTTCTATTACTGACAAGGAGGTGAGCCAATAACTCAAACTGACTCACAGACTTTGAGTGCAGTAAGCAATATCAATATTGATCTCAATATTAATACGAGTAGCCATAGTTAAATGGAACACTATAAATAGACATGTGGCTTTCAAAATCCCATTGTTTGCATCACTGCCATTTGAACTTCCTGGACAGCTGAGAGGTGAGATTTAGACAAGTTTAAATGTCAAACCTACCAGAGTTTTGCTGAAGCGACAGCTTGGCTCCGTACAGGGCAGAAAAGAAGTGTATAACTTCACTTCTCTCGCTTGTTCAGGCAGTCTAGGGAAAAAGTGAAACTCCCCGTCTTGGAAGGAAATGGTAATGAAAGCCAATTAGGGAGAGGGAGAGAGAGAGAGAGAGAGAGGAGGGAGTAAAAAGAGGAGGCAGAGGAGGGAGGGCGAGACAACAGAGATGGAGAGGGAGGAGAAATATTTGATGCTCATCCAAAAAGGACAAAAGGTGAAAGGCAAGCCCAGAAACAAATAATAAGCGATGGATACTGGCGAAAAAGGAACAAATAGTGAGGTGTCAGCACCTCAAATATGTAGAGGGGGAGTGGTGGCAGTCTGGGAGCAAACAGCTGCTGAAGGAGAAGGAGAAACATCTGACAGGGAGCTCATGTCGTGAGGGAGGGGAGCTGACTATTGTGGTCAGAGCACTGGTCCCAGACTTACGCAAAATCAAGGAGCAGTTCTGTGGAACCTCAGCCCTCGGCCCGGGCTTCAAAGCGTACTAATACAAACCATATGGGTACAATAAACACTGTTTTTGGAGACCAGAGACAGGCAATTTAGCCTCACTTCCCTCTGCGCTGGGGGAAGAAAACCCTTAGTCATCAATATAGCTGCCTGCTTGGTTAATACCATTGACTTGCATTGAATAAGCAGTTTTATCTTAGCATAGAACCACATAGTGCTACACTTATTTGAATGGCTTTGCATAAGTCTTCAAGTGGTTGGACCACTGAACACCTACAGCTGCTTTTTCTTAAACAAAAGTTGCAAATTGCAATTAATGACACATGAAATCAATATTCTAGAATAGATTAAATGCTAAATAAAAAACGTTACAAATAGTGAACTGAAAGAAACATCTATTCACACTTCTAATGCAGTCAGACTTTAAAGCTTTGCTTTCTCTGCCTCAAGGTTTTATAGAGTGATATTTGTCAGGCGGGGGGTCCATAACCCTCCCAGTAAAACTCCCTCATCTTCACTTTTACTTCTCATTACCAGGTTGCCATGTGGCCTATTAGCGAACCACCAAAGGAGCGCTGAGGGCCTCCTGCGGGCTTTAAAGTCCTGGAGGGCATACTGCAAAACATGTTGATGCATCCCCTGGCAAATATTAGCACACCGTATTTCACTCACTGTAACCTGGCCAGCCAGTGTTGTGTTGGGCTGGCAGAAGGAGTGTTATAGGCCTACATCTGAACAATCCAAGAAAGCTTTAAATGCTCTTTAAAATGCACTTAAATGCTACTTAGCCAGGCCCAACAGAGTGTGTGGATATTAGGATAATAATTGCAGTGTTAAAGTGCTAGAATGAGAGAGTTAAAGCAAGACAGAAAAGTGTGTGTACGAGACAGAGGGGGCAATAAATTGGGTTTGTCCACTGAACTTTGAAATACAGGCCGCAAACGTAGCTACTAGACTGCCACACACACACACACACTCACACACACAAATGATGCACCTGAGAGAGTGTGAGGAGTAAAGGAGACATGTTTATTACTTAAACTATCACTTAAATAAAAAAGGTGCATAGAAAATAAACATGATTAGAAACTTTCCTTTTTACACTTATGTACAATTGTATTTTTTCTCGTTATACATTCATCCTTAGTAGTTTGTGGTTTGCGATTGTAATTTGTTGTCCTTCATTTCTGTGATATGGGAAAATACTGGTGGCAAACACAGATAAGAGAGAAAGGAAGAAGAAAATATAGTTTCTTTTTTTCTTTTTATCGTCAGTATTAAAATGGTCATTACTGTCTGTGGTTTTCTGTTAAGTGCAGTACATGTACCTGTGTCCACATCCTTCCAGGTGTCATTCAGCAGTCAACTGAGCCGTCACCAGGCTTCCCTTATATCAAATACACTCCCTTCAGGAGAGGGAGGAAAGGCTTTCAAATGCTGAATAGGCATTATCCCTCCATACTGACTTGCACTACAGAAGAGGATGTGGACATGCAGATAATTATTATTATTATTATTTTTGTACGGATAGGCCAAAGTTACATACAAAATAAATAAATAAAAAGGATTTCACAAATCATCACTATCACTTATTAAAAAAAAACAAACAAACAAAAAAAAAACAAAAAACAAACTCAAGCTTCAAAATGTTAAAGAGAGAACAGTACAGGACACTTGGGTGGGTGAATAAGACCATTATTCTTTTCCTGGCCTCGACAAACTCGTATATACCACATCAGTCCAAATCCTGCTTCAGAATGTACAGAGGAGCAAAAAACGAAACACCTTTCACAAACAATAAAACACAGGAAAATAAAACATTTGACCTCAAGAAGTTTACAACTACAGAATACATTTACATTTCTCATGATTAGTAATATTGTTCCTTTCTAGAGAAGAACCAAATCAAAAAGAGAGGAGAGGAAAAAAGCAAAGGTCGGCAATGCACGGGCACAAAAGAACAGATACTGGATGCACATTTACAAAATGCTTAGTTACTCTGAGAGGATTCTGAAACTCAACTTTATTACTGAGTACATCAAACATGATTATTAGCCATTAAGAATCTGTTGCTGCTATTGTAACTAAGTTTGTCTGTCCATTCCATATACTGTGAAGATATTGACTTACAAAATGCACTATTTATACATTACGCTCCTGTATGCATGTATGTGTATGTATATATTGGATACTGTAGTTACATGTAAAATTGTAATACCACTGAGAAATTAATTCACGGTACGAAGTCCAAGGAACAACTGAATCGGTCTGCATCTGCGTTTTGACCAACTGACCGACTGACTGTCTTCACCTGTTTCTGACACATCCTACACCAGAATGACGTGGAGGAAAAAAACTAAACGGATGAAAAGCTGCTAAGCCCTTGGGATCATCATTACTTATGTCCTTGTTTCTATTTCTGTGTTACTGTTCCAACAAACGACAAACGTACAGTATGTCCGCTCGTTCCGTGACAACGCTTTCCCTAAACTTATCCCAGCCTTTCTTAAAATACTAAAAATCAACACCAAGAAAATGAGATAAGAGTCAACATAATTCATATATATATATATATACATACACATAAATATATATATATATATATATATATATACTGATACATTCAGTATGGGCCAAAGTGTGGAACTGCGGGAGCCGACCCAAACATAGTCTTTATCCCTGAATTAGATGAGAAACCACAGGCCTGTCAGGGCACAGCGATCTGTGATTCTCTGGTCGACCTCCACCTGAGTTCTGTCTGTACAGACCGCCCGTACTGTGGGAGTGGGGGGTGGGAGGGGTCAGAGGGCGTAGTAGAACTCTCCAACCTAGAGCTAGAACACCTGGATAAAAAAAAAACCTTAAAAGAGATGCTTGGGCTGACCTGTGTAAGGCAGCCTGTTGCTCGTGAAGACGGTTCTACTTCTTCTTTCCACTAGCCTAAGAATGTGTTGGTGAATTACTGTTTTCACTGACCGGCCAAAGGAAGGGGGTCAGGGCTCGACTGCCTTGTGTTTACGCTGTTAGACAGCAAAATCAACAAAGAAAGAAACAAAAACGTCAAAATACCCAACTTACTGAATATGAGTAAAAAGTACTGGCCTAAGCGGTCTGTCTCTCTAGAATGATTCAAGCTAGAATTACATACAGCAGCAATCTAGATTTGTTTTTGTTCTGAAAGATATGCATAGTACCCATGTCTTTTATAAATCATCCAATTGCTCTCAATCCGACCACTCTACCCACAGCCACGAGAATGAAAAAAAAAAAAAAAAGAAATTCTTTATTTACTTAGGGGAATTGAGAAGATCAGCCATTGTGAAGCCAATTGAAGGGGCAAAATGAAGCCAGCAGACCCGTTGCAATGTGAACACACCTCTCTGTGTGCTATTAAGGCAGCCACACCACAAACACGAGATGGAACACCGCTGGTCGTCACATGCCCTTTTTTCTATTTTTTTCCAGAGAGTAGGTGGGTGTTGTTAATTGCAGAGGCCTCTGTCCATTCATGAAACTAACGCTGAACTATCTCAATGTCAGATAAGGCACCTTACTCCTACTAACAAAGACCAAAGGGGAGTCTGTCTTGTAAATTTAAGCTCAATATTTCTATGTTCATGTGTGTGTGTGTGTGTGTGTGTGTGTGATCATATTTGATAGAGTGAAACAATGATCTACTCCCCAAAACCATGGATGATGACCATGGAGAGTGCTGGAAGGGAAGTGACAAGGCTGTTCAGTGCCTGGGTAGTTAGTTAGGAGGTCTTGGAGCAGTAGTGCTTCATGGGCTAGCCTTCATAGCCCTGGGGTTTTACACTTTTACGAAAATAATTCTTCGTGATAAAAAAATACACAGAACACTGGGGCATTAGCTTCTCAAAACTTTGGAAATCTTTCAGATATAGTCTCGGGTTTTAAAAAATAGAATCGAACGGAATATTAAAAAAAGAGAATAAAAGTCGAAACCATGCTTATGTTTATGAAAATAGAGTCGATGAGAGACCTAATACTCTGAGAGATTGGCGAACGGGGCTGGCGAAGGGAGAAAACGAGTGTATATTCACTCCCGACATTTTACAGTTGACCAGCGCTACAAGTGGTCACAAATACAAAAGACGCTTTCGTTTAAGAGTGGCAAACAGGAGCTACTGGTGGACTGCTCTCTCTTGAAACAGCAACTGACTGAAGTCTAGAAAAATAAAACAAAACAATAGCTACAACTGAAACAAAGGCAGCTCTACAAATGTCAGACGAAGCATTAGTGTTGTAAACCTCTTATTTCCTACAAATATGTTGTTAAAATAAATACAATGTTTTATTAAAAATATAAATACCATCATTAGGTGCTATTCACGAGTGAGTGCTTTTTCAGTCTTTCGTATATAAAAATATACATATTATTTACATATTGAAAGAAACGCCTGATATCGTAAAAAGATAAAACTTTCAACGCAAAGCAGACGTCATACTTTATACTCAATTGCCAACATTATTAAAAGCAGCAACAGGAGGACTTTTCTTGTATTGGTCTAAAACAAGCATAAAATAGGCTTAGATCAACGTATCACAATTCACAATTCTCAGCTCAAGTCGATTTTTTTCCTAGTCCAGACGCCATGAAAACAGCCTTTACATGCACACAGACACACTTTTGACTCTCAGAGAAAGGATGGTTCTGCTACCATCTGTCTCAAATGACCGCCTCTGAACAGTTACAAGACCTAATCTCCCTTTCCACAGACTCCACAGACAATCCTTCAAGCACTCCCTGCCCCAGTCCCTCAAGTTGCCTGGCTGTCAGTCCACCAGGATCTCAACCCAGCCAATCTTTGACCATCTCCGTTCTACTCTGGACCAACTCAGCTGAAAACACAAATAGCATAGCGAACGCTCACAGATATCGACATTACTGCAATCAAGTTTTTCGTTTTTTCGATTTAAAAAAAACAAACAAACAAACAAACAAAAAAAAAAAACAAAATCAGCAGCTGATGAACGCAATCTAGTCATCTCTACTGAATCAATTACAAGACTGCAGAATATTTACAGAGTCTCTTACATGGACAGGCAGGCTTTGTCTAATTAAGAACTTCTACTGCTGCCTGCAGGCTTCAATATACATTCAGTGATGGAGAAGTGTGAGAGAATGCCATGCTTGGAAACAAAAATACATTGTAATACGGGCTTTCGTTGATCACTTTTGTTGATTCAGTTTGAGTCCGATTTCTTTTTTCTTTTACCCCTCCCCCTGAAAGAATTGCACTTTGGTGTAAAATGGATCTCACAACGTAGCTGTTCTTGCTTGTAGAGATCCATCACATTCTGGAAGCAGGGGCCAATAGGATTGAGCGTTATCAAACAAACAGTATCAGTTTCTGGCAGGCCATTTCCTGAAAAAATTAAGGTAAAATTGGTGATGTACTGATTTGAAACATATGGGGAGGACATGTACAAATGTCTTGGGCACTAACTTTCTGCAATAAAGACAAAAAAGTCAACATTACATTAAAAAAAAAAAAAGTTTCTGAAGGCCTGAATTTCCCCACATGAATGAATTGCTCTTGGATTATGACACTGAAAGCCAGTCAACGAAATTCAACGAAAACCAAAGAGGCACAGTAATGTGATCCTTCCGGAGAACACTAGCACACACACTGGACAGCTCTGGCAAACAACAGAAGCCCCATTTCAACGCATGCTACCTCTTCAGCCCTGTAAGTGACCCAACACTACAGGAAAACTGGAACTGCTGTGGGCCATCGACAGCAAGGTGCTGTCGCCAACGTCGGAAGGTGCTAGAATGCCAGAGAGACTTAGTTCAGGAACTTGCGGCACTTTTTGGCTCCGCAGTTGCAGGGTAGCTTATTTCCAGGTTCCTCGATAGGGAATTTGTAGTCGTAGGTGAGCTCCTCTCCTCGGTAGATCTTGCGTAAGGCGAAGATGACAATGTGCTTCTGACCGTCAACAACGATGACACGAGAGTAGCAGTTGGGCTCGCAGGAATGGTTTATGAAACGTGCCGCGTTGCCATGCATCGTGGCGTCCACCACTTCGTAGTCATCGATGCGAAACATGTAACAGCCAATCCCCTGGAAAAGATGACAACCAAACTAAACTATAATGACAGGAGAGGTGTACACAAGAAAAAAAGATACAATCATACAAAACTTTTTTAAAATTAATAATTTTTAAAACATTATTCTTGTTTTCTTGTCACCTTTTCATCATAGTACTTTTCACGTTTGTCAGTAAGGACAGAGCGGACAATGTTGCCAGAGTATTCAATGATCATCTCTCCCGCATCAATGTTTCGCTTGCAGAACAGACCTCGTCCATGAATGGCCGACCTAAAAAAAAATGAAGAGAGGAGAAAAAAAATGATAGATGTTGAATGCCTTTTTTGTACCACTAATGTCAGCACCACAATAAACAATAATGTTATTTATTATTTATTTAGTCGCTCTAGTATTACTAAGGACCTTACTATCCACCTCATAAAAACCATCCTTGGTGTACAAAACACAATCAGATTTAGCACTGTATGTACTTCCTACTTCCCTAATTTAATTACATTTTTGTGTGTAAGGGACACCAGGAACACTGCCTGACAACCACATTACAATCAAACTACACTGTATTCCACAAAGTATAAAGATATGGTCTCTATATGGTCTCTATATATCAATAATGGCTTAATTTTGCACCTCTGATTACTCATCTCTGCTCATGTACCTGTACACGCCTACTGTTTCCCGGGAGGTTTTCTTCAGGTGCCGCAATCTCTTGGACATGGGCAGATCCATGCTGATGGCACGGCTGTGAAAGCAATCGGACAGGATGTTTGTGAGAGAGCCTGCGGGCACTGGGGTAATGAAACACAGACACACAAACAGACACACACACACACACACACACACACACAAACACAGTAACACAAGTACACACAGCAAAGAGACAGCTTGTCCTACCGAGCAGACTTGAGCTGCAGCTCCTCTTCCTCATCCTCCTGGGGGCTGTACTCCGGAGGCTGACGGTGTTTGGAAGCCAGGAAGTTGAACATGTCGAAAACGGACCTCCTAGAGAGTGGGTGGGGACAAGCAGCATTTAAACAGGATTCAGGTCCATGAATGAGTTAATCACAACAAAATTTGCTCTAAAAATTATAAAAGGCATCTTTAAACTCTGTCCTATCCTTAAAAATGACTATGTCTATGTTTTGGCAAATATTAGGTGCTTAAAACATAATGGCAGTAACAAAAACAGAAATGAGGAGCCAAAAGAGGCCCTACCATAGTCACCAGTGACTTTGTGGTCACAGCAAATAATGATTTCGCATCCTGTCCTTTTTCTCTTTCACAGGCTATTTAATCCACACAGTACACAAGTAGTATAACCCACACAGTACACATTAAGTTGAGCACTATTACTATGACTGTCTGCAGACAATGTAATAAATGAGTTAGTTAGTTAGAAGTTGATGAAAGCAGCACACTCAATTTGCTTAATATATCCCCAAACTGATGAGTTTCTGTGATACTATGATAATGGAACTCATTAAAAGCAAAGCAATTATATCCTCAAGCTTCAATAATAATCTGAATTAATATAACGTCATGCAGATAGATCCACAGATTTCTGCACTGTGTTTGAAACCCTTGTCAATTAGAGAAAGACAGACAGAGTTTCTCACTAGTCGTTATTTCCTACCTGTGGTGCAGCTCTACACGGGCGGAGCCGTGAGGGTTGATGGGGGGCTCGTCCGGCTCCTTGGGCCTGTGGAAGCGGAAGCGGTAGTTCCGGCAGAATTTGGCACCATACAGCTGCTCCAGGAGAAACACCACAGTGTGGTGCAGCACCCCCAGCATCCTGAGCCCGTTAACTCCTGAGAGGTGCCAGCCATAACAGCGAGAAAGGCAAGAGACACAAACACATTAACGCAAAAGCTAAGGAGGGTTTCTATGTTTTTGTGTGTGTGTGTGTGTCTGTGTGTGCATGTGTATGAAGATCTAGAGTTGATTCTCACCCTCAAATGAAAGCTCTTTGAGTTTGGCGTTGGACCGTGCCTCCTTAACTTTGTCTGTCAGAGACTTCCAGGCCTCTGCCAAAGAGACAATTGCAGAGATTTAAGAAATGCAGCCATCAAAAATCAATTTCAGCCTGAAGGCAGACGTATCCTTTTTAAATTAGCAAAAATTATGGATCAAGCACCTTCAATGCTCTCACACCGGATCTGAAATCCATCATCACTGCAGATTTCAAACAGGAGGCCTTTCTTAGGCTTGTAGTGGGACAGGAAGTCTGCGCTTCCTTTTCCGTCCTTCTGTTCTGACGAAGCCACCAGCATAGAGCCTGATCCCTTCCCAATGCTCTGACTAGCTGCGCCTAGAGAGACAGTGATGCAACGTTAAAAGCAGACTCAACTGAAATAATCCTCCTCATTGATAAGTGAATGAGGTGCAAGGTTTTTTTTGGGTGGGGTGGTTGCCTTTAGTTAGAGAGGGGCATGTTTCCCAAAACCATAGTTGCAAACTAAGTAACTTTGTTGGCTGCAATGCAATTTCCCACTGCAACCTATGGTTTTGGGAAACGCAACCCAGAACTGAAGGACAGGAAACAAGTGGGACAGAGAGAGAGAGAAAGATGAGGAGGGGTTGGGAAATGAACTCGGGTCGGAATCGAACCTGTGGCCTGGGTGTGTGGTGTGGACGCCTTAGCCCAACTGTGCCAACTGCCAAACTGCCCAACTGTGCACCCACCTTGAGGTATGAGTTTATAGGACACTCACCTGTGGCTTTAGATTCCTCCTCACACAGTTCTACTGACAGCTGGTTCATGGGGGATGCTTTGGTCATCACAGGAGCATCACTGACAATACAAAAGGGGGGCGGGAAGCATGACTCAATAAGATTTATTCTGCCCTTTATGTACAGAAGGCCACACTAAATATCCTATTATTCATACTAAAAATGGTAAATGACAAATGACTGTTACCTTTTACTTAAATCTTTTTCCATTGGTTGTCCTGTGTCCATTGGCTCAGAATTAACTGGCTGCTTAGTCCTGTACAAAAATAATTACAAAACTATGAATATAACAATGCATTACAAAATAAGAAAGTGCAGTAAAGCAGATCTGTGGGTGGGTACAGTAAAGTTGGATGATTTCTTACCCTGAGGTTGACTGCCGACCAGCAGTAGTCACATCTGCCTGGGATGGTAGAGGAGACTCAGCCTGCAGTCCCTTCGGTCTCTTCCCACTGGCCCTCTCGGGAGTCGACCGAGTCCTTTTGGCCTTCTGTTTCCCCTTCCCACCGCTGTGGGTGGTGCAACTGTGGTGGTTGACTTGAAAACTTGCTGTTGTTTGTCTGGAGTGTGATGGGTGTCGTCCATGAACCTTGGGTGAAGACCCCAACCATTGGTTTAGTCGGATCCTGGGCCATCAAGCCGGGGCCTGGACCCAAGGATCCCGTGACGCCGCGCTCTGATCGAGTGCTTGTGGTTTGTCTGCCATGATACGGTTAACTTGCTGCCGATGCAAGCCGCTTTCTTGGTCCACCTGCTTGCTCACAGACATGCTGAGTGTTTGCTGTGGTGGAAGAACGCATATGCTGCTAGCGATGGACGTCTGCACGGGGTGAGTGAGCTGCGACATCATGGGCCCTCCAGGATGGAGGACCATCTGTTGGTCTGGAATGACTGTTGGACTGGCTTTGAAGAGCAGATTACTGATTTCAGTGGAACTGAGGATTCCAGGCGTGCTCAGTGAAACGGAACTCGCGCCAATGATGTTGCCCGCTCCGCTGGGTGGCACAGACACAACGTTGAGCACTGGCTGGTTTGGATTGAGCCCTGACACCGTGCATGGCAACAGGTGGGCCGACGTGTCCTGTCCCAAGAGGCCAGGCTGAGCACTGGATGAAATGGACATAGGCTGTGGCACTAGCATCACCCCTGGTTTGGGTCGTTTAATGATATTGGGCATTTTGCGGTGTGACGTGGTGGCAGCTGTGGTTAGCGTGCCCAGCTCAACCAAACCAGACTGAGTGGAAATTCCCGCTGTGATCTGAGGGGATGACAAGTTTATAAGGGTCATGTTGGGAGCCACTTCCGACGGCGCTAACGGTGGCTGGCTTCGAGAGCGAGGAAGTTTTTTGCTTTTGCGCGGCTGAATCCGACTTATAGGGCGTTTCTTTCCTCCTGAGGAAAGCACAGAGGAAGAGGGAGACAGGGATGGCGCACTGGAGACCATCGCCACACTGGTAGCCAAATCGGCCCTGTGTCCCGCCTCAGACACAACAATTTGTGGGTCATGGGAAGGGATACCTATAAGGAGGCCTGATGTGGTGTTTGGAATGACCGGTTGGAAGCTTGCCTGAGTTGTATTAGCAATGGTGTGAATCTGAGGGTGGTGAGACATGGGTAATAGGCCCTTTCCACCCGCAGGGAATATGGGCTGAGTGGGGTTGATACCCGCCGTCAGAGTCATGGAGCCCAACACTGAGGGACTAGTGGTCATCACCCCTGTCGCACTGACGGAAGGCGCGATTTGGATCTTCTGCGTCACTCCATTAGGTAGAGTCTGCAAGACGTACAGCGGCTGCATTCGCTGATTCACAACGATCAGTTTTTCCGTTGTGGGTGTGGGTTTGAGGTGAGAGGAAGGGGTTTGAACAGCAGTGGTAGCAACCTGAGAGGGTCCAGGGCTTACAGCAGTGACGGGTATATATTTCTGATTTTGCAGAGGCAGTGTAGGTGAGCTTGATAATCCTGGTGTACCAGGGGTCCTAGCAACATCTTGGTTATCTGGTTCAATCACCTGGCTGACTTGACCAGATATGTGCTCACTTTCCATGCCAGTAATGAAATGCTTGGAAGTCAGCTGATCATCGGCCACCTGGGAATCCCCACTGCCTCCTTCCTCCGTTGCCTCGCTCGTCCGGACCCCTGGCTTGTCTCCAGCTTTCTCCACGGTGTCATCAGTAGTCAATGACAGCATTGTGCTCTCGGAAGGCTCCGTGATGAGAGTGCTGTGATTCTGGTTGCTGACGGAAGGGCTGCGTGTGGTGAGCACGGAGAGGTCGGAGGGCAGCCCTAACTGTAGGCTGTAGGACTCCTCGACAGAGATATTGGAGTTGACGCCACTCTCCCCTGGTTCAGTGCTAGGCAGCGGTATGTCAAAGAGCAGAGAAGAGTCTTTCCTCCGGTTGACGTCCACTCCATATCCCTCGGCAAGCAAAAGTTCTGGGGAGGATGACTCTGCCTGTTGACCCAAAGCCTGCATTGACGGCGTGTTCAAAACAAAATCCATGATGTCTGACGGCAGGATGTTGCCACAGTCGTCACTGTAGTTGTTGTCGGAGTCGGACTTGAGCAGGTCTGTGGTGAGGGACAACTGCGCCTCCAGAGGGTCCTGTCCCTGTGACTTGACGGCCCCTAGAGACAGGCACGAATCCTTCTGGTTCTTCCTGCTCTCTCGACCGCTGCCGTTTCCTCCTCCAGCGCTGCTGTCTGAGTCTTTCCCTGAGCCCGCCGCCATCCTCTCCGCTCGACTCTCCCGGCTCTTCCTCTTCCCAGAGGTCTTGTGGGTAGTGGACGTTGTGGCGGTCGTGGTGGTGGTGGTGCTCAAGCTGGCGTCGCTCTCAGAGCCGTCGTCAACGCCGTCCAGCTGTCCGATCTGGGGGCGGCCGAGACTCAAGGGAATGGCTCCAGAATCTTCCATGTGATCCGTGCCTTCCTCAGCATCTTCATTCAGAAACCTGCCAAACTGCGAGCCTCTTCCCACAGGGGCCTCGACAGGGTGCAACCTAGCATTACTGTTGATGATGGTACGTGTGAAGTTGTAGTAGTAGGCGTCTTTGTTTGGACACTGACCCAGTCCGCCCTCCTCGTCTTCACCGCTATCCTCCGACAAAGACGTGCTCATGTCATCTGCCCCATCAACTTGACCTTCGGCCGAACGCTTGCTCATTCCAGATCGCTTTTTCATCACCTCTCCACCACCGTAGAAGTCGATGTCTTCCTCACCGTAGGAGCGCACGCCGTAGAAAGGCGTCAGACCAAAAATCATGTTGGCCCGAGCTCGTGTGCTGCGTCGCGGGTATCTTCGCTTCGCTGACCCTGACCCATCACTGTCTTCCTCATTGTGCTTATCGATGCTGCCTTCGTCCTCCAGGGATGGATCCTCTCCATCTTCAGGGCCTTCTTCCTCTCGCAGGTGTTCATCACAGTCTTCTGGGTGAGCTTGGCTCTCGGACTCTGAGCTTTCTGAGCTGGCAGATGGCGAAGAGAAGAGGACGGGGGCACAGGTGGACCTCCTCTGCGGACCTTGACTGACCGGAGCGACTGCACTCGACAGATTGGTTTCAGAGCCTGCGCTAATTACTTTGGTCCCATTTGGGTCTATTTTTGGAGAAATTAAAGATGCTTTTCCTGTGGGCTTCTTGTCCCTTTTGACCTGTTCTTTGCTTACTTTGGTTTGATTGAGTGCAGCCCTCATTCTTGTGTCTGAGCCAGCCTCTGGCTGCAGTCCCTCTAAAGCAGAGCTGTTCTTGCTGTCAGCGCTGAACCTTTCCCTGGACTTCTGTGGTCGGTTACCCCCTTGACCGTCATGTTTATCCACTGCATTTGTCCCGGCTGCTTTGGTGCTGCTGCTGCCGCTGCTGTGTACTGCGGATTTGTTGTTGCTGTTTTGAAAGTTTTGGTCTTGGCCGAGCGCTTTGATGTCACTGCCCTTTTTGTGGGGAGGAGCCTTGATCTTTTTAGTGCTTTTCTCCCTCTCCTTTGACACCTCCATGCTTCCACCGAATCCCATTTTGGAGCATGTCTCTTTGGTGCTGGATGTCCTGTAGCTGGCGGCAACTGCTGGTGTCGCCTGGGACCCCCGTTTAATGTCCTCCTCTCCCACCGTCGCCCCTGACGACCAGCGGGGTTTCATGGCAGCGGCCGGCGCAGGCCCCGGCACGTAGTCGTGGGACTTTCTGCCTCCGCTTTTGTGGTACGGCGGCTTCGGGGACCCCGGCATCCCTGTGTCTTTTGCAGCTGGTGGTGTGCCTTCCTGGATGGGGCTGCCTCCGTCTTTGGGCAAAGCAGCTCGAGGCTGACAGGACAGGAGAGTGGATTCGGCCGGCAGGTCGGTGTCTTTGATTCCCTGTTTCGACTTCTCGCTCTTGGCGCTGCAGCTCCGCTGGTGACTCGTCAGGACGGCCGTTCCGAGAGGTGGTGATACCTGGTTCATCCCTGACATCAGCGGAGTGGACGAATGCACCGCCTCTCCTTCAGACTGCTTTCCAGATGATTCTCGGCTGCCGTCACCTTTTTCAGCAACACCTGACTGTCTCTGCTGAGATCCTGGACTTGAGGCACTAACCTGACAGTTCTGGGACCTCGCAGAAGCAAAAGGCCGACCCTTTGTGCCCAAGTCCCTCTGTGTACGGTCCCATGTGCACAAAGAGAGTGAAGAGGCTGTTGAAATGGAGGAGCTAGAAGAGGCTGTGCTTTGCGGACTGAACAGGTTGCAGCTCTGCGTTGCGGGCACAACTGTGTTTCTGGATGACTGAGATGAGAGAGAGGAAGTGCTGTGTCGCCGAGATCCAATTCGTCCGAAAGAGGAGCTCAGGAGTGGGTCGCCCACAGTCACAATCTCATGTGCTGAACTGAAGCCACCTGGAGAAAAAAAGAACACTCAATCAATCAATGCCTTTATTTGTCCCCCAATAGGGCAATCTGTTTCACAATACAGTATAATATAATACAGATTAACAAATTAGTTAAAGGAGAAATCTGGTGTAAATCAATCCATAGCCCTGTTGTTCGAGGTCACCAAGTCACCTCACTGTAGGAATTTGATAAAACATAGACTGAATAGCTAACCAGCAGTAAATAAATACTAACTGAATGGGGCACAGATGGGACACAGAAACTCACTTCCATTTTCCTATGCCCCATTCATTTAATGCTAGCTGGCAAATCAGATCATTATTCAGTCTATGGTGTATCAAATCTGCTGGTGCTTTTTTCCGACAGACAGCACTTGGTGACCTCGAAAAAGTTCTAAAAAGAAGTACATTTGCATATATGACTTGGATGAATTAGAATCTTCACAGACTTAAAAGCACAAAGAAATCACTACTAGTTAATTGTTAAGGGTTTCATTTTCAAATCAATCAATTTTCATCAATTGTCTGAGATTTTAATCACATGTCTGAGAGCCTAAAATGCTGGGTATGAACATCCTAGACACGTGTATAATGCAAAAAGCATTCAATCAGTACCTGGAGAGGGAAGCGGTCTGGACAGGGGAGACTTCTGGCATGGTGGATAACTGGGGTGCCTGTTACGGAAGAGCATCTTTGGCCTGGAAGTTGCTGTCATGGGCTTTGGGCAGGACAGCTTTTCAGAGTTTACCAACTGAGAGACTGTTGTCATCTCCATCTCTGGGGGAAAAAAAAAAAACACCCGTCAGAAAAATGTCTTTATTCAGCTTGCATGTCTTCACTCTTTTTCATGATTATCCTCAACAAGACAGTTATAATAATAGAAATAAAATAATAATAATAATAATCAATGGATGTATATAATAGTAATAACAATGGTAATATTCAAAGGATGTACAGATGTCAGAAGAGTCTGTGGCCAACCTGAGATAGTGGAGGGGTTGTGAGCGATGGTAAAGTTCTTCTCACAGGGAGCAATGGTGTCAGTGAGCGGTTCTACCACTGGGGGGCGATAAACTAAGATTCGACATGTGTAAACACAACGCTTACGAGCATCCATGGTGCTCCAGTAGACTCTTGAACACCTGAGAGGAGTGAGAAGAAGAAATGGCATTTATTTATCAAAACACTTAGGTCAACTGAAATATTATACCACTAACATTCTTCTCTCATAGCTGCATGATTACTGTTCCCACTTACTGATATCCGATTGGAAAAAGATTCCTCTCACAATCTGACAGGTCAGTCAGCATTCCGAGACAGTCTATGGTCATTGAGCCTAGGACAAGAGACAGGATAACCTTAATCTCTCCATGTTCCAAATGTGTAACATTCGAGTAAATCAAACAGATGTACAATATAAACTTTAGTGAATTTAGAAATGGAAAGGAACAAAAAGTTATCAAGTCTGACCTATCATCATTTGGATGTTGTCAGGAGGGAACCCATTCATGAATTTCCGCCGAAGACGGACACCTTCCAAGTCCACCAGAATCCTCCGCGTCACCTCAAACCCAGACTCTGATATCACCTGGTTAGCACAAAAAAACATCACCATAATATACATACATGTCAATATTCATTCAAAGTTTAGAGTGAGAGACAATGATGTAGTTATGCACAGCACAAGAAAATCTTTCAGGTAAAAAAAACAACAGGTCATTTGGAGTTCAAAAGCCAAACAAATCAGTCATTTGCATGGGCAAGGCTGGTAAACAAAGCAGCCCCTCTGAGCCTGACCTGGTGTGCGTTTCTCAAAAACCAAGTTAGTTACTTTATTCATTGCAATGCAATTGCCCATTGCCAACCAACTAAGTTGCTAACTGGTTAGACACTATAGTTTTGGGAAACACACCCCGGTTCTCACTCTCCCTTGGGTGCGCTGCACCACAGATCAATACTGATGAGATGACTTTCCACTCAGTCTTACCTCGCCCTTGATCAGGTCCTTGTGCCTGTGGCAATAGACCTTCTTGTCCTCCAGGAAGACACACTGGCACTGCCTGGCACACATGAAGTGGTAGTTACTGTTGCAGGAAGTCAGGCAGCAGCCCACCGTAGCTCCGGGCCTCTGGCAGTTCTCACATCGCTGCAGGGGCACAGAAAAAAAACAACAGGGCTTGTCAACAACCAGGTAAACAACACAAACAACAAAACCAACAACACCAAAAATAACAACAACAACAACCAGTTTCTCACAGATCAAGATACAAGCCTGGTTTATCTAAAAAGTAGAATCATAAAGTATGCGTTTTTGTTACGGAGCCTACACAACAGAAGCCACACACACACACACACACACATACACACACACACACACAAGAGTATAATGCACACATGTAAAACATATTATGAGCTTGAGACATTTCTCTTTCTGCCATACAGTATATTTGATTTATAGGTTTCAGTTGACTACTCACCAGCTGTTTTCCTCTCATCACCGCCATGTGCACGTTCTTCAGGGAGCCACCGTCATCCTCAAACACCTCACCAGACCAGAGTGCACAGTTGACATGGGTCCACTCATTCTGGCCAATGTACAGGAGCCGGCCACCCTCCTTTAAGAAGATAATAATAATAATATAAGAAATAGAATTAATAATAATAGTAAAAAAAAACCATTATAAATCCATTTTAAATCAATAATTTCATGAAATGGAGGGTAGAGTTCATGTATTATTTTCTACCAGTGGCTATCAGACTCAACTCCTCTTCCTTTCTGTCACTTTGAGAAAGCCATTTGTCAACTTTGTTATCTTGATCCATTTCATTGTATTTTACTTTTACCGATTTGTGTTTGTGTGTGTGTGTGTGTGTTTGTGTGTGCGTGTGCGTGTGCGTGTGTGTGTGTGTGTGTGAGAGAGAGAGAGAGAGAGTGTGGTAGTGATTTTCCCTTTGGGATAAATAAAGTATTATCTTATGTTTTTGTTAGAGCAACACAAAGCTTCAAACTCATTTTAATGCTACACTGACTACTATGGCGAATGGAGCTTCAGACATTGTCAAATCAATTTAGGGCTTGTTTACACATATCTGCATACTTTTTTATTGTTTCTTTTTTAATTGAGTTTACACATATCCACAGAATCCAGCATTTTAAAATATCTCCACTTTGGAGGGCGTTTTAAAACACTATCCCTTTGAGGTGGCTAAAACTCTGTTTACGTTTAAATGAAAGGCCCAAACAGATAAAAAATATCCATTTACAAAAATATCTTGATACGTATAAACAAGCCCTTAGAGACCCTTCACACTGCACTTTGACAAAAAGGATTACCACACGTTTCAGTTCCTTGTAACTATGTCTAAGTTCCTAGTAGGACAGTGGTAAAAATCCTGTGTTTACTCACATTTGTATTCTCATCCCCATACTTCAGACAGAGCACACACTGCCTGTTGTCCTTCAGGTCAGGGGGAGGGAGGTGTTCGGGACTACCCTCTGGGGAAGGATCTGACAGGAGATAAACAAACAACAATAAACAAAACAACAATTGTAACTCTATGAGGCCAGAGGATCTGAAACCATGAGTCAGACCGCAATCTATCCTGTATCTATCCACTGGTCTTTCATATCAAACAGACCGCAATCTATACTGTATCTATCCACTGGTCTTTATTTAGAAGGTCTTTCAACTGTCAATCAAACAGGGCTTCTAACCTAGAATTACCACTTACAGGAATCGGACTTCAAACATTCTATTTATTCACTCTAGTTAGCATCCCCCTGTGGTTTGTTTTCCCAACACTAAACTAGCCAGCAACTAAGGCGTTGGTGAACAAACCTGAAGTGGGTAAATTATCTGAGGGCAATTCCACGCCAGATTTACATTTTGTCACGCCTATAATGTTAATTTAATGCCATAATGTGTGTATGATGTGAATAAATATGTGGAGAGTTTCAAACAATTTATTCATTCAAGTTCTATGACCAAGAATAGTGAATGCTCACACACTATAGCGTTTTACTGACATTATGGACATGACAAAAGGTTTTTGTGGAATTGCCCCTGAACAAGTTCTCAACCTAGTTAGCAACTATGGTGAGGGCAAACAACCCTGAGGCAGATAAAGGATTATATCTTTCTAATCTTTACAGTCTTGTGTTGTGAGTGCAAGTACATTATATGTGTCACGCAATCTAATGAAATCATACATTTCTTCCAGGATTAATAAAGTATCTATCTCTGTATTTGTCATTCTGGCTGGGTGTGGAGAGTTCAAACCATCTCCATGGACGGCTCACCGTGGATGATTTGGGGAGGCTGAGAGGGAGGGGTAACAGGGAAGTCCGGCTCCCCTGGGGGCTTGTTGGACGGGGCGGGGATGATCTTCACCAGCGAAGGCTGCTCAGCGCTGCTTTGCTCCATGCGGTCCTGCCACTGTGCGTAATTATGATCCAGGAAAGGGGGAAGCACTGCGTTGGGGAGAGGGCCACTACTGCAAAGTGAAGCATGAAAAACTCTCGTTCAGTCGATTAGAGGACACTTTCATGGTCGAGTGAAGTTGGATCCTCTCCGTTTGCTACCCACTACCCTCTCATTTCAAGCTTTCGCTTTAGCATAATGAATGCTATGATCCCCCTGTGGCGGAATAACACTGCAACTTCACTGCTTTCTTACGTTTCCAACAGACGACAGGTAATAAATACAAATAGAAATCAATAATCAATAAAATAATAATTATCAATACAAAGATAAGCAATCAGGATGGTAATTTGATAGATGGGACAGACTTTTCACTTTCTCTTAAACACAGCGATGAAACAAGCACCGGTTCTTCCTTATTGTGTCGTTGGCATCACTACACAACTGATCCACCAAACAGCCGGGCTGACCCTATGAATATTTCACACTAACAAATTTTGCGGGCCCACAGTGCGACCGCAAGCCAACCACACGAGCTGTCAAAGCCACGCTTGAGAAATGCGACACCACTCGTGCAGCCGAAAGCAGCCCGGCGGCGCTGAACAGCAACATCTTTCCATTGGAAACCAGATCGCATGGCTCACAAAGAGCCAGGACAGATGTCCAACAGATGAGGAGAAATCCGCATTAATGCCGCCCTCGTCCTGCCTGTACTGCCTGTGCTGTCAGTTTGGCAAGGGGCTCAGTAAGCTTTGAGCAAAAACAAACACTACCAATTGGTTGATAAAGGATATTAAAGTCCCTATAACGGGCTTAAGTGTAAAGGCCTGTAGAAGTGTCCGGAATGTTTCCTTGACTGCATGTACTGCAAATGCAGCACCACTAAGACACAACGTGGCTCACTCACAGGAGATCTGAGTCTTCTCTGGCTAGTTGTCATGGGCTTATTTGGGCTATTATGCTGATAACAAAGGGTAGATGTTTGTGATGTGATGTCAGATTTTTTTTTTCACATTTTGTCATCATATCTGAATATTTCAAAACTAAATAAAAATGAAATAAAAACCGATTTTCTTGACTGATTTATTTACTCACTTTGACCCCTTTCGCGTCTCCCAGAATCTCGACTCCTTCACTTTGAACCAGGGGAACACACGCTCCATTTGCTGAGTCAGGACAATAGAGAAAGGTTTAGTTAACAGCTGTGCAAGAACAATTCCAACGAATAGGCTAGTGTTCAATCCCATAATTCCACTAACCCGGATGAAGAAGGACTTGACCATGCCGTTTGCCTTCTTATTCTCTGGCTGCCCACCGTCTGCATTGATGGCTGCCTGGATGATCTTCACAACGTCATCACTGAACTCCAGCTGAAACAACACAACAAAAGTGACCACACAGTGACTGACAAATGGACAGTTTACTTTGGACCATACGGACAAAGCAAATCATAATGTTTGCTCCTAAAAACTAGTTATGCTTCTACCTATGTTGCACCTGCCACTTAAACTATGTCCTCCTACTCTAGGGTTAAGCTAAATATTTAAACATGGTCATATGCAACTAATACCCAGCTGGTCATAAGTGTAGAATAAATCCCAATAGGCTGACCAAGGCCCACATGCACAGAGGAGAGCATTACCATGCATTACCCAGAAACAGCAGGCATGTACAGAACAAAAGACAACAAGCACAGAGCTTCTGAATAGAGACCAACCGTATGTTCTCGACTGCTAACCGAGGTCAAGGCATTGATTTTGCCAAATACCTTCAGCTATGAGGTTAATCCATATGGGAGAACTGTACATGGGAACGTGAGTCTTTTCCTGAGTCTGCTCTCTCATTACATCATGATGTGATTCTATGTTATTCTAAGCTATAGTGATTAAGCTGTGTCTAGTACATGTGTGTGTGTTTTTCCATTTGCCTAAAACACCAACCTGTGGTTAGTACATGGAGTGGGAAATGACTGTAACTAACTAGTCGGTTGGGTGTTTGTAGAAGACAAAGGCACGTCGTGTCAAGCGATCTATTCTCACCACTGATTGGTAGCGTCCTAAATCCATCTTCTTCTGCACGGACTCCAGGTCCGCAGGTGAGTCAGCGTGTGGTGGCACCTCAGTCAGCACAGGGGGGTCGGGGCCTTCAGGGGAGCGGCGAGAGGGAAGACTCTCCTCCGTCTCCGGGTTCAACTCTGGAGGCTTCATCACAGGCTAGAATGAGAGAAGGGGAGAGAGATGGAGGGAGGGAGAGAGAGAGAGAAAGAGAGAGACAGATGGATAGAGGCAAGGGAGTGGTGAGGAGAAAAAGACAAGATAAAAGTGATGATAATGCGAAAGAAGAGAGAGAGAAATGGGGATGGATGGATGGATAGACAGATAGAGGCAAGGGAGTGATGATAACGGGAGACAGAGAGAGAGAGAGAGAGAGGGAGAGAGAGAGAGAGAGAGAGAGAGAAAGTGAGTACTTCCATAAAATGCATTTTTGTCATTTGGCAGAGCTGACAGAGCTGCTGCCACCCTTCAGGTTTAAGAGGCTTTTCCTCCAAACATGTCAAAGTCATTTCACTAAAGCTGAGAGTAAGAATGCTAAAACCACTTAGGGAACAGCAGAAGTATTGAACACACATTTAACCGGAAGGAAAAGAAATGATGTTATCTGCAGCCGTACAGTTACTGAGCAGGTGCAGGCAACTGCTCACACAGAATCACAACAGCTGGTATTTGCCAACACTCTGTTTAGAGTATCTAATTATACTAGTATAAGAGAGGAAATCACAACTGCTGGTACTTGATAACATTGTCTTTAGTGCATCTTATTGTACCAATATGAGAGAGTACAATGTCTTTTGACTTCTTCACAAAAAAAAGGTAGTAGTCGTGATGGATAATTGCCAAGTTAGTTTGTATGAGTGTATGTATGTGTGTGTGTGTGCGTGTGTGTGCGTGTGTGTGTGGGAGGGGGAAAAAGAAAGAGCACACATGAGAGCATGTGAAACGAAAGAGTGCAAGTGCAGCCTGCTTGATACTTGCAAGTCCATCAAATGTCTCCGTTTTGAAAAGAGAAGATGACAGAGAAAGAGGTGATGATAACGGGGGACAGACAGAGATGAGTGAGTGGACTTCCTTCAATCAAACCAGCTCAGCTCGCCTTGACCCTGGACAGGTGAGCTTACCTGTCTATAGCGGAGCAGGTGAGTGGAGGTCCGTGAGTTGAGCAGGGCCATGAGGACCTGGAGCACAGAGCTCTGGAGTTTGCTCTTCAGGGCTGTCCTCCACTCCGCCGGGTGCTTCTCTGTGCACTTGGCGCAGGTGTAGGCAACCGCAGGCAGGTTGGACAGGATCTCGTACATTTCATCTTCCAGAGGGGAAAGAAAGCTGCCTGTTACATTTTCTGTCTGTCTGCTCTGTCTTTTTGCAACCGCCATTGATCTGAAGCGATCTTGGGATAAGTGGCTACCACCTCCAAATCAGAACACCCTTGTTTAGTCAAAAATATAATACATGTGGATACTTACTTCAATGGAGAAGACTAGCAATACATACACCTAAATAATCCTTACAATATAGTTTGAGATGGTACACTCACGCATAAATGCATTTAACTAGTGGAGATTTTAAAAGTCTGCACATTAGCCTCCTGAGGCCTATGGCAATGAATCTGGTTATTGCAACGACTGTCTGAGCCAAAAGATAAGGTGATGGCAGCCTGAGGCCGCGAAGTCTTTTGCTTTTCCTCACCTGTGAGGCTTTCGCATTTGGCATGAACCCAGCATCTGCAGCTCCTACACTTCATCATCTTGCTCTCAAAGTCCTCCTCGTCGGAGCACTTATCGCACAGGGGGCAGGAGGTCCCTGCAACGAGCAACAGCCCACATTCAGCTTATTCATTTACACTCACTCACACAACCTCTCGCTCTCTCTCACTCACTCAAACATACCCTCTCTCACTCTCTCAAACATACCCTCTCTCTCTCTCTTACTCCCTCTCTTTCTTCAACTCGATTAAGCTTCCTTCCTCTCCTCCCACACCTTGTTACTCTTTTTTCGTAATTTTTCTATCCATCTTTCTCCACCTCTCTTTCTCTGCTGTTGTTCTCTTATTCCTTGTCTCTGCACCTCATTTATCTTTTCTCACCTCCTCCTCTATCACTCTGTTTGCCTTCTAGTTCTCCACCTCCTCCCTTTCTGGCCTTTTACTCTCTCTCTGTCTCTCTGACCCCCCCCCCCAGAACTCTTGCTTGCTTACTCACTCTCTGTTCTTTGAACGGCATGTCCAGTTCCTGAAATGAAATCCACACTGACCTTTAGCGACGAGTTTGGCACAGTCGTGACACAGCGAAAAGTCATGTGACCAGCGAGCATCCCAGGCCTTGCCCGGTTTGGTGGCTCCACAGCTCTGGCATCGGACACACTTAGTGCAAATCTGATGGGGGAGAGAAAGAAAAGGAGGAAATGAGGACCAACCTTTTCTTTGAAACACATTCTGCATAGTCTACTATTCAGTAGTCTCTCTCACGCCATAGTCTACTATTCTACTATTCAGTAGTCTCTCTCACGCCATAGTCTAATATTCTACTATTCAGTAGTCTCTCTCATGTCATAGTCTGCTACTCAGTAGTCTCACACGCCATAGTCTACTATTCTACTATTCAGTAGTCTCTCACACGCCATAGTCTACTATTCTACTATTCAGTAGTCTCTCTCACGCCATAGTCTACTATTCTACTATTCAGTAGTCTCTCTCACGCCATAGTCTACTATTCTACTATTCAGTAGTCTCTCACACGCCATAGTCTACTATTCTACTATTCAGTAGTCTCTCTCATGTCATAGTCTACTATTCTACTATTCAGCTGTCTCTCTCATGTCATAGTCTACTATTCTACTATTCAGTAGTCTCTCTCACGCCATAGTCTACTATTCAGTAGTCTCTCTCACGCCATAGTCTACTATTCTACTATTCAGTAGTCTCTCTCACGCCATAGTCTAATATTCTACTATTCAGTAGTCTCTCTCATGTCATAGTCTGCTACTCAGTAGTCTCACACGCCATAGTCTACTATTCTACTATTCAGTAGTCTCTCACACGCCATAGTCTACTATTCTACTATTCAGTAGTCTCTCTCACGCCATAGTCTACTATTCTACTATTCAGTAGTCTCTCTCACGCCATAGTCTACTATTCTACTATTCAGTAGTCTCTCACACGCCATAGTCTACTATTCTACTATTCAGTAGTCTCTCTCATGTCATAGTCTACTATTCTACTATTCAGCTGTCTCTCTCATGTCATAGTCTACTATTCTACTATTCAGTAGTCTCTCTCATGCCATAGTCTACTATTCTACTATTCAGTAGTCTCTCACACGCCATAGTCTACTATTCTACTATTCAGTAGTCTCTCACACGCCATAGTCTACTATTCAGTAGTCTCTCTCATGCCATAGTCTACTATTCTACTATTTAGTAGTCTCTCTCATGCCATAGTCTACTATTCAGTAGTCTCTCTCACGCCATAGTCTATTATTCTACTATTCAGTAGTCTCTCTCGTGCCATAGTCTACTATTCTACTATTCAGTAGTCTCTCTCATGCCATAGTCTACTATTCTACTATTCAGTAGTCTCTCTCATGCCATAGTCTACTATTCAGCAGTCTCTCGCACGCCCTTAGAGTCTAATCACATCTCAAAAACATTTGAAACAAATAGAAACACAGTTTAAAAACAGGTCTGCAAGTTATTCAGCAGTCTCTCTCATGCCATAAGAGTCTAAACACATCTCAAAAACATTTAAATCAAATACAAACACAATTTAAAAAACAGGTTAAAGCTGAAGAGAGAAAAGCTGTACATAAAAGCTGGTTTCTGATTTTTCACCCAGTCGTAAAAAAGGATGTGCCTGGACATTTCAACTCACTTAAAACATTTCTCTACATGGACACTGTTTAATACGACCACCTCTAATGGTGTGTAACAGCTCTCTCTTGCCATCACATGGTAGCAGGACACACAGATGACAAAAGGCCCCCAAGTGGCTGAGCCCATACGTACCCAGACTCTCTTCTTCTTAGTTGGTCTGGTGGGGTGATTAGGGCCCAGGCATTCGGGGTGATAACTGTTCCGGCATTTGTCACACTCAAGCAGCTGCTACGGGGGGAGGGTTGGGACAAACAGAGCATAAAAAGAAATGAGCTTTTGGTGGGTCACATAAGCACAAAGTCCTGTTGGGCCATCTTTTAAGCATCTCGGCAGGCCATATTTTGAGGACTACGAAGGGATATCAGAGCTCCGTGAGGGTTCGCCTGTCCAAACAGGATTAGTCACGGTGCTTTTTTTCTTCCGAGCGGTCTAGATATGGCCACTTCAGGATGACAGGGGGAAAACAAATGCTGCCACAATAATGCTTTTGTTGATAGGAGCAGCAAGCCTCACTGACTCACTGCAGAACATGACTTTCCCATTAACTTTTTCCGTGATTACAAGTACAGTTTCAGTGCACTTTGCTGGAGGTATGAAATTCCTTTGATTAAAAATCCTGCCTATTCAGCACATGCGCGGTGTTACTCATCCTCATGTGATATGTACTTTACTTGGTAATTTTCCATCACAAGCACAGATGGTCTCCATTACCAAAAGGCTGCCGCTATGGTGGCACGCTGTGTGTGTGTGTGTGTGTGTGTGTGTGTGTGTGTGTGTGTATGTGTGTGCACATGTGTGTATGTGTGAGTGTGTGTGTGTGTGTGTGTGTGTGTGTGTGCGCGTGTGTGTGTGTGCGCATGTGTGTGTGTGTGTGTGTGTGTGTGTGTGTGTGAGTGTAAGTGTGAGTGTGTGTGTGTGTATGTGTGTGTGTGTGTGTGTGTGTGTATGTGTGAGTGTGTGTGTGTGTGTGTGTGCGCATGTGTGTGTGTAAGAGAGTGTGAGACAGTCTTACTTTGGTGTTTTGGTGCGGGTGGCCACAGACGTGGCAAAAGCGACACCTCCGGCAGCACCAGTTCTCCAGCTGCGCCTGCAGGGGGCGCTCCGACTCACCCAGGCAGAAAAGATGGAAGGCCTCACAGCAAACCTGGCAGAACACAAACTGGGATATGGGGAGGGGGGGTGGAAGGGGGATATCAGTGAGAAACTCTCTTGACTTAATGGGCTCCTCACTATGGCAGCGCTGACAGCGTGCAGTCTTCTTAAGCCACTTCAGCACTGACGGTCGATTTGCACATGTTCACGCCTCAGCTGCATGTGACGAGACAGAGGCAGAGACAAATTATACCCACGTCTGGAGAAATTCCTATTACCATTTACCTCAAGAATTATTACTTGGCTGGAGCGAGTAGGTAGCCCTGTGCAGGCAGAATGTGAAAATGCAACGGTTCAAATATTGATCAAGGCCTCCGGATGTCACGGTGAAGTCTTTAAAATGTCTGGGATGTGAGCGAGACAGACACGCCAGCAAGGGGCCTTTATGATTTTTATACGGCGGTAGACAGTATATTCAAGCATTCTTCAGGGCTCTTGATAAATATCAGACTTCAGGGTCCTTGAATTTGTTTATCTGAAATTCAAGCACTTTCCACTGCTTTCAGGGAGTGCAGAAAACCAATGGTCTGTTTTTACAGGCTTCAGTATTACAGGATTTCAAAAGTAATCTGTCAGACTGGAGCCTGTCTGACGGCTGTCATTAATTCCTGATTCGCCACAGGCGCCTAGCAACAAACAGACATGGCTGGTAAACAATCATTGAAGCACTTCTGCTTGACAACCTGTTCACCTTTGAAGACCGCTGTACACATGAGCTATTAGAGGAGAAATCCAGTGTGAATCAGTCCATAGCCCTTTTGTTCAAGGTCACTGAGTGCTGTTGACAGGAAAAAGAACCAGACAATTTGATATAACTGACAAATTGGGGCAGGGAAACTCACTTTCAGTTTAATTTTCCTATGCCCCATTCAGTTAACATTAGCTGCCAGTTCTGTCTATCTTGTATCAGATTATCTGGTTCCTTTTCCTACAGACAGAAGTCCGTGAACTAGAAAAAAAGAACTATTGATTAATTCACACTGGATTTCTCCTTTAAAACACTCAAGATTTTATCGCTTACAAAGCTCCAACATTGATGACTGGTTCAGAGCCCAGCAGTAGGCTTTGAAGACATGATCAAAGGTCGATTCAGGTCAAAGATTTGTTACGTGACAAACAAATAGCAAACATGATTATAAAAATCCAGGGAATTTACACCACTGGGGACTGCCACAACATCAAAGCTTTTCTCACAGTGTCACCGCTTCAGACATGAACAGCTTTTAAGACTTCATTAGCATATGCTTTTGATTGATAACAGATGATGT
The DNA here is from genome assembly GCA_015244755.2 of Tenualosa ilisha. NCBI lineage: Eukaryota > Metazoa > Chordata > Actinopteri > Clupeiformes > Clupeidae > Tenualosa > Tenualosa ilisha. The sequence continues at coordinate 1,962,767 of PYXC01001037.1, forward strand.
TCTAACTCAATCAACAACAGTCCTCTGTCTCTCCTCTGACATCACCGCTGCCATGGCACGCTGTCCTGACTAACAGAGTCATAACTGTCAACTAAAACCCATGAGAAGCCAAATCTACTCTAAAACGTTGCCAAAACAATTCAACGCGTATTTAACAACGCTTGATGAACAATGATTTGTATCAACTGACGTACTCCACTGCAATTCATCTATTCAGCTTTGTAGGGCGGTTCGCCCCTGTTCCACATGTTTGATTTGAGGCCACCCTAAGACTCGCATCCACGTTCTATAACTTCAGTCTTCAAGTAAATATATATGTCATCTGTGGGCCAGTTCAGGCCTGTGACAATGACCAGTAAGGCTCCCACTAATGATTTGATGAATGATGAATTTCATACTCGATTAATGAAGAATGAAGAAATGTCAGTCTTTTATTTTATCTTCTAGTTTTATTTCTTTTTAAATAGATTAATCCACCACCAAATCTATTATCGATAAGTTTAATAGTGGATTAATCGTGGCAGTGATTCCTGGCCAAAGCCTCACCTCCACATTTCCACTGCTGGCACAGAGGAAGCACAGCACACGTGGCGTGATGGGCACAGACGTCAGGACGCTAAGGCCACCCGTCTCCCACACATTCTCAATGTCATGGCTCTCCTTGAAATCCACTCTGATGCGTTGCACTCCGTCGCAGGGCGCCGTCTGTTGCTGCTGCTGCTGCTGCTGTTGCTGGTTGGTCTGAACCCCAGTCGAGGGAGTGCTCAGGGAGTTTAAAGTCCCGCCATCCGGTTTGATAGCCACCTGCTTCTCCTTCTCCTGCTGGGGGTGCAAGCACAAGAATTTTAAAAAGGTGAAAGTTAAACTTGACTGGTATTTAGCAGATGCTTTTATCCAATTTATGACACAGACTCGCGACGTGTCAGTCAAGCGATGGAACCACTGCTTCACAACACCCTCTTTCCGGGCACGCCATCATCAGGCACACACACGTCGCTGCGCAGCCAAGCTCAGAGTTCAGGTTGGAACAAACACAGACACACTCACACGCACCTTCTCCTTCATTTTGGGCCTGGGGGCTGGAGCACAACGTGCAGCGAGCTTCTTCAAGTGTTTTGTGTCAGGCCCTTAAACAGATAGAAAGCATACAGCAAAACATACATGATGAACATAAAAAGCCACCTTTACCTTCACATCATTCTAACTCACGGTAAGTCACTGTAGCATTAAAGCACCCTAAGTCAGCTACTCCCACCCCTGTCACTGACCTGGGTCAAGCACAAGTGTCTGAGCCTTCTTTTTACCATCAGAGAGCGGCTTGGCTGTGGGCTCCTTCTTGGAGAGGGGGGGGTTATGAGGAGACCTCTGGGGTGGGGATTGTGATGGAGTGGGTGGCGATGGTGATGGCTCTTTATGGCTAGATGTAGGAGAAGAGGTGGTCTGCTGCGGCTGCAGTTTCCGCTCCTTCCTGGTGGGGGCGCTGCCTAGCGTCGAGGGCTGCTTGGACTCCTCGGGTGTCGGGGTGGAAGGGGGCGATGAAGGATTCTCCTCCTGGGGAGGACTGGAGGGGTCAGGGGTTGGGGAGCACGGCTCCTCCTCTTCCTCCTCCTCTTCTTCTTCCTGCCCCTGTTGCTGTAACTGTTTCAGCTTCTCCTCTGCTGGTTTGGAGGGCAGAGCGTCACTCTTCTTCTGAGGGGGGCCCTCTCTCACAGCGGGCTTGGTCTCGGGGCAGGGGTGCACACAGAGTAGTGGGACTCTTTTTTCTCAGACATTCGGCTCCTCTTCTTGTCCTTTTTACCTACAAGCACAAGACAAAACACACAAACCAGACTTGAGCTCTAGCAAGTGGACTAATGGCCATTCTTTGATTATTTTTTGGACAACAAATGAAAACGTTGAAGAATTGACAGCAGTTGTTCTTTTCTCACACACCTTTCACTTGCTTTTGAATGAACATTTTTGAAGGCATCCACTGCAGGTTCTGGCACTTTCTCACTCTGCGACAAAAAAGACAGAATCAAGAACAGTGACACTCCAACAACGATCACTTTGATAGGGACACTCCAACAACGCATCACACTGATAGTAAAAAAACACAGATAATTAACCAATGAACTGAACAAAGCAAATCCATTCATCCTGCATGTCAACGATAATGCCTGCCCTCCTACGATTCTGTACATTTTAAGACAATTTCAGGTATTTTCAGGCATGTTTCAGGTTAAAGATGTAAATACTCAGTACAAACTATATATTAAAAAGTCATTCAAAGTCAAAGACTTTTTCAGGATCGAGGGAGACCCTGGCATCAAGACTGAGACTCACTTGCAACATTGCTTTTTGATGTTGCGTCCACCAAACTTGGGCTTATCCAGGCAGTTGGTACAGACGCCACAGTCCTCGGGGACCTGACAGCCAGGACACTGTCCGCAGCGCCTCGACCGCCGCCCCTTCTTGGGCACCGCCTCATGGATGGGCTTTTGCCTCGTCACTGGCTTAAGGGGAGGGGTCTGTGGCTCCGCTTCCTCGGAGCCTGCCACCGATGATTTGTCTAAAAACAAACGAAAGCGCACAAAAATGCTTGTCACCGTCAACGGTGGAGGCATAAATGCACTGTTGGTGCAACCTGTGTGTGTGTCTGTGTATGTCTGTGACAGAGAGAGAGAGAGTGAGTGTGTGTGTGTGTGTGTGTGTCTGCGCGCACGTGGGAGAGAGAGAGAGAGAGAGAGAGAGAGAGAGAGAGAGAGAGAGAGAGCGCGTGTGTGTGTGTGTGAGTGTGAGTGTGTGTGTGTGTGTGTGTGTGTGTGTGTCTGCTTTCCCTGTGCACATGCTTCCTGCCACTCCAAGTCACGTAATTGAGATTGGCTAGTTGAGTGCTTGCTATTTGGCTAGTTGAGTGCTTGCTATTTGAGCAAAGTGTGGGAGGGCTGCAGTCAAACTAAAGATGCAGCTTGCGTTGCTAACAGGCAGTATCGAGTCCCTGTAAGACTAACTTCCACGCTTTTAGAACATACACAGAAGCTGTTGTAAGAAAAACCTTTCGACAACACGGCTCACTGGACTCAGCTGCGGCTGGAAGGAAGACCTATTGGACAGACCCAAGAAAGCAGTAGGCCACTGGTATCAATTCTTTTCTTTTCTGTGAGGGCATATCTGCTGAGAGCCCTAGAGCTGAGACAACTGACCTCTGTTGGGCCTCGTGCAGATGTAGTAAAGTTTGTTACATAGCATAGCCTTATTCAGTCAACTGCTTGTTTCATACTGTATGGTGACAGGCTTATACAGTGAATTATTTGTTTGATACAGTAACACACTGATGCACTGCATTGTTTTTTCTCCTATAGTTACTCTTTAGATTTATTTTGTAACAACTAACTCGAACGGTGTGGCAAGCCCCACTAGTGAGGAACGGAGGCATGAGAGGAAGGCTGTGACAAAACACCAGAAGAAACTTGTCTTTCTTGTCTGTTTTTCATTACCTAAAGATCATACACTCAAAGCAACAGTCACACACCAGCAAACTCATTAATAGGCCCACACCAAATTTAAGTAAAACAATCTGATCAGATCAGATCTGTGGAGCAGCAGTAAACTGTAAGGAGGACACAGTGTGCAGAGACGATGGCTTAACTACTCTTATTAGCATGTTGCTAAGGTGATGGGGACACGTGTTGCTGGAAAATTCCCCCACCTCTACTCAAATGACAGAAAAAAGTTTGAGCACCACTGCCTTGTTTGGGGATGAGGTCGTTTTACATGGTGACAGCTTTGTACTGTAAACTGTTTGTTTCATATGCAAATCAGTCTTGAACTGATATTGAAATTCTATGATTTCTCTGAAATTCCCTGACCCACGGGAGCCCTGTACATGTTTATGTTTATGTCTCATGGCTTTGGTAAATGGTATATTCCAACCTTTGGTATATTTTTTGGTAAATATACTGGAGTGAGATACTGTTACTGATACTATATACACACACACAGTGAAGGGATTCTAGAACACACTAAACAACAGTTATAGTTTGGTCTCCTGAGATGAGGTGTGTTTGTGTGTGTGTGTTTGTGTGTTTGTTTGTTTTTGTGTGTGTGTATGTGTGTGTATGTCTGTGTGCCTGTGTTTGTGTGTGTGAGAGAGCGTGTGTGTGAGAGAGTGTGTGTGAGTGAGTGAGAGAGAGTGTATGTGAGTGAGAGAAGCGGATTGGTTTTACACTGACAGCGAGAGAAATGCCTCTTATTCCATGCCTCACCATCATTCCCCATGGAAGACAGGATCTTCTCTCTCTCCTCCCAGGGCAAGGCACTGAGGGTGGGCATGTCGTCTGGGAACACGGCCCGGTTTCGGCCCAGAGCGACCGCGGCACGGCGACACACATGCTTTATGCGGGGACCACGCACAGACGCCTCTGAGGAGTCACTCTCCTGACCCTTTCAGAGAAATCAAAAGTAAACATCAGCAGAGAATAGAGATCAACAAATGCACTCTAAAAACAAACAACCAAAAAATTAACAAACAAGACAGTGGGCAACCCTAAGCCTTAAAGCCCAGTAGACTTAAAGGAGAAATCCATGTGTATTTGTTTGTAGAAAAAAGAATGAGAAAATTTGATACAACATAGACTAAATAGAGAACCGACAGCTAAAACTAACTAAATGGGGCACAGAAACTCACTTTCAGGTTCATTTTCCTATGCCCCAGTCAGTTAACAATAGCTGCCAGTTTGCTACTCAGTCTATGTTGTATCAATTTTTCTTATTCTTTTTCCTACAGACATCACTTGATGACCTCAAACAACAGGGCAATGGACTGATTCACATCGGATTTCCCCCTTAACTGGCATGAAACCAACCAATTGATTCACGCCAGTTGAAGTCTTGGAGAGTTCATATCTCAGGGAGAGTACTGGGATTGAGCCAATTCAGGAAAAGCACTCTTCAATCTGCACCAGCAGCATCGCTCTGCAACCCTCCCCCATTCTGAACTAACATCAAAGACAAGTTGAAGAAATCCCCTTTGCTCTGACACATAAGTCTGGACTTCCCCCAATGTTTCATTTTGAACTCCTGAGAGTCTTTGTTTAGCAACGTTGACTCATTTCTTGTCTTTCTCTAGCGGACCAAATCTGATCGGGGGCTGCCGCGATCAGGACCACAATCCATCTCACCTGCACTTTGGGCTGATCTAACGGTTTCAAGGACTTCAGGGACTTGTTCTCGATGTTATGCAGCTGTGCTTTTGCCTTCTTCAGCAGCCCGGCCAATTGTTTGTCAGCCTCCGGTTGCTTCTCAGCGTGGGCTAACATGGACTCCAGTGAAGGGGTGGGGGTGGTGGTGTTGGTGGCGGCTGGGGTTTTGCCCGTTTGCCCAGGTGGCACCGGCGTACTGTCCTCTCTCGGTCATCCTTTTCACCTCTGTCTGCCTCCGCATCCCAGTCGGGCGGCCGGTCTTTTTTGGAAGGCCGGCCGTTGGACGACGGGTTGCCGCCGACGGTGTTGCCGTCAGCCGGGGAGGCCTCAGTTCCGGAATCAGCCGACGCCAATTTTTTCCTCCCTGGGATCTTCCTGGTGGCGAGTGTCGAGACGGACTTTTCCAAATCCTTTCCGTCCACGCCGAACAGGCTGGACGCCACGTGGGAGGAGCCATCTTTCCCCTTGCGTTCCTTTTCCTTCCGTCCCTCTCGCTTGTTCTCCTTCTCGCGCTCGCGGCTCCTCTCCGACTCCCTGTCTCGCTCCTTGGCCGATGAGTCGTGGCCAGCCGACAGGTTCCTCTCACGGGCGGCCTTCCCGCCGCTGGCTCCGGTCGCGTTCCCGCTCAGACCACCGGGACCAAAAAGAGGAAAGAGTTGCGATGGAGAGGATGACGAAGAGCCCGCCGAGTTACCGACGGCACCCAGGCTGCCTGGCGCAGCTGACGAGGGCACTTTGCGTCCATCGGCGCTGCCGTGAGCCGAGAGACCCGCGGTGCCCGGAGGCAAGGTGAAGGAAGGCTGGGGCAAGGCACTTGGGGCGAGGGGGCTTACGGCCACCCCCTGCAGGGACACGGAGTCCCTTGCGTTGCCGCTGGAGCTGCCCATGTGATCCGAGGGACTCTTGCTCGACTGACTGCTCCTTCTGGTCATGGAGTGGGAGGGCGAGCGTGGCTGTCCGCCCAGCGACCCGATGGTCCTCCTTCTCCGGTGGCGTAGGTTCCTGCCGGTCGGAGAGGACCCTTGCAGGGGAGACAGGGAGCCGGGGCTGCTGCTGGAGGATGTGGGGAGCGTGACCGATTCGAAGATGCGCGAGTGGGCCTCGCTAGGGGTAAAACGGGGGGCACGGAGTAGCGGGCTGCGTTTCGTGTACGAGCCCTCGAAGCGGGAGGAGGTGTGCGGATGGTGATGGTGATGCAGTGGGGAGAAGAGCCGGCCACTCGCTCCAGCGCCACCACTAGAGGACGCGGTGAATCCAGAAGGCGCCACACCGCCAGACACTGGTCCTGGAACTAAGCCCACGTCCTCAGCAGTGAGAGGCGGAGGTCGGAAGTTGTCGAAGACGGGCTTGCGGATGAGGCCCTCCTTGGCGTACTTCGCTGACGAGAAACACTCAGGCTTGTGGGAGGGTGCAGAAGACCAACGGAAGGTGGGCTCACGCAGGATGGAGCGCCGCTTGTCGTGGCACGAGGCGTGCATGGAGGCTCCAGTCAGGAATGGGGGAATGCCACGTGGCATGATCCACGAGGAGTGGGGGTGGTGGTCTCCGACACCTGCCGGGTTGCTCGAGGAGCCAGATGACGGGTGCTGCCCGGCACCGAGCACATGCTGGGGGGGAGAAGGGGACGAGCCTGAGGGCACGGCCGAGGAGGCCTGGTGCGTTCCCACCTGCGAGGACGACATGAGGATGCCAGTGGCCGGGCTGATGATGGTTTTCTTCCTGGGCCCAATCAGAGCACTCCTGCCCCTGCCCACCAACCCGGCGCCACTCCTCACCCCTTGGCCGCGTCGGCCGCGTCTGCCTCGCTCCAGCAGCCTGGTGTGCTCGTGCTCATGTTCGACGGCGGCGAGGACGGTCGAGAGGGGTGCATCAGGGCGGGCTCCTCTCGCTCGCCCTGGGACGAGCCCGGCGAGCGGTCGGGCTCTTCGGACAAGGCCTGGGTGCCCTCGGAGGCCTGCGAGTCGCAGGAGGAGTCATCCAGACTCGGGGAACTGGAGCGCGAGGACTCGCCTGACGAGAGCTGCGAGGAGTGCTGCGAGACGGCGCTGGAGCCGCACGAGGCTGCGCTGCTGCTGAAGCGCCCGCCGTTGCTGGTGCTGCCACTCGCCGCCACTGCCGCGTTGTTGAGGAGACTCGAGGGGATGCTGCCGCCACTGTTAGTGGTAGCGGCAGGCACCACGGGGGGAGGGGGTGGTGGTAGGCTGTCCCCGACAGAGGCGCCGACGCCAGGGCCTACAGACGCAGAGGAAGGGGAGGAAGTGGCCACCAGTGTGGGGGAAGGAGCCACACTGGGCTGAGGGACTGCTGCCGACGACGACAGCGATGTCACCGTAGACGCTGAGGCGTACGCCGGCGTCTCCAGACGGGACACCTTCAATGGGGGCGCGGTGCTGAAGCTGGCCTCGTCCTCGATGAAGCGCTTCGGCGTCTTGATGATGCGCCGCGACACCGTGCTCACCACGGGCATGATGAACTGCCGGATGTTCTTCAGGGGCGTCCTCCGCCGGCGGCGAATGCTCGCCTCCATGCCAGGCTGCCCACCGCTGCCCCCGCTCTCCTTTTCCAGAAGCTTCTTCTTCTGGGCGCCTTTCTTGGCACGCTGCAGGAGCTGCTTGGCGATGGTAGCATCCGTGCGCTTGGAAGGGGGCACGATGCGCACGGGTTTGATGTGGCGCGGGCTCTGACGCAGGCCCAGAGGCCTCCCGAACTTCGATGAAGGCGGACTTTGGGGTTCCGTGGGGCTGGCGGCTTGCGGGTCTGCGTGCGGAGCCCTGAGTTTGGCTGCCGCCTGCTGCTGCTGCTGCTGGGCAGTCTGGAGATCCAGCTCTCTGTCCCGGCCACGCACCCTGAAGGCCTTCTGTTTGACAGTACGTGCATCTGGAAGGGGCAGCTCGGCGAAGGCGGCTGCGGACGAGCCCGAGCGAGCAGCGGCGGCGGCCGCAGCTTCCGCTTTAAGGCGCTCCGCGGAGGGCGGCCTCCCCCGCCTCCGCCTCGGCACAACGGGTACCGGCACGCCTTTCCGTGCCACCGCCTTGAGCCGCGACTTGAGCGGGCCCATCTTCACATCCTGCAACCTCTTCAGTTTGGTCACCTTGGCCCCCTCCCTATCGTCCTCCACCGATGCCGACGTGGCAGTCTTGTTGTGGTGGGCTGGCACTAAGCTATGTTCGTCAACGCCGCTACCAGCAGCCGACGCCTCGTCCGATGCCACGTGGCCACTCTGATGCCAGCCCCTGTGGCTGGCGGACGCTGGCGGGCGGCCTCTTCTCCTCTCACCCGACCCGGGAGGCCTTCCTGGCGGCCGTTTGACCTTCTCCGGGTGTGAGACGGCCACATCTCGGTGGGGGAGAGGAGATGGGACAGAAGGTGTGGGCGCGGGGCCAGTGCCTGGACCCACTCTCTGTGTGGCCTGCGCCCTGGGCGGGCGCCCTCTGGGTTTCTTCTCTGGAGTCGCAGGAGCTGATAGTGGGACTAAGTAAACAAACAAACAACATAAACAAAACAGAGTTAAAAGAGGTCATGTTAGTCTTCACTCATCCAAGAGAATGGCTTAATGCTGATTTTTAAACTGGTGCTAGACAAGAGAATGGTTTAATGCTCATCTTTAAACTGGTGGTAAACATGACTATTAGGCTCACCTGAAAAGGTCCTTGCAGGACTCTGTATTCTTCTGCCTTCGCTTCCTGTGCCAAAGCCGCTAAAAGCCTCTTCCTGTAAACACAAACAAATGTGCTCGTAAAATCCATTTCATTACAGAACTATATTGATCTACTTGACAGACATAGCAGCAGCATGTGACAACTTTGTTTCCTCTTCATACCCAAACAGTCATTCTTAGAAGGCGAGGTGCTCAGGACAGAAATCCTTCGACTCATTCATTATGATCATTATCATGCACCATAAAAGTGCTTAGCACTCAGGGAATCTCCATGTGCTGCACCATCGCCTCAAATTGAAACCACAATTAGTCAGTGACTACATCAAGTGGATGCACAAGGTAATAGGGCTATTGCACTTGTAGTCCAAAGGCAGACTCTTCTGCTGAAGATGGTGTCAACACTTTGTAGCAAGTGGTACATTGATGGAGAGAGTCTGACAGAAAAAGGTGTGACAGAGAGAGAGAGGGGGGAAAATGATAATGTCGAGAGCATGACAAAAAATGTGACAGAACAGAAAGAGGGAAAGAGAGAAGGAAAGAAAGAGAGAAAGAGAGAGAGAGGGGGGGAGCAGATGATGAGATGGCAGGAGATAGAGGTCATGAGTATAGTTTTAGTGTTTTGCTGACAGCTTTTTATGTGGCATTTATGAGAGATGAGAGTGGACTGATGTTTTTTCCCCTCTCTTTCTTTCTTTCTGTCACTACATCCATTAGCTGCAAAATATAATCTCACTGGCGGTTATTATCCAGCCTTTCCAAGCCAGGCCTGCTGCACTTGGCTGCAGGTACAGACACAGAGCACTTTGTTTTGAAGGTTTTCGGGAAGAGGTGAGTCACTAGGATAAAAACTGACCATCGGTCCACTTAGTAGCAGCTGTTCCTGTGTTGCGTGACACAGACCAAGTGATATCATCTTTTGTGTGTGTGTGTGTGTTTGCGTGTGTGTCTGTGTCTGTGTATCTCTGTATGTGTGTGTCTGTTTGCTTGTGTATCTGTGTGTGTGTGCTTGTGTGTGTGTGTATGTGTGCATCTGTGTGCGTATCTGTGTGTGTGTGTGTGTGTGTGTGTGTGTGCGTGCATAAGTGCGTGTGTGTGTGTGTGTGTGTGCGTGTGTGTTGAGGGTGTGGATGGGTGACTGAATCCGAGAAAGGTGTACTGACTCATTTCACCCTGCAGGTTTGACTGATTACTTAACATCAAATAGAGGCTGACTGGGACCCCTGCAGTGACATCAAAGTGACATTACCACTTCCCATCAGAGGTCAAAGTCATCAGAGGCATTATGGGAAATTCAGCACATCACGTTCAGACTCCAGTGGACTGAAACCTTGCCACAATTTACAAGATTCTTTGTAGCAGTGAAACCACCACGTTTTCTTCGACAAACACGTACAAAGCCTTTAATGAAACATCCCATCAAAGGAAAAAAAATTAATCACCACAGCACACCAGGTTCACATTTTCAATGTGCAGACACTGACACACCTAAACACCATGCAATTCAAGTTACAAACTGTCAACTTTGCTAAAAGGACACATTTGTGCTGACAGCTTATTGATTTCACATTCATGAGATCAAGCAACATTATAGGACGAGCTTTCAAATGTATGGAACAGAAAAGAGCTTTCAGCGGTGCGCACACTCAATAGAAATTGACGGAGGGACAGACGGGGGAAGAACTTCAAAGCCTGAAGTGGTTATCAAGACCACAAAGTGGTTGTTTCAAGGACTGAAACGTCAATTTACATGTCATGTTTCTCTGATGTAGTTGCCACATCTGCTCAAGCACCTAACGAGATGACTAATATCTTCTAAGGACGCACCAATCCCGGTGGCACTGAATGCACAGCTAAACAGGGCTTTTTGTTCTGATAGACTAATAGACTGCACTGACGGCAGACAACTGGACAAAAAGAGGAATGAGAGCAGGAAGCTATGAGAGGAGAAGCTATTTGCCCCGCCCTCCTCGGATGACGATGACGATGACGATGACGATGACAACACACCCAGAGGTGAAACAGATGAGTGTGTAGGTGTCATCTGAGCTGCTCTGCTTTGACACGTGCCGTCAAGTAGGTGGGATAAAACTTCACGAAGGACAGGATTTCTCTCTCACACACACACGCAAAAGTGTTTCTTGCGCCCACACACACACACACACACACAACACAAGGGTTTCTTGCAATATTTGCTGCTGTACAAGCTTGTAACTTCAGGTTTGGCAAGGTTTGGTCATTTTGAATCAGACAGGACTGACGCGAGAGGCCAATGCTCCTGTACTCTCAAACCCACACACTATGTGAATCCAATATGACCACAGCACAGTTCTCTGTATCAGCAATCACCATCCTGTCTGTCCACACAGCTTCTCCAACATAGCAGAAAACAATCCAAAGTGAAATCAAGCCATCTTAGACGTGGGCTAGGCTGGTCCAGGAAAAGTCATACAAGCACAAGGCTGATGCTTTCTTTCTGATGTTTTGAGAAGACAAAAGTACTGTAGAGCTCAGCACCTCAGCTCTTAGACGCAATCTCTTTCACACTCATGTTATTTGCATGTGTGGGTGACACACACACCACACACACACACACACACAGACCTGAACTGCAGGCCCTGCATCTGACATATGAACAGCATCCTGCTCACATCAGAGATACAGGCACATAAGATGCAAATCGAACATTCAACTTCATGTTCTGGGCATGTGTTCTGCTACGAAGACAGACGCCGTATTCGTGCTCAGCAGGCATTTCAGCAAGCCTTTAAAGATGGGCTTGCCTCCGTGAATCGTTCGTTCCTCCACCCAACTGTGAAACACATGAGCCCATCCCACGCTGTACCAGGCAACCAAGCATGCAAACCCCAGGCTGCTAAACCACATCCTGCACTACTTGAGAGCAGCAGGCCAGGCCAAGTGCATCATGTACACAACATCCCTCTGCACATCAAAGAAGGACTCCCTTTCACATGTGTATACCAAAGCACCATACAAAGAGGGAGACACAACCACACACAAACATACAAATGCAGGTCAGAGAGAGAGAGGGAGTGATGGAGGGAGAGAGAGAGAGAGAGAGAGAGAGAGAGAGGGAGATCTGGCAGAATGCAAACAACAGCATCTTGTGACACCCGGGAGGAGTGAAGCACAAAAGGTAAACAACCAAAACTGCTGCTGTTCCGAGGCTGACACACAGCTTAGGAATGGGAAAAAAATCTGTGAACATCAGTGAAACAACACCTCATCTAGCCTAACGTGTCAGAAATACCTAAACCACTTCCTGATCAAGGTCGCACAGTGAGGTACTGACACATGTAAACAAGACTTGTGCCTCATCATAAGGAGCAACACTGTAACGCTATCCAGTACACACATGCTATTGCTACCTGCGCTAACTGCCTTTGTTCAGAAGAAATGGAAACTTGGATGACTGCTCTTCGTGTGTGGAGGCAGTGGCGAGAGAGTGTGCTGAGTGTGTGATAAGCTGGAACAGTACGTACAACAGTAAGTTGGACAAAAAGCCCAGCCCAAAAGAACAGAAATGTGAGCATATTTAAAGAAAGTGTCTGCTTCGGCCCTGAGTCATTCATGAAGGCTTGCTGCCTACAGGAGTGGGGGAGAGAGCAGACACAAATAACACACAGTTGGGGGGGGGGGGGGCTCAGATCAGATGACGGAAAGACTTCTCTCCTCCCCGAACGCACCACAAAAGCACAGCCAGCTCTAAATGCCTTGCCTGAGCACATGGCCAGTCTCAGCACCTGGGTCACCAAACAGCCTCCTACTCGGGGTGAAAAGGAGAGGAGGAGAGCAGACAGGAAGGGAAGGGGAAAGAAGGGGAGAGAAACAAAGCTTTCTATCAGGGTCAGTCATCCATGAGCTCATAAAACAGCAGCACATCAGTACAGCCCATAACGGAGCGGGTGAGACAGATTTTCTCACACTTCCCCTTCTGTAAAATAAATGAGCCCCACTGATTCAGCAGATTCAGCCACAGCAAAGTTGTTGGCTTCTGCAGTTAATCTTGTTTATTTTAAGCAATTTAGTCAATCTCATGATCTTTTAGGGAACTAATGTGTAATAACAACTTAATAATTAGTTTTTGTTTTTTTCTTTAACTGGAACAAACAAACTTATCCAATTTATCCAACGGTGACCTTTGTTTGTGGACTGTTTGAATGTGCTTTACAACACTGTGTACAAACAAATCGTGGATAAAAGCAAACAACTTCTCTACACAAACATGCCCATTTGCTGGGTTGCTGGGATGTTGGGAGATGCGTCTGGCGTGGCGCGCGCAACAGAGAGAAAGAGAGAGAGACAGAGAGCTAAGGGAGACCACCCCCTAACCCTATCAAAGAAAGCCACACGGCTGGCTCGGCGTGGTTTCATAAAGCCAAAATAAAGCCCTGTGGATAAGAGGGCCCCGCAAGTGAGCCAGCCTCCCAGGGGAGAGAGAAAGGGTGTGGGGATGGGGGGGTGAAAGTTGCCCTGCACCCTTTGATATCCGCATCTGCGCCGGGGCAGGCAGCTCGCGCCTCACAAGCCGAGGAATAAAAGCAGACACAAAGCTCCCTGCTCCTTCTCCGCGTGCCGTCTGGGAAGGGGAGGAGTGGGAGAGAGGTGGGGGCCATGGGCTGTAGTTTCTTTAGAGAAATGGGGCAAACACCTGCTGGACTCTTCCCTGCCGGCTGGAACCAGTGGGCCAGAGCAAGCATGGGCTCCATCTATTCAGCTTTTCCCCCACTGCCCCCACCCCATCCCCAAGCCAAGCATTTGCATTTGCTACTGATTATGATCCTTTGAAGGGAAGAGTGATCCTTTTAAGATGCAAGCAGATGCCGACTTGTAACAGTAGCCTAAGCCGTAGGCAGCAGACTCCATCCTTCCCCTTGCATTTGAACATGGCTGAATGCAGCAGCTCTTAAACAAATACAGCTGGACAAAATGGATTAAAAAAAAAAAATAATAATCTCAACCCAAGTTGGTCAGTAGTCCACAGAAGGCTATATGCATTTTAACTTTGAGCTAAAACTGTATGTATGCCAAAGCAATTCAAATTAAATATGGGACATTGTGCCCTTTTTCGTCTGGGTGGTGCTCAGAGGATTTACCAGCCACAAGTTGAGATTTAATAGCCCCGACACAGGATGCCTGATTGAAAAAAAAAATCTGCAAAACCAGACTGCCCAACACAAAAGTTCAGTCTACAGTCTGCTTTATGCTTTCCATGTAGTCAGCCACTAGGAAGGGGCAGGGAGCATGTTGGCCTTAGGTTGCTCCCTGAGCTCAGCAGGCTGTGTGATGAGCCACACAATCCGACCCAGGCGCAACAACCCCCTCTGAATGAAATCACAACGCTGCGTCGGCAACTTTTTACAAGCTGCAAGTTCCATGAGGATTTTGGACAGTCTGCACACTCGCTTTGCCTTGTATTCATGCATTTCAGGTGCCAAACTTTGATTAGGGACCAAGCTTTTTAGACCAGAATAGAATTATTAAAACAACAATAAAAAAACTTCACCCAGCCTTAAATTAACAAGTCTAAGGGCAGTGAAATCATCAACTTATTTCCCTCTGCCATAACCTTGCTTTTGCTTCACACCTCAATAAATATTAAATTGTACTCTAATCAAAGCTCATAATTATAACGGAAGCATGCTGATTTACAGGCATCGAGACACCTGCAGTCAAAAGCTCTCACTGCAACGATTAACTGACATCTTAAACAGACAGGCCAACCAAGTAACTGTTGCGCACACGTGGCCGTAGGCACTGCTTTATAATTATAATCCAAGAAAATGTAAACAAGGATGAAACCTTCCGAAAAAGCGTTTAAAAATATTTAATTTCATATAACTACTTTCCCATAAACATTCCCCTAAAGGCTTGAATAACCTCATACAGTAACCTCACAACAGATACAATGTCAAACAGCACCGCCTTGTGCTCCTACTACCGCGTATGATGGTGAGAAGGGAAGATGGTTGTAAGCCCAGCCGTAACACACCCCCACATAATTGTGTCACTCAAACGGCGCGGTGTTATTGTAACACTGACTGGCACACCGCTTGTTTTTTAAACTACAGCTTGCATTTGTCACAATAAAACACATAAACATCACAATTTCAGTCTAACTGCAACAGTTCCCATGCCTGTAAGACGATCGCTCATTCACATTCTCCTGTGTGGCCGTCTCTGAAATTATTTTGGTACTACGCACTGTGTGAGGACGAAAAAAACATGTCCACCTCCCATTTTCCTATGCATCAGCAATAGCTTGGTAGCTAACAGTTGCTACGACAGTTAGCGTGATACATAACGGTTCTGAAGAAGGGGCCAAGTGTAAAGAAGAATCCACGGAGACAGCTTATTAATCGTACTCAACAAAATAACTCTCTTATAAATGTTCGCTAAACAGTAGAAAAACGTAGCAAAGTCAGAGTATTTAAAAGTAGCAGATTGCTAGCTAATGATGCCAGCTAGCGCTCTCAACCCGTAACTCAGAAGTCATTCTGTCGAGCGAACTAGCTATCCCGTGTTGGTGAAGATACATTTGCTTTAACTGGAACTTACTGATAATATTAAAGCATTAGGAGAATCAACACATTTAACGAAGACATCTACCTTAGTTTACTCCTATAACACCTAGTTAAATGTGACATCAGCTCCCAATCCTGGAAGACTATCCCGTACAGTTTGGCACGCGCATAAACAGCAGACAACTCACACAGATGTAATTCTAAATTACGGAGTTTCCATGTTCAGATACCTAGCATCCACCTCAATGGAGTGTTTTGCGTTAACGGACTTAATCTGAATGGGGATACTTCTCTAAGGCGTGCAGTAGTTAGCTGTAAAACTGAACACGCAGTCCCTTGGATAGCTTGCTAGCCAACTTAGCTTACGCACATCAGGTACCACTTCAAGCTAAATAACATTTCAGAGAGTAACGCTAAGTTTCTTCATCATTTTATCACGCAAAGGCGTGGATCCAGTTTTTACTATAAAGGCAAATGATTAAACACAAATTAAATGGTCGATTATCTAACTTTGTTGATGCATAAACATGATTAGCTCAAAGCAATGCTGTCAAAAT
The DNA here is from genome assembly GCA_015244755.2 of Tenualosa ilisha. Lineage (NCBI taxonomy): Eukaryota > Metazoa > Chordata > Actinopteri > Clupeiformes > Clupeidae > Tenualosa > Tenualosa ilisha. Next base: position 1,978,707 of record PYXC01001037.1, read on the forward strand.
CAGAGCAATGTCAAATACAGCTTCCCTAATGATGTTCATGATCTCTCCCGTGCAAGCTAGAGAATATTATCGGGTAAAGATGAGTGGTCTTGTTATGGTATGTTAACTTGGGCATATGAAAGTCTACACCGCACTTATTTTGGCAAATTATGTTACAATAACATTACGGAACCTGAATGTTGATTAACGTCAATGCTCTCCGGAGAGAACAGATCTGTCCTTTATTAACGTTAGGTAAGCTAACGATACACAAGGTACACCAGTACACCAGTTTCATGTTTTTTTCGCTGACTGTTTACCCTTACCTCGATCATTAAAGCTAATATTATCATCGTTATTAGCCAATATTAACCAGCTGCAATAGTTAGGCAGCCCACTAACGTTAGCCAACGTTACTCTGCAAACAGTCCCAGTCCTCACTGAGCAGAAAAACAGCACATGGATGAGCGCATGTTACTAGATTTGTGGTTATGCTAGGTCAGTGAAGCCATAGAAGTTGTTACAAGGTAATAACGTTAGGTGTTGACAAGCCTGCACCCTGGTACGCTGTGTGCGTAACTGACTATGTGAAATAAAAATCTGAAGTCAGCTAACATTGGCTTGAGCTGTAACGTTAGCTAGCTTAGTTAGCTGGGGTCTTGCTTACCTCCCCGCTGCTGGACCCGCTTGACTCCCCCAAAACATCCCGAAATTTCTGCAGGTTGCTCTCGATTGCAGCGGAGACTTGCACTGCCGCATCGAAACCGGGCCTTGGCCCAGCTGAGTTCGTTTGAGCCCCAGTATCATTTCGGAGGGACGCGGTGACCCGGATTCGGCCCGCTCTCTTCCCGGTGCCCGAGTTGGTGCTCCCTCCGGGCCGAGCAGGGAACCGCCACCGACAGCTGTGCGCCATTTTACACTCTGCCTGCCTGTCCGAGGATCAGGGAACTCAGTGGGCGTTACCCGAAACCTGCACTTTCAAAAATCTGACACAACACTCAATACAAAATTATGATCTATCCATGTTTTGGGGTGGGAAAAGTGTAGCCCCGACTACGAGTTTCTTCACGCTCTTGTTCCAAAGTACTCTTGCTAATATCATATACATGTTCCAGGGTGAGGCCCGGGAACAAAGATAGAAGCAGCAATATTATAACTAATGTTTTGTTTGTGGTAATGTAACGTTCAGATAAAATGTAACAACCTCTTTGCTACTTATTTTAGAAGTACAACCCAAAGAAACATAAAAAAAAACCCCGAAAAGATCACTAACTGCCGCATGTCGCATGTAAAAAAATATTTCCTTTTTTAAATTGTAGTACATAATTTTTCAGTTTGCATTTGCTCTTACAATAGGTAATAAATAAGTCTACAAAGCAATTTCAAAAAAATACTTGAACTGTACTCTGGCCTATAATCTGAAGTGTTTTAAAATATTTTACAAATAGGGATCAAATAGAATATTGAGGAAAACTTAATTTATTTGAATAATTAAATTCAAAAAGTGAAAATTACAGATAGTAAAAATATATTATATTGAAATATTATACAGTACATGAACTTGAAATATTTCTAGCCTTTGTTTCATTTTTGATGATTACGGCTTATAGCTGATTAAAACACAAAATTCAGCTGGTTTATATAATTCAGAAAATTATATAAGCCAATTAAAAAAGGATCTAAAATACAAAATGCTGGCCTTGTGAAAAGTATGTTCATGTATATGCCCTCAATGCGATGTGGCATGAAGGATGAGCCTGTGGCATGGCTGAGGTGTTACGGAAGCCAAGGTAGCTTTAATAGTGGCCTTCAGCTCATCTGCACTAGGGAGTATTCTGTGTCTCACCTTTCTCTTGAAAATACCCCACAGAACCCCTCTACAGGGCTCAGGTCAGGTGAGTTTGCTGGCCAATCAAGTACAGTAGTTCCATGGTCATTAAATCAGGCATTGGTATTTTTGGCAGTGTGGGCATGTGCCAAGTCCTGCTGTAAAATATAATCAGCATCTCCATGAGTCCTCCAGACTCTGGGACCTTTATTTCCAAATTATATGCAAAATGTACTTTCATCTGAAAAGAATATGCATCACAATTTGAAGCAAAACACGTGTTAAGCCTTCCTCCATTGTGTTGAGGTAAAAGCCAGTTTTTTATTGGCTTCCTATCTCAGGTCAACGGGTAGAAGTGGAGATATGCCTACTGGCCAGACTGAGCTGCATAGTTTATAGCTTCTGATGTTGTCAATGGTTCAGGAGTGGCTTGACACGTGGAATTTGACTGTTGTAGCTCATGTCATGGAGATGTGTGTATGTAGCCTTAGTCCACACCTTGTGAAGCGTTCCAGCATTTTTAAGCGGTCATCCCTGTCACTTGTGTGCCTTTTCTTGCCATTAAGATTGGATACAGCAGCCTGTGAACAGGCAGCTTCTTTTGACACTTTCCCCTCCTTGTGGAGGGTGTCAATGATGGCCTTCTGCACAATTGTAAAGTCACCACTCTTTTCCATGATTCTGAAACCTAACTAGACTTAGACCTAGTTCACCCTTAGCCAGATATTCACAAAAACTAACACTTTTTATGTGGTTGCGCTCATTATTCACATGTAAACCAAGGTTTTAGTGACTGAAACTGGCTACTTTTGAAAGCTCAGAGCCAAAGCAGATATCCTGGTTTCTCTCCCTGTTCCATATATAGTCTTTTCATATTGGTTTACTAAAATGTAATTACAGATTTGACCAATTTTCTACAATCTTAACATAATCCATTTGAAATTAAGGACAGCCTTAATTTGTATTTATGTCTTGCCTGGGGACACCTTAGGAGAGAAGATGTCTGAATCTTCAGATGCTGTCCAGAGTAGCACAAATCTATTAATGACTTCCACTGATGCAGATAACTGAAAATACTTAAACAGTCAGGTTCTTTTGGGGCCTCATGACTGAGGAAGGGACACTAGACATGTAAAATGATATTATACATGTTTATTTCACTTAATTCATGAACAGTTACTTTTTTTACACAACACAATTCAGACAGTTTAAAAAGGGATGCCCAGAATCAAACAATAGCTGTTGGGGAAGAAATGTAAAAGAACTGCCACTGAATTGCACAGGATGACAATAATTAGATTATAAGTAAAAGGGCAAAGTGTATAATGTTCAATACAATTGATCTCAGTGATGTAATTTTAGACAACAAAAATGCTGTTGTGACCCTGTGGCATTACTCTGCCTAAAACAAGTCGCTTCAAAAAGATTAAATGAAAAGGAAATAATCAAAAAGGCTTTGCAGAGGGTGGCCCTTTGCTAAAAACAAATCACGTTGTAGTAACTAATGTCATTTTCATCTTTTGGAGAGAGGCCACATTTTACATTCAAAGCCACAACTGTTGCTGAGCAAGCAATTAAGCAGAAAATTACCGACACTGAAATAAGACAACAGGAGGATAACATGGGAATTTAGGAAGGGAGGGCAAGAATCAGTTAAACTTCCAGATTCAAGTGTAAGCCAATGACATTTTATGGGTGGACCAACTGATTTCAATTAGTTCAAAATGTGAACATTACAAATTCATTTGTATTAGCATTCCAAGAGCATACTGTTAATAAAAAACCCTAAACAAACTAGTGCTGAGTTATTCATCCAAAGTTCTCAACACCGTCAGTACCAGCCGTTTGTTCTGTCCATGGTTAATAGTCTCTCTACATTTACAGATAAATTAGCCAAAGAACATCCCTATTTTATTGCATGTGTAACAGCATGTGTAAGTGTTGCATGTTAAGAGTGGTGCAGAAGTAAGGACCGCACACATTTGGATTTACAGAAAAGGGTAGCTGGCAACATCCTAAGAAATATAAGCCATTCGCCCTTCTTTTAGGTTCAGTATGATCAACACAGCTCATCACCAGGTAAAGAAAAATCCAAAGGCAAGAAGGAACTCTTAAAATGCTACTTTCTCCTGCAGCACTTGCTGTGGCTTGACCAGGCAGATGGTGTTTTCCAGGCAAAACAAAAAAAACAACCAAAAAAAAACCAGGCAGTAGAAAGTTGGGATGATTTCCTAAATACTCCTCATAGCTCCCAGCGGTGGTGGGTGTCGCCATTTAACAAAATCTGTATTTCGACGACACGATCAAACAAACCTGGGCTCACACTCTTTCTTTTTTTTTATTCGCTTGAGCACATTTTTGATCTGCATGGCAAGAGGTTGTCAAATATTGTTAAGAAATCTGGATCTGAGGGCACATAGCTGAGTCAAGAGTAGCATGCCTGCCAAAAGGAGAGAGCCGAGTGGAGCAGAGCAGGGCGGGGGTGGTAGTGTTCATTTTGGAATACTTGACGCCTATCCACTGGGCCCCATCTGTTGTGGCTCTCGTTTGTGCTCTGCCAGCCATTGCAAGATCTGTTGTTTGAGCTCCTCGTTGGGACGAATCTGATCCATGGTCAAAGGACTCCGATTGAAGGGGTCAGTCTGATCGCTGTGTGAACACAGGAGTTACAGGGCATTAGAAAATGGAATGTTGCAGTTTGGTTGAGGTGGGGAGATACTGATGTGGGTGTTCTTGCATTCTGGCAAGTTTTCTTTCTGTAAACATGTTAACACCTGCTGACCTGAGAAAATAAACTGTGAATGTACCAGATCAGATTACCCTATGACACCTTCTTCCAAACACGTCCAAGTCTTACTGGCACTGTTAGAACATGTTAATTGGTGTTTGATGGCAACACAGTCAACAATGTCATGCAGTCAAAGTTTTCTTTTATTGTACAGTGGTTTCCTCTCCTGTACCGAGTAGTGCAAAGTGTATATTCTGGATGGCTGGTGGAAATAACGTGTGTTTGTCCGCCCTTCATGCAACCATGCCATCCAAATCAATTTGAACCAATCTTATTTACCTGATAAAAAGGATACCATACATAGTGTAAAATACATTGTGTTGCAAATCTTAGGGCAGATACCTGAGGAGATGCCGCGCTATTGTGGAACGATCCACTGTGACATTTGAAGAGGGAAGTATCACAGGGTCAAGCATAAGGGTGGACATGATTGGATCTAAGAACTCATCCGGGGCATCCGAGTAGGTCTCCTCCTCTTGCTGATGTCGGTCTGCCAGGGACTACAAACAGACGCAGTCCAAAGAAAAATACAATGAGTCACATGAAGGGGTAAGTTGATGATAAGGCCTTTTCTGTTTGGCTTTTTTTTTGTACACTACCTTAATTTTGTCTGCTAGAAGACTGAAGGACACAATCATGTCCCCTGGCTTGTTTATCTTCTTGAGCACTCGGACCGTTTGGCAAAAGAGCGTTGGGGAATAAGAACGTCCATCCTTTGGAACACTTGCACAAAAGTTTTCCTCGTTTCTGAAACAAGAAAAAAAATAATAAAAACATAAAATAAAACAAAAACACACACACACATACACACACAGCAAGGGAAAGTTCCATTTCAAAATCACAGCCTATTCTGAGTTCTGACGTCAGGCTTTTGAAATGCACCAGTGAGAGGACATGCTTTGCGATGTCCACACAAATGAATTGGTTTAAAATACATTTCAATAAAAATGCTCAAAATTCCTGTTAGTGGAGGAGTTACAGGACTGTATTACAATCAGTAAAGTACTGAACAAAGCATAAAACTGGGAGAATAGGACTACGGTAAGGGTATTTTCCGTTTGAGTGAAGCACCCCTAGCCTGGGTAAAAACCCAGACACACAGCTGGGAAATTTGTATTTACACAGTAGGTCCGTTTGGATATTAGGTCATTGCTGGTCATTATCAATTTACCAAAAATCCAGGAGCCAAACTCAGGCCCTTACTCAGTCTGGAGGGGGTTTTATGTGATTCACAACCAATGAAGATGTTTGCATGGCTGTTTAATGATCAAATGATGTACATGTTTGCATATGCGAGTGGTAAGGGTTTCATGCTTCAATTTAATTTCAAATCTCATGCTGATTACACCCATACTTTATATATTGCCTGGCGGTCTGTTTCGCAGGCTAAAATACCCCCATAAATACTTGGGGAAAAAAAGAAAACTCATTCAGAATGCTGAGAGTGATACCAACGGATAATTCTTCTGAGAACTCACCCCAGATTGAGGTAGATGGTACAAATGTCAGAGACTAGTTGGTGAGGTTTGAAGTCAAACTCACTGAAGTCCTTCACCTTGAGGGCACCCATCTTTGGCCCTACTAGGTGTTGAAGGAAGTAGTTGAGCATAGAGATGATTCTCTCAGCCAAGAAGGGGTGAACAAAAATACCTTTTATTTCTGGTACAAAAAAGGAAAGACACATTAGTTTAGGCTTATACACATAGGAAACGATTTTAGGTCAACCTGGTAGTTTATTAGTTTAGTTATTTATTTTTATTTTTATGTTTATTTTTTCATTTTTTATGAGAGTCTTGTTCCTAGGATTGACAAGTGCGCCATAAAGTGTATTTTTAAGTTATAACTCGTTCATTAAAATAATCTAAAGATGACTGAGCGAGGACTTGATCTGAAAGTAGCTAGACAGCAGCTTTGCTTTGAAGTGCTTCATTAACAACATCCTTGATTCCACTGGAATGAGAGTATACCTCCAAGTCTGTATCTGCCTCTAAAATCAACACATTTCCATTGGTCTTAGTACACATTGTAACTATAGTGTCAACTTTTAAATAGAAAAAAAAAAAACTTCATTGGTCACTATTGGGAACAATGGTAACGGTTTAATCTGATTCAACAAACTATGCTCAAGTTTATAAAATGAGGGCCTGTTCCTTTAATAGATATTCACAAGACCAAAACCATGTTTAAAAACATGTTTTCATTCCCTTTATCTCGCTCACCTGACGTGAGGAAAGCCAAAGTGCCGATGGTCTCGTTGGACATGATGTTATGGAAGCGGCCCAGCTGCCCGAACATCTGCAGGCTGGACTCCTTCTCCCTGCGGGCGTCAGGCGAGAGATCGTCCCAGGCGCCACGATCTCGCTCCAGCTGCAGCACCTTGATTTTGCTCAAGAACTAAGAAGAGGGTGGAGAAGAATGGGCATTATTATTATTGACGAATCCTCAACACAGACAACTTAAGTACATTGTCCTTTAGTTGTTTTTAGAACGTTTCTTGCTTTAAAACGCTCTATAGACTAAAGCAATTGTCTAGCCAGACATAGAACAGAAATCAGTAATGTGAGATAGTATAACTGAAATGCTCCATCTCATTTAATGGTCAAGATATGACTGAATCTGGAGATAAAGAAATATGTAAGGTGTAGACTATTTATTGATGAGAAGAAGGAATCTGATATATAATACAGATACTACACACAGTGAGTGCACTAAGCTACTGTTGTTATTTTCCAAAGCAGGTCTAGGTTCAAGTCAGCCTACAAACAATTGAAAGACATGTTTTTGATCAAATACCTTCCTATGTGTAAAAGAAGAAAAGACAACATTGCTGCCTTTTCTCAGCAGTTGTTACGACTGCACAAGGACAGAATGTGCCTGTTTTGACAGTTTAGGGCACTTTCACAAATGACAAGAATGAATGGCATGAGAGGAATGTTTACGACTTTCGTAGCTCTCAACAAACCACCTGTGGAAACAATTACTCAACAATTAATGGCCAAAGGGCCAATGTTTGTTCACACACCCTACTGAGATCTGCATATTATCCATAGGTGTTGGACTCAAGTTCCAGGATAAGTCTGAATCCCTATAACCTGAAGCTCTAGTTGTGCGATAGCCCTGGGTCTGGGTGCCCTACCTGGATAGCTTCATCCAGCAGGAAGATGGCGTCATTCATCAACAGGTTTAGGAACCGCAGGAAGAGAGGGGGATTCATTGCCTCCAGGTTTTCAGATGCATATGTGGCAAGATGCTGTAATCACATTGTACATCATAATTAATCTCCAAGAGCTGTCATTTACTCAGAGAATTTAAGATACACTTTGGTAGAATTTTAGGTCAATTTACCAGCTTCAGTCGCTTTGATGGCTAATGACTCAATGCACGGCTAATGACCTCCCCTATGTTCTCTTAGTGAATTTACTGCACTTTAAATTGCCCCGCCAAAGAATGACACCAAAAGTAATTCACATCTGAGCCTCGTGAAATTGTGTTTATCACTGTCAGTCAACATAACTCTTTGGAAGTTATCATCGCTGGTTCTTGTGCTTTGGTTTGCGAATAATTTACATGTCTTGGCAAGAATTTCTGACGTTGGTATAGGTTACAAAAAACAATGACTATAGAATGAGCTCTCCACAATAAAAGGAAAAGTCTGGCGTAAATCAACCCATACCCCGTTGCTTGAACTCACAGAGTGCAATGAAGACTGAAAAGTAAAAGCTGCTAACCCTAACTAATGATGGCAAAAAAAAACATTTTCAGTTAATGTTCGCTGCCGGTTCGCAAATTGAGTCCGTGCAGTACCAAATTTTTTCCAGACTCTGCCTTTACAAATTCTGCGACCTGCATAGGACATCTTTAATCAATTCATTTTGGGTCTAGGAGGGCCCAAACAACAGTCTCTCGCAACAGAAACAAATGCAGCATTCATCACCTTGATGCTTTCTCTGTAACTCTCTGTGTTCCACATGTACTTCAGAATGGAATACATCGGCCGCCTGTAGTTAAACTTCTGTTCAAACTGGTGAGGGTCACCTGGAGGGTCAAACCAGCAGAGAATAAAAACATAACTCTGTAAAACTACGATAAATTGATGTTATGGTAATAAAAAGTTAAGCTGTTCTTAAGTGTGTTTTTATAGACTTCAGTGAACCGAGTCTGTGCTACAAAAGACATTCCTGCTGGAGATGACAATACAGCCTATTCTATTCTAAATTAAACACCTCTGTCAAAAAATAACCAGACAAGCTTAACAGTCCACTACAATGAGCAAGTCAGGCCACACGCTTTGGATACAAACGTCTGCTAAATACCAGTGATCTTCACTTAACTTTATTTGTGGAGACACTCACCTGTAAATTCAATATCTACAAACACAGTGATGAGGGCCTCGGCCAGGCGGGGAGCATGGCAGTATGAACAGAAGACCCTCTGGCGCTGAAACACGATGGGTTGGGTGGTGCCCGGTGAGGCAGCCTCCATGTGGGGCATGACGGCCTCCAGCACTTCTGCCAGTTTGGCACGCAGGTGTGGATTGGACATCCTGGAAACACAAGGTATATTGAGTCTTACAGAAGATGGCCACTAGAGGGCAGGTGTTAGTTGGTTTAGGCTTTTGTCAACAGCTTTGCCCTGTGCTATGGTGTAAAAAAAAAAAAAAAGATTGTCACTCAATACAATGGCTATTAAAGGGCCCTATTATGCTTTCCCAGTTCTTCAGTGTGTGTTCAAGATCCAAGACTGTGTTAATTACATCTCATTATACTAGTATAACAGAGTGAAATTCTTGTGTTTTTTCCTCCTCAAAAATAAATAAATAAATTGTATGTTAAGTGTTCAGAGAGAGACAGTGTGTGTGTGTGTTTGTGTGTGTTTTTGAGGGGGAAAAAGTGTTGTAGTGGAAAGATTTTTTTCTTTCATTTCTTTTCCCTAAAATCAGAAATCATGTGTAGTCCTTGCCACATGCCTGTTGAATCACAACCCTCCACTTCCTCCTCAATCTTATGCCTGTAGTCTTGTTTTGCTGCTGTCATAGTGTGTTACATTGCTTTTGGTATATGTACACAGTCTACAAAGTTATGAAGTAACAATGAACGATGATTGATTAATGACTGGCTCAATAACAACAGCATTCAGTACACTGGTTCATTACCTCTCCACGTTGCCCATAAACATGGTGATGAAGTTGAGCACCTGCTCGAGACTCTCTGCGGACGTCTCAAGGACCTCATCAGCAAACCGCCGAAGGAAGATGAAGAAGTCACCCAAGTTATCCACAAAGAACTCTTTAAAAGACGACAGAAACGCAGAGCATGCGTGATGTGACGACAGACTGCAAAGTGTGAACTGGTAGTGTGCATCATTACCTCTTGAATGATTCAGGATACATGTTGCAGGGTTAAACGTGATCAAAAGCCCACCCAGCTCACCCAGGGGCAAGATGGAAGAGCATATGGGGCAATTTGGGTGGCCAAATGGACCAGTGTCATGAGTCATTTCAATTCACTTGCAATGTTTGCTAGTTAAAGCAAAGCATATGAAAAAGCAAATTACAGAAAAAGGGGGGGTTGTTACAATGTAAAAAAAGGAAACTAACAGCTATTTACAAAAGTGAACTCAGGGTCAGCAGAGAATCCCAAAGAGAAGGTTTAGATGAGATGCACTGGCCCAAGGAGTCACTGGTGTTAAAAATTGCCTGTAGGTACCTGACCTATGAAAATGTGCAATAACAATTCTAGGAGGAATCTGGTGTGAATCAATCCATAGCCCTGTTGCTCCAGGTCACCCAATGCTAACCCAACCACAAATAGCTGTTTTTAGCTGTTAATTTACTACATTGTAAAAGAAAATATTCCGCTACAACCAGGTGTTCTTGGTCCCTTTTAAGACGTCTGAGGAAGGGTCCATTCACCTGAAACGTCACAGTGTTTTATATCAAAATTAAAAAGGGAGCAAGAACACCTGGTTGTAGTGGAATATTTTCTTTTATTTGTCTGTTGTCTTTGTCCTGCTCCCAGGGTCAGTACCAGGAAGTGCAAGCTTTTAACCTTACGTTATGTTCATTTATTACATTGTAACAAACAGCATTAAAAGAACATTGGGATTCTACCATTATGACTTTTAACAAACTTCAATCCAAATCTAGTATTATTGGACCATTTCATGCTGTGTGTCCTGACCAGTGGCCAAAAGTCTACCTGTATGTATGCAGTGAGTAAGGGTGGTACCTGGGACATGGCAGAGCTGGTTGTTGCTGAGAGGGGGCATGGGGAAGTAAAGGGGCGTGTGATCGGGGCCTTGGTTGTTTAAGCCCAGCTGCACAAGTAGCGCAGCACAGGAAGCCTGCAGGTTTAAGCAATTCTGCAGCATGGCGGGTTGCGTGGCGGCAGCCTTGGTGGACAGGTAGATGGTCATCAGGTGCTCAAACTGCTCGCGTAGTTGCTCCGCCGCGGGGCCCCCGCTCAGCTGAGCCTCGCGCCACGAGCCCTGCAGCCGGTGGAGTGACTGATTCATCTTCACCATCTGATCATGGAGCCTGCCAGTGTACACAGAGACTGGACGGATAAGTACACAAGCAGTTGGAAAGCACTGGACTAGGCAAGGGCAATGTACAGTATACATTAACATGCATGTTAAATGTGTTTTACAGAAACCAGGAAGCAAGAAATAGAAAGCAAAAGCATTGCAGAAGCAAACATATCAAGATGAAATAGCATTCAAAGATTCAAATATTACAGAAAAAAAGGAAACGTATTTGAAATGAAGGTTGTGCATGTGCTCTGTCCTAAGATGTATTAATCCTCACGCTCAAAGAGAGAGAAAAAAAAATCCAGAACAAGAGCTACTCTGTCATGTTAAAATTGTGTTTTAACATGAAGCAGTGCCTTGATCTTAAGATGTTTTTATCTCATTTTCCTTTCCTGGCAGCACAAAAAGATTTTTTTAAACTTGCTTATCATCACCAAAACATTTCAGGTCAGACAAGCTTCTTCAGGATGCACTAGCGATTTTATCCATAGCAGATATTAGCATCACATTACCAATGAAGCAGATTTAAAAGTTTAGCTTGTGTGACTCAGGCTAAAACTGGCACAGAAATATTGGATGGTTTTTATTCATTAGATTTGATGACACTTTCATCTGATTTCATCTACAGGAACTTTCAAACACTGACAACACACACTAACAATGTTGCCATTGTATATTCAGTAACAGCGGGATGCAGAGGACTGAGGCCAGTTTTTTTTTCCACAGAGGGGTCTTTCAGACTTTTAAGAAGTAGACAGACAAAAAAAGATTAGTGGACAGAAAAAGGCATTCACCTGTGAAAGCCTATGTGTAGGGTGAGCTGTGTGAAGATAAGGTTCTCTGTGAGCAGGCTGTATGACTGGGCAAACTCCACGTTCTGCTGGGGGTGCATGGGGGTCAGACATGTCTCCTTGTCCAGCCCTGGGAAGGAGGGGGAGAAAACACTCAGCATTTGGAGAGTTAACATGGGGGTCAGACGTGTCTCCTTGTCCAGCCCTTGGGAGGAGAGAAAACACACTCAGCATTTAGAGTTAACATCCTGCCACAGTGTTTGTACTCCAGTTGACTCCACAAATACCAGGAAGCGGATTAACGTCTAATGCCCATCAGCAGACTGATGGCTTAAAGCATCACTATACAACAATTTGCATGGTCTTTTCGAGGTACATTTTAAAAAGCAAACGCTTGCCATCACATTGAAGTGAATAGCTTATGTAAAGGTCAGCTAAAACACCTGCTTAACTTAAAAATGATGCAGTTCAATGGTCAGACACAGGTCACCCCTTCCCCCTCACACATATGCAAGAAAATCCCTCACAATATGAGCAACATGATCACCAAGGCACAGTTTTGTATCAGTTTGTAAAAAAGTGCAAACTTAGCTCCTGATTTTGGCTTTGCCTTTAAGTTGTTTTTCCAATAGCTTCCTGGCTTCAACCAAATGCCAGAACTTAATAATGAATCTAGTACATGCTGTCAGAGACAATATTATGTACACAACGGAGAGAGAGTGGACTGGTGGCAAGGCTGGGCACCTCTGGCATGAACGTTCCTATTCCTCCTCTCCTCTTCACTCAGTTCGCCCAGGGCACAGTACGTGGGGTTAAAGGTCAACAGTTTGGGCGAGTTGGGCCGGCAGAAGGGCTGGCATAGCTTCAAAAGCGCTGCCCCCAGGTTAAGGAAGAAGGCGTCCGAGGCGTACATCTGGAAGAAGATCTCAGGCATTTGGTTGGCCCAAATCTTGGTGCGGCCCGTGTTGGCCTGTAAGCAGCCACCCAGCCAGGTGAGAAGCAGGTGCCGAGTCTCGCTGGACTGCTGCAGCAGGGTCTTCAGGATGAGATGCAGTTTGTCATGAAACTGACCCATGAACTACAGGGGGAAAGTATAAGAGCAGAGGATGGATAATGAAGTACAGAAGCACCACCACATGCAAACAGATAACTTGGCTTGATTTCAGTTAAACGGAAAAATAGTTTCTAGTCACTTACAGAAACTTTGAATTTAAAAGAGTATGCACATTTTTCCCCAACTCATACATGTTGTATATTCTATACAGCTGCTGAAGATCAATTTAAAGTCTACAATAAAGGGAAATTGTTCATCTGTGTTAGCTCCTGTACCAGAAGCAATAAGTGCACTCACTTGGTGGATGTTGGACTCTTGAACCTTCATTTCCTGTGGGCTGGAGCGGGAGGGATTAAGGAAGTAGCCGTGATTCTCCACCACACCAGGGGTTTTGAGGAGACAGGAAATATTCAGGATGGTGCCTAGAAGCGTCTTCTGGTACTGCAGTCCGTTGCTAGGGTCTTTCGGCTGAATGTGCTCAACCAGAACCTGATTAAGATGGAAAAACAAACGACAGTAAAAGTATAAAACACACTGTGAAAAGCAACTACAAAGATGATCATATCAGGAACCATTTCATCAGTTATATGATTCAAATTAGGACATCCCATGTAATAAACTCTATATAGCGTGTTACATCATCACTTGTCTCATAAAACCTCTCCACAAGCAAAGCCTGAAAAACAAGCATAAATTTGCTACAATTTTAACTGATGTGGATGTGGCTCTCATTCACCTTTGCAATGTCCTTCTGTTGGCTGAAGTAGAGAAGCACGTCCAGGTAGGAGTACAAAAGCAGCTGGCACAGGTCCAAGTCTTTGATGCGGCCTTGAAAAATATCAAAAACTGGCACCATCACCTCCCCAAAGGTGCGCACTTCCTGGTCAGCAAGAAGGCCGGCAATCACCTCCTCTGCAAATTCTGCTACCTGCTCGAGCTCTGTAGAGAAGTATGTAGGACAGCAGAAACAAATACCAACAAGTAAAGGTATGAGATCCATGAAATGCATAAAAGCATAAAAAATGCATTTTTAAAGCAAATAAGCGAGTTAAACAAGTAAGCATGTTGTGAAAGGCAAGTTAGGATGAGAATATGATCCAGAATGAGAATAAACAGCAATTAATCACAGAACATCTGTGGCCATCATCTGCTGTGGTACTGAGGTGGTGGAGCTGTGGAATTCACTCACGTGCACCACTGACTCCCTCCAGGAGGAGATCCAGCAGCTGCTCGTAAACATTCTGATTGACGTAGATCTCTGGGGTGAGAAGGACTGTGCGGGCATTGGACACAGTGAGATTCTTGCAACGCACCGCATAGGGCAAAAGTTTCTCTGGCACTTTAGTGACCTGTGGAGGACACAGAGCACCAGTTACTTTACCTCAAACTCACTGAGCCTGTACCTTATAATCAAGATTCCAGCTTTGGGTAGTGCCTCTATGGTCACGATACCTGGTTAATTACACATCTGGTGAGTAACATATAATAACTAGCCTGGGTGATGAACCGATGTATGGCAAATGATGGTGTCTGTGGTACAGTGTGTTTTCAAACTATGGATGGGTATTTTCCATGGCATTGATCGAAAAAAAATGCATCAAGATGCTTTTGGTTCCTTTTTGATAAGATTTGTTAATAGCCTAAAGCTCCATTTTAACCTCAGTTTCATACTGGTTACACCCCTGTAAATGGCAAATGGATGAGTTGACTCAAGACTCACTCTCAATCTGTATTCAGTCTGTACATAGACTACACCATAACTTCACTTTACTTGAATTTCTGCACAGACTGAGACAAAATAGGCAAACATGTACACAAGTATAAAAATGTGCTGGTTTGAAATGCAAACCTCTTCTTTGGCTCTTTGGTAACAAGCATACAGGTATGGTATGGCGCACTTTTCGCCAGCATCGCGGTCCGCAGACAGGTTCACCAGGCTGCAAGAGGTCATGTATATGAGGTGGTTGCCTGGCTCCAGTAGCAGCAGTCTGTTGAATAAAGCCTAGAGAGGGAACAGGCCATCACTGTCAGAGCCTGCATCAGCCCGAGTAGTTCATTAGTGTTGTCTGGGAAAAACAACATACGGTAGATACCTGCTCAATACTGTCCATGTCAAGCCAATCCTGTCCATCAAGATCAGCCGCCATCTCCTCGAGGTACACACAACGTGAAGGGATGCCATTGCCTCCTCTGAGACTTGGGTCACCTTGAAAATATACATGCAGAGCAGCTGATGCAAGAACACCTCTCATCCATTTGTGTGTTCTTTCCGTACAAAGTCTTACAAGGTCATATGGCAATATTATTTTTTCACAACACCAGGAGGCCAGACTCTCATGCAGGCATATGCAGAGGAACTCTTAGGCACTGTTCAGACCAAACACGATTTTCAACTCCAAGACTCTTAGGCACTGTTCAGACCAAACACGATTTTCATTCCAAGACTCTTAGGCACTGTTCAGACCAAACACGATTTTCATCTCCAAGACCGCGACTGTTCTAAAGTTGTGAGCGACAAAAACATACAAGGTAGACAGTGATTATGTACATCTTGTTGCTATGGCAGCATAGACAGCTAACTCCCTCACTTAGCTATGACTGGCAGCTAAACAACGACCCATTGCTGAAGAAAACAAGACATTGAACTATTTTTAACTTCGTGTTTTTAGGCGCCTTGACTATTTTTCATCCTGCAGCTCACTCATATCCAACACGAGGTCTGGTGGCATCGCTCCATTGGGAAACAATTGAATTTGAATGCCTGGAGATGAAAAAATCTTGTCAGTCTGAATGCCGCTTTACACACTTTTCTGGGCAGATTAACATGTAAGCCTTAACATCCCTGTTGTTACTACTGAGCGTCAGCCTCCACTGTCTTTAGATACTGCTGTTGTCTGATTGCTGCTGTGAGTGCAGTTAGTGTTTGCTTAACCTCAGATACTCCCACTCATGTTGCCATTTCATTGACGTGTTGTTTTTCTAGCTGCGTTTTGTTGTGCAAACAGACTGCCCGTGTCACTGTCTATTATAGCTTTCTCTACACACCAATCCTTGACAGCTGCGCAGTACGGCACACAAGAGGCTGTGTCTTTATTCCTGGACAGGAAGTTAGAACTAGGCAAAGGTCGTTGTTTTTCAAAACACGAGAGGCATTTCGTTTACAACACTACACAGCCGAATGGAGAGCACAGCACAGGACTCACTGTTGTCGAGGGTGATGAGGAAGATCCTCTGGATCATATGATTGACATTTAGCTGTTCACAGAGCTCCTGCCTCGATCGGAAGGACCTGCTTATCTCAGCTACAGAGTCATCGTTGTCGTCGATGCTGTCAGACACAGAATTCTCGGATTCTGATTGGCTATCCCCTGAGTCTTCCGCTGAAAAATACACTGTCATTACATCACTCTCTTTAAGGTCAACACAAGTAACAACAACAGTCAACTTTTAACAAATACTGTACCTTTACAACAACAAGCCTCAAAGTATCTTTACAAATTAAAGTAGAGTAAAGGTGTTTTTAGTTGTTGTAGTAGTAGTTGTGCTAAAATAGCTGACTATGCCTAATCAGAATTCAAAGTAAGATCATATGAAAACTACACGACCAAAATCCAAAATGATTTGAGGATTACCATAAACGTAACACAAAAATATTGTTCTATTCTGCTCTAGTCTTAATTAAGTTGATATGACAAACACTAGTAATAAAGCTCTCCTATCTGATGGTAAAAGAGTCTAAGGACAGTAAATTGTGGCGTGGTCAACTAACTGAAAATAGACTGGATAGATAAATTGACGCACACCATTTACAGCATGATATACTTCATTAAATAATTACACTTACAGTGTATAAAGCCTCTCACTACTTTCACAAATACACACACTTAAACTGCTGCAGAGTCAGCTGTCTTTACAGTGTTATGATTACAGATGAACTCACTAAGTGTTCAACTCACTATAGTGTAAGTGAAGTATCTGCATCATTTCACTAAATGTAGGCTATTTCACCTTTACAGTGTTTATGCCAACTGCACATTGGCATATATCAAAAAGCATGGCATCATGCAACATTGTGACAGAGGCTTAAAACTCACAAGGTGGCTTACTGTGCTCTTGCTTCTGACCCAATGCAAACTGCTTTGCATCAGCAATGGAACCAAAGAGGGCTGCAAATGGGTTTCTGGAGATGTTCTGGTTATTATTACCCTGGTCAGTCATTTCATTGGAGTATATACTCCATCCACAAACAACAACCTGGACAAAGAAGATTACATCATCAGCTGTATGACAACCCAGCACTTCCACCAAAACATGGAATCATAACAGAGCCAAGCAGCCATCAGGCCACCAGTTCGCAACTTGTTTTGATCTGACAGATAGCTAACTAACAACGGCTCGGTGTTCATGAAAACTAAACAACATACAGTTACTTAACCAGCTACTGCTAAGTAGTCGCATTTTAGATAAATGCCCGAAGTTGCATATTTGTAATGGTTTTTAATTAAAACAGTAAAATGGGACAAGCACAGCTGATGCTGTGTAATGCCACTAGCTTGCTATGCTAAGCAAAGGCTTACTAGCTAATGTAACTGCACGGCATTGAAGCGATTTGCCATATGGGTCGGTGCGAGCCGGGATTTCCCAATGTATAGTCATGTTTTCGGAAATTCACAGCCTTTCCCATTTTCAAGACATTTAACTAGCAAGCTTTCACGTTAAAGACACCACCGATGGCATCTATGCCGCCATTCAACCATATATTTTAACCAAATATCGCACTATGGTTTTTCAGCTGACGTTAGCGAGCGTTACTTACGTTAGCTGGAGAGTTAACGTTAGCTAGGTAGCTGTCAGAATTTAGCTAGATTTTCTTAATGTTGCTGCTGTTAAAAGTGCATACTAAAGACACTGTCAAGGAAAGACCATGTCTGAGTACGGAGAGAGGAATGACATAAAGTGACATTATTAATCCATGTTAACTCACCTCGCCTCAGTCAATAATGTTAGTTAATACTATCAACTCGGCAATATTCTTCGGCAACGTTAGGCTCCTGCAGTTCCTCATAAACATAGATGAAACAAACGTCATCACTATAGGACGACGTTACGGAAAGAGCGTGCGCAAATAAACCAGGAACTAGGAAGAGCTCCACGTAGCGAGCAGGCTATCTCGACTTACTGGCGCTCAATAATTTTTATCGAGGACTGCGATCATTGTTGCATTGTCTGTCTTAAAAAGTATTCAATGACATTAAGCATTTACTACATACGAGAAAAAACGATGGCGGATTTAGGAATCGTCTGTAAACATACGAATGTTTCTGCTGTCCAAGATGAAGCAATTGCAGATTTGACAGAGCTCGAGGATCTGGAAAAGGTTTATTTAAATCTTTGCAATGAAGAGAAACAGGTCCAGGCATATCTACAGGTGCTGGGGAACAACAAGGGACTATTGAAAACAAGATGCAGTTGCTTCAGAGGATGAGACCAAAACTGCAGCTGATTGAAGGAGATGCTTCTCAACTTGGTGGAATGATAAACTTCACCTGTAGTCTTGCTGAGAATGTCAGCAGCAAAGTCAGACAACTGGACCTCACCAAGAAACGATTGTATCAGGCTATACAACGTGCTGACGATATTCTGGACTTGAAGTTCTGCACGGATGGTGTGCAGACCGCCTTACAGAGCCAGGATTATGAACAAGCAGCTGCCCATATTCACCGCTATCTTTCGCTTGACCAGTCAGTGATAGAGCTCAGTCGACAGGGAGGAGAAAGCAGTAGTGTGGAGACAAGCCTTACTTTGTTGAAGGACGCAGAAGTGGAGCTTAAAGCTCTGGTGACCAAGCGACTTGAGGAGGCAGTAGCTGCAGATGACCTGAGTCAGGTGGAGCGCTTCTTCAAGATTTTCGCTGCTACGCCTGCATGACGAGGGCCTTGCGCTATTTGCTAACTACCTCAGCAAGCAGCTGGCGAGTAAAGCACAGGACAATCTGACATTGGCAGTCACCTCAGATGTAGGAGAGAGGAGAGCACCCATGATCTTTGTAGACACTCTGACACTACTGCTGGAAGGAATTGCCCGTATTATTGAGACACATCAACCTATTGTGGAAACATACTATGGCCCTGGACGATTGCATAGGCTTATCAGTCACCTTCAAGTTGAGTGTGACAAGCAGTCTCAGAGTGTGGTGGACAAGTTTATCCAAAACAGAGACTACCAAAATAAGTTTCAGGTGGTACAGTCTAGCATGCTGAAGGGAGTGTCTACAGAGAAAATCGTGCTCAAGGAATTAGATGCTGTTCTGTCAGAGGTAACTCTTATGAACTCAAGGGCGGAGCTTTACTTGCGTTTCTTAAGAAGACGCATGATGGCAGATTTTGAAGTGGCAGATGCCAATACGACGGATGGTGTCTCCCAGGAGCATCTGCAGTGTGTGGAGCGACTGTTGAAAGAGTGTGAATTAAGCTGTCGTATGCAAGAACTGATTGGCTGCTATATACCCATGGAGGAGTACTACATGAAGGAAACTGTCAACAAAGCAGTTGCCATGGACACATGGGAAGTGGGTCAAATGACTTCCAGCATGGTGGATGATGTTTTTTACATCGTGAAGAAGTGCATTAGCCGTGCCTTGAGCAGCCAGTCTTCAGACTGTGTGTGTGCCATGATCAATCATGCCACAAGTCTTCTGGAGCAAGAGTTCAGAGAGGTGCTTGTTGGTAGATTACGAATGGGCTATCCCAGCAGCACTTTAGCAGACCTGCAGAGAGGTGTGAGTAGCGCTGTCAGTCTCATGCAGAGCAGTCTTCAGCATGGAAAAATACACACACACATTGAGAGTCAGGAACAGGCCAAGAATGCCTACCTTGTGACCCTCAACAATGTGGATGTTTGCAGTGAGAACATCAGCACCCTGAAGAAGAATTTGGAGAGTGATTACTCAAAGCTTATAAGTCAAGGGGCAGGATCAGAACAGGCACAGGCCAAGATTGACAGCTGCTTAATGGACATGGTGAATACATCCAGCAAGTTCAAAGATCTGCTCCAGGAAGGTTTGCTGGAGTTGAATAACTCGGCTATTAAGCCTCAGGTAAAGCCCTGGATCACCGGCTTCCTGTCTTTTTCACATAACATTGAAGAGGAAGAGTTTGGAGAATATGAGGCCAATGACCCGTGGGTGCAACAACTAATTGTCCAGTTAGAGCAACTCATGTCCGAGTTCAAAGCCTCTCTCTCGCCTGGGATTTTTGACACTCTGACAAGCTTGATGATGAATTTAATCTCAATGGAATTGGAGAAGACGGTGTTTAAATGCACCTTCAGCAGGCTTGGTGGGCTGCAATTTGATAAAGAGCTTCGCTCTCTTGTCGCGTACCTCTCCTCTGTCACTTCCTGGACCATCAGAGACAAATTTGCTCGACTGACGCAGATGGCTACCATACTTAATTTGGAAAGGGTGTCGGAAATCCTGGATTACTGGGGACCCAATTCTGCTCCCCTAACATGGCGTCTGACTCCTGCAGAAGTGCGGCAGGTCTTGTCCCTGCGTGTGGACTTCCGTAGTGAGGATATAAAGAGGCTACGTCTGTAACTGCCTGTCACAAAACAGGAGCAGTTTCTGTTGTAGTTTTGCTCAGTTTCAATGTGTTGATATTTATTGTTCATTTTAGTCAGCAGTTAAATCAGAAAGACATGTTTGTGTTGCTCTGTTCCTTACAGGGGGCAAAGAGTCAAGTTTTGATATTAAATCTGTTTTGCTTTGTTTATTCTGTTTTCCTTTTTCACTTTACACATTGATGTTGATTATGATACTCATAGTCTTCTGAAATTAAACATATTTCCTTCTCGTAAAGAAATTAGGAATTCCTATCTGTCTTTGAAATATTAAACTAAAACATTCAACAGAACAATGAACCAAGAGCATTTCAATGTGTTCAGTGTAATGGGTGACTGTGGAATGGGACCTCTTAAAGATGCATAAACACTAACAGTTTGGATGAGGGTCTACTTTTACTGTCCGGGTTATCTCTGCTGTACAGTTCCTCATTGACTTTCATGTACAGGCTAAAGTTTGCTGTGCCATTCTAATACATAAATGTAAAAAATAAAATGTTAATACTGATTTCTGGCTTTGGACAAAGTCATTATTGGAACATATTAATCAGATAATCAGGCTCATTCAGTCATACACAACAGGGCATAGAGGCTACTGTATGTCTTAGTGATTTATAAGATTTTAAAGATTCAAAAAGCTTTATTAACTATCACAGTGACAACATTTTCTTGGGTCTGAGACTCATGGAGACTTAGGTTGAATATAATGACAGACATTAGACTGAGAAAATGAATAAATGGAAAAAAGTTTAAGATCATGTTTTAAATATGTAATGTAGTGCCTAGTGGGTAGAGATGACTTGTAGGTTGTAGGTTTTCTTTCTGAACAAATGGGTTCTGCAGCATTTGTTTGATGGTAGCAGCTGAAATGAATGATGTAGTGGGTTTTGGGAATCCTCTGTCTAACAGTAAGCTCTGAGAAAACATTTGTATGTTTCCTTTCTGGCAAAAGCAGCTTAAAAGACCTAATAATTATTAATACTAATACTAATGTTTAATTCAGGTAGTTCCTGAACCAAAGCGTCATGATTTTTACATGCTGCTTGCGGTAATAATATAAAAATAAGATTTAAGATTAACTCAAACATTTGATCTCAAAGTTTATTTGTCACAACATATTTCATCAAACAATGTATGTACACAATTTGGCTCTGAACAAATCCTCCAGGTGGTGATCATCCCTGTGTGTGTGTGTGTGTGTATATACACAATATAAGCATCCCTAACATGTAGCTTGTAACAAAAAAGCAGGATCACAGTATGGCTATAAAGTTATGACTGATAGCTGTAATGATTTAGTGTATATCAACTAATTGTAGCATTTAGTTTTTCTGTGTTTTGACAAACATGACTAGACTTTGTTTATGCTGGCCTGTGCATTTGTTGGTTGTTTATGACAAACCATGACAGAGAGCAGTGGAATATAAACAAACAGACAGCATCTATGCATTCTATACATTACTGTCATGAGTTCATGAAATCAAATGTTTACATCAAATCTTAAAACACTTCAATGATGTGATTATGAACAAATGCTCTCAGGAATGTACCCTTGTGTTAATTTGTCACATTTGGTTAACTCCTGTTGTCAATATACCATATATTTGTTTCTAAAAACATACAATATTTTTGTATTTCTGTACTTCTGTTATTACACTGTAATCACTTCCTGGTTACTGTGAGAATGAAATCGTTCCGATAGTCATTCCTCTTCTGCCCTAGGAATAAGCTGACAGGTGCAACAGTCCCTATGGTTCATCTGCTGAAGGCTGTTTGGATCTGTGGTCATTGTTAAATATGCTAGGCCATTAACTCTTATTTCATGGCAAAGTGCAAATGGCAGCTGATACTCTGACTAAATAAAAAACATATTTATTATTTACATAATAACACTGGGATTCTAGGTTTATGAAAAATGGCACACATTGGGTTGAATGTGGCTATCAAAACAACATGGCATTGGACGACATTGATACATTGATATATATATATATATATATGATGATGATGAATGATCATTGTTGAGAAATGGAATGCAAAATATATTTGTATAAACCATGACCAAGACAATAATCTTCTTACACAAAGGAGTTGTGTACTGCTTCGGAAACCTGCAAAAGAGTAATTGATAAATACATTGATTCTGAAACCTGATACATCCAGTAAAATCTTACAGCAAAATAGATTTTAATAATTTTGTATGTTCAAAAAAGCATCAAAAATGCTTGAATGAGAGGGTGTTCGTATAGCTTACCTTCTTGTTGCAAGTGTTAGAGAGCTCACACTGTCTCATGGTCTTATATCTGGTCCTGTCTATCACCAGCATCCTGACAGATGATCCACCACACATGATGAGCCTCACCACCTCCTTCAGGTACTCCCTCTCCACCACCTCTCCATTCACCTGGACAACCACATCACCTTCACAGAGTCCTGCTTTCCCAGCACTGCTACCTGCTGTCACCTATTGGGGTGGAACGGTAGTCATGAGGACACCTTCTTGTTACTTGTCCTCTTCTCATGCTTTTGTATGTGATTGTTTATACATAAACATTTCTCAATTACACAAGCAAATAATTTAGTCAACATCACAATATGTCCATTGAATCATTTATCTTACACATTGGTGGAAGGTTGAGATTATTTTAACATACCAAAGTGTACTATGTGATGGGATTACTGTATGCTGTGCTGCACATAGCTAATAATGGCTAATAAAGGCTGGCATCTCTTTGACTGAATCTCAGTGTCCTCCCTACCCCTAAGTCCCGAGTCCTCAAAGGCTTAAATGGCATAGTCTTTGAGGGTTAAAGGCTTAGGACATATGGAGGACATTGATATTCATCAAGAACTGCCACAGAGTTTATGGCTAAGTAGGTTGGATAAATGTCCTACATGGCTGATGAATGTTCCTGGTTCATTCTCGACACATCCTAAACTGAAGCCAAAGCCCGAAGCTTCTTTGTTAAGAACACAGAGCCGAGTGCCTCTCCTAGTTATGCCGTCCAGTCTGTTCTCCTCTTTTTGTTCAAGAATGTCCTCCTCGTAGAAGAGGAGTGGAGACAGTGCTATCTGTCACACAAGACAACAATCATATGAAATACATCGTCACTATCCTTCCAAAAAAGTTGGTTCACTGTAAGTAATCCTATCTGAGAAATGTACAAGCAAGACACACCTTCTCATAAAACTCTCTACCATGGAGAGAGATGCAGGTCAGAGTGACCCTCTGGCCGCTCTGGCGGACTAAGCTGACTATGTACTCGTGCTCAGACGACTCTATTGGCTCGCCGTTCACCGCCAACAGCAGGTCTCCGTCCTCCATGCCAGCTTTTTCTGCTGGACTGCAAGGGTCCACTTCACGCAACATATGAGCTGGAGGAGATTTGAGCGTTATGGTCAGAGCCTACATCAGCAGTTGTTGAAGTAACAGGAGAAACAGCTTTACCGATGAGCCAAACCTCTTGACACAAAGCTTGTTGTGCTGCAATTTGTGCATACATGCTACAGTAATTTATTAGTATTTCAGTTTTATATTACAAGATATTGTAAGTATGTACATATAGAACATACAAGTTCTGCAAAAGTAAAATTTCTTCAAAATATGTTCAAACTTGATGTTTATGTTATGAAATGAGGCACACTGTACAGTCTTAATCGATCAACAAGTCTTAATCAATCTACAAGTTTATACCAAAAGAAAAACACAGGAATAATAAACTCACCAAGGCGTCCTGTTGGCAGTTTCTCTTGTCGCAGGAGGAAGCCATAGCCGTGTGGGCCTTGGGTAAGACGCATTGTTTTTGGTCTATGTGGTAGATTGTGGAAACCAGCCATTGTAGGCAGTATTGGTATGTTCCTGTGGATGAAGCGCTGCTCATTCCAGTTGTCGATCACTAGCACTGTTAAATGATCCCCACATGTCTTGATCTAAAGAACAAAACATATTTATAGATATATATAAATCAAAGTATAGTTAATGTTGTTATTTTTTGTTTCACAAATGACGAGAGGGACTCACAATTTTGTTGAGTGCTGAATGTGTAAGGGTTGAGACAGGACTTCCATTAACCCACACAAGGCGATCTCCAGTGCAGACTCCTGCTCTCTCCGCTGGTCCTTCACTTGCCACACTCACACGGTAACTATTTTTCTTACCTGAAAACATATTCTTTTATATATTTATGATATTATGTTATATTAGTTCAGCATGCAACTTCCAGTTTTAATTTATACCTTCAATGGGTGTTAAGGTAAGGCCCAAGTCAAAGCCTGGTTCTCTAGTAATATGGCAAAGTCTTGGCTGGGTTGAGAGGCCATCATGATGGGTGCTGACAACTGATTTGATGTCCAGATTTCTGGACATTGCCTTCTCATAGTCTTCACAATGCACCACAAGCAAAAACAGCAGTAGTCCTGATTCTTGGATTTGTCGCACAACCTGTAATCCAAACCCAGAGACAGCCAGAGTTGGCACAAAATACCATCAACATGGAAAATGTTTCTGTAAATCTTTTCTAGCTAATGCATGGTTATGATAAACACAAAGAGGGAAATGTGCACCCTTTTGTTTAAAACTTGATCAACTGAGAAAACTGTATGTGAAATAAACACTACTTGCTAATTATGATGACCAGTGTTGCAAAAGAACTTTGAACTAGTTCATATCAGGTTCATGTTAGGTGTGAATGCAAAGCCCCAAGAGAAAAAAAGCAAAACAAAACAATGGCAAAGCTATAGTGTAGTGGTCACCTGGGCATGTTCTTTGTGGTCAACAAACTCTCTGTTGACCTCCACGATGTACTGGCCTTCTCTGAGCCCACTCTGCTCAGCAGCACTCCACGGCTCCACCCGGCTAACCTGGTGGCCCGAGACACCATCCCGCCTCTGCAGATGGAAACCAAAGCCTTGGCCCTTCTCCCGCTTCAGCCTGCACAGCTGAAGGGGCAGATCTGTGTCTAGCAGAAACCAAAGAGGATGCATCCATAACACAGCCACAGCATCCATAACCGCAGATAGATGCCTCCCTACATCCCTTATCAAAGATATGCTATAACATAGGCAAAACTAGAAAAAAATTTCTAACAGGACGATCTAATAGTCTTACCTCTTTCACTGTAATATTTGTCAGTGTTTCCTTGTGATGTCTGAATTTGCTTTGACAGTCTGGTATGTGATATCTAAATATGGTGATTTTTCATTTGTAAGAGTACATTTGCAATATTGTTAACCATGCACAGCATGTGGGTTAAAACTTACCCGTGTCATCTGAAATTACTAAGGCTGGGTTATCAATTCCAAGTTTTGGGTTAAAGGTAAATTTCCTAAATAGAAAAAGGAAAAAAATGAAGGAGTGCACTGATATAATAAACCCATCAGTGAAACTGTGTTTAGTTTTGTTAGATCTTGCAGAAGTTTAAGGACTGACAAGAAATAGGAAATAGAAACAGATGATAACAAGAACTACAAAGATTAAGAAACTTACAGAGGAATGTCATGGGCCTTCTCTGGTTCTAGGAATGAAAAAAAACATATGGGAATGGAGAACCAGATATAAAGAACTGAGAAGCTAATGTTTCGATCTACAAGAATCAAATGCCTCTGATCCTATCAATTCCTCTTATCAGTGCTGGCATGCTTCTGAGATCATCGTCAATTGGTCTTTCTGAAATTACAACTGAAATAGACAAAACAGTTTTACATAGTTTGCCTCATGCTAACTCATTATGGCAACTAGTAATATAGGCTACATATTACAGCTACGTAAACATTCATGTTTTGATACTGAAAACCTGTGTAGACTACTTTCTCTACTGTAAGGAATTAACAAGAGAATTGATAAAGAATTGGACCAATAAGCAGAATCAACAATGGAATTAATTGATAAAATCCTATAAATATAAAATACTAACACTTACGCCGGTTACAACCTCTCTGTCACTTTAAATGAATTTCCACAAATGTGTGAACCTGCCTGCAGCCTTTACGTGTGAACATTAACTAAGAAACTTCATGAGGTTTAAACTAGTCTCTGTTTAGTCAGTGATCTCTGTGAGTAACTTACAGGCAAGCTGCAGTTAATATCACCTTGACAGCACCAACACTGTCAACTCTACTTTTGCATTAAAAATGTTACTTTGGCTACACTGTTTTATACAACATGCGTCATAACATTGCCTGGTAATACATTGACATGTTCACACAGTTTTCACTCTACACACTTCAAAGTAGATTTTCTTTAGTGTCCTCCGGAGAAGTATTTCACTTCCACTATTTATAACACACTTTAGCCTTCATGACTGCACTGCTGTATCCTGTACAGCAAATTGTACATGTACAGTCCCAAATATAAGCCTTATCCCATAGCTCTGTGTAGAGACAATGTATGAGCATAACAAAAACATAACAATTTACCTGTTGTGTATCTCATGCTGATGTCCTGCTATTCTGGATCTCTAGTCCTGCGAAGAGCACTGTACAAACTGATAAATAAATATGACATGAGATTAAATAACACTCTCCTGCCCAGCTCTTACCCTGCCTCTCTGCTATGGAGGTGCAAGGTACACAGGTGGGTAGAGCATTAAGAATGTCCCCTCAGCAGCTCACCTGTCCACGAAACCTGCTCCTCCTCCGTAAGATAATTACAAGCTTAAGCTTAATGTTTAATTTATGTACTCTGACAGCCTTCAATGGAGTACTGTCACCTCATGAGTGTGTGCTTGCATGTTTCTTAAAAAGAAACAGAAAGAAAAGAAAACAGCTATGAATTTTTTTTTTTTTATATTTATTTTTTTTGTTTTGTTTTTATTCTTTAAAGCATTGGTAAGGCACTCTCAATTCAGCACACCAAAAATGTTTTTTCTCTTCTATTTCTCTTGCAGCATTTAAGAGATCTGCAGTCTCGTATTGG
This sequence comes from Tenualosa ilisha, assembly GCA_015244755.2. Taxonomy (NCBI): domain Eukaryota; kingdom Metazoa; phylum Chordata; class Actinopteri; order Clupeiformes; family Clupeidae; genus Tenualosa; species Tenualosa ilisha. The sequence goes on from PYXC01001037.1 coordinate 2,006,208, forward strand.
CCTGTTTCCAACATAATGAACACTTTTAATTCTTTTAAATATCAGTGACTCAACAAATATGATTTGATGATTCACAAAACAAAGAACAGAGACAAACCCCAATCCACCTGCTGAGAAATGTTAACATCTAGGGATATACTGGATCAAACCACCAACCAGTTACCGTCTGTAACTTATCTCAACTTACAATACCATTGACAATACCAGTATACTTTACAGTCGGTACAGGGTTGGGCTGGTGCCATGGAATTTCACATGGGCTTGATATTTGTTGCTCTCTGCAAAGCAATGTTAAATCTGACACTACAATGGCAATTCCTTGTAAGGGTTTGAGTTCATTATTAGTACATCAACAATATCCTAAATATAGGATAGGGGATTTAGGATGAGGATATGCACATGAACAACATGCTCGTCATACATGATGGACACAGCAACAGACTCGACATCAACTCGACTCAACTCCTTAGTTATCGGTTCATTCCCTGCCATTCAAGTGGTTAGTGACTGCTGGTCCCAGAGCCGATGGAACTGGCCCTCTCCAGCATGAGCAGGGTCTGCCTCACTCCGCTCTCCACGCGCCGGAAGTGCAGCTGCTTCCAGAAGCTCTGCTGTTGCTGCCGCCCCCATTCCAGATCCCGCAGGAAAACCAGGAGTTGCTCCCGCACCCGTTCCCGCTCCCATGACACAGAGTTCTTTCCGATAATGCTTAGAATGGGGTGCCAGTCCTCGGAGATGTCCGAACCCTCCATCACGGACGCCAGCACCCTAACGTGCCGGCCCGAGCCTCCTTGCTGCAGGTTGTACAGCGACTGCTTCCCAATGTCAGTCAGCTGGTTCAAATACAGGCTGTGAATATGTCATGAAACAAAAATAAAGTCTTTGAAGAACAATTTGGCGATTACTTACTGTTTAGCTTAAAGGTAACGCAGACATTGGAGTGGTCACAATCTAGACACAAATATGAAAACTAAGCCAAGTACTTCTTTTTTTTTGATATAGTGGTTTTTAGTATTGTATGTTGTATTACATGTGTAAACATAAATGAAGAAGTGATCAGCCTTGTGGATGTGTGACCCACAAAAAGCTCAGCCCAGGTGCACTGACACCTACTGTACTGTGTGGATGGTTGGATGTTCTCTGCAGGCATCCGCCAGGGCGACCGCTGTGCTATCCCCGATGTTGTTGTAGGCCACATTGAGTTCCAAAAGACCTGTGTGCTTGCCCAGCCTCTCAGCAAGTTCCAGCGCAGCCACATCCCCAAGTCCAGTGTGCATCAGGGACAGGTGCTGCAGGCTCTCGTTCTGTGGGAGGCTGTCGAGCAGAGTCCTGACTCCCTCATCCAGCAGGTTGTTATCACACAACCTGTGTAATGGTGATGGATAGAATACAGTAGAACATATTAATGTCACTGATTTTTGCTGTTTGTAAGTAATTAGAAAAACGTTGAAGGTTAGCTTAGATGAACACCTCAATGAGGTCATCCAGGTTAAATCAAAAATAAATACACAAACAAAACAGCACTTTGATTTTAGTCTACTCAGAGTGAATTAAGTCTAGTCAGAAAGCACTCAAAACCAATAAAACCAGTGATAAAAGCATAAATTAAGTTACACACTCACATGTCCATGTGATAACTACTTGAAGTCTCCAATAATGCATCAATACTTACCTTACTGACAAGCACAGGGAGGGCAGCACATGATAGTGCACACAGCTTAATAGTACAAACTAATGATCGCTTATGTAAGTGTGGAAGTAAAAGTGTATCTTACTGTAACGATCTAACAGTACAGTTGGGTTCAAGCAGTAGATCTCTCAGAAGAGTGCAGGACTCTGGACCAAGGTGGTTAAACCGGAGACTGAAGATAACAAAACACACACGCACACACACACACTTGCAGTTAGTTTGTCAACTTAAAATTGAAAAACTAATCTCACTAATTAGTAAATCATTAGATTTAGCTGCCACCCAATTCCAATTCTAATCCTTTGATATGTGAAGTTCTTTTCTGATTAAGATTACAAGTGGAATTATGTATAAAAATACATCATTAATACTTGCCATTCCTTGCACGGACTCGAACAAGCATAAGTACAAGATACTATGAATTACAGTGTTAACTGTAGTAGCGTAACTAGTTAACAGTAAACTATACATGGAAAATATGATGACATTTGCAATGGCAGATGATGGTAAATGAAAGATGGAATGATAAAATGGAATTGAGTAGTTCTGTATGACCAGCTATTTATGTCTGTTTGGAGTTATTTTGCCTGCTGGCAAAAGCTTTAGATTACTGATTGGTTAATCATTCACAATCAGATCATGCCTGCTCTACACAGAATTGTTACACAATTCTGTCATAGCACATTCTCACACAATAAGGTCATGACACAGGCCAACTGCAACCAAAGCAAGAAGCCATTAGTTGTTGTTGTTTTGCACGCACCTCTCCAAATATTAAAATACACATGACAAAAAAATAAGAAGGCCACATTTCTGATGAAGCAATTATATTCAGCTAAGAGGTTTACTTTTGTTGCTACTGCATAACCTTCGATCCAAAGTAACGATCTAATAAAATCATTTATCATGCTGTGTTAATGTCTCAAATAAAAGGCAAGTTTATGATATGAAAGCTTCATGGAAACGACTTAATGTTTTCTCCAGGCTAATTTCTACTGGCAGAGAAAATATCCAGTTTGAAAAGTTACAATTAAGTTACAATTTACAGTCTAAAATGACCTATTATTAATCGACTGCCTGGGAGAAGAGCAAGTTGTCTCACTTGAGGCTGCGTGTGTGTCGGAAGGCAGGCCAAAGCAGGTGCAACAGGTCTTGTGTGAGGTGACACGACGAGAGGATGAGGTCGTTGAGTAGGAAGCCCGGTGCGCAGCAGCTCAGCACGGAGCTGAGCACGAAGCATTTGAGCGGCGTCATTCGCACGGTCGACAGGTCGATCGTCCGGATGGACTGCAGCACCTCGGCCGTCACCCGGGGGTTCTGGAACTCGTAGAGCAGTGTCAGCAGGTCCATCATCTCCTCCGGGGGCTGCTTCTTACCGCTCTCCTTCAACAGCTGCTTCTTGAGCGTACGGGTGATCTGCACCACCGTTTCACTCTTGATGTTGCAGCCCAGTTGCTCCAGGAGCTGCCTGTTGCCATAGTGAAGGAGCCCCCCCATGAAGATGGGGTAGAGCTCGAAGGCCCTCTCGTCCAGGTGTTCCTCGGGCTGAGGACCGTGGACTCCCAGGAGGCTCTGCTCCACCTGATCGAGCACATCCTCGTTGAAGCTGTCCTCTGAACGGAACATTTCTGCGGCCATCGTCCGAGCAATGTGTCCTTTGCTGTGTCGGACGATCTTTTCTAGAAGGCTGGGAAAGAGCTTCAGTAGGTTGAACACGGCAAAGATCTTGAAGGGTATGAACTTGGAAAGGATGCTGAACAGGGTGGTGACGTCCTCGCCAGCTTGACCCATGGTGGCAGACACCTGCTTGGTGAGCTTCTCCAAGGCAGTTTTGTTTTCACCGAGAACGACGTAGAGAGCAGCAAGGTACTCCTGCATCTCAGGAACTGCAAAGACGTAGTGTTTCTCATTGGTTTGAGCGCTGTCGTATGAATTCTTGCTTTTCACACAGGGCACAAGGAAGAAATCCAGCACATCCGTGCGGAACATGGCCAGCTTTTGCAATTCCTCATCAGTCTTCGTCTTCCCGCCAATCCACTGCTCCAGTTCATCCTCAGAGAAGGACGTCCGTTTATTGGTGACTCCATCGAAGGCCAGTTTCCCAACAGTCCGAACGACATATAACATCAATGAGGTCTGCTGGTCCTGGGAGGACGTCTCACTTCCAGTTGCAAGCACTTCCCCTCCAAAGTTAAGCCGCAGAAAGCTTGTGTAGATACCGGTGAGGGTGCGAATGGGTGCCTTGTCATCCGTGAAGTGCAGAAAGTGCAGTGTGGCACAGGTGAGCCAACAGTACGAGGGCAGGTAGCAGGCAGCAGCCAACTGACTCTCATGCCGCAGGTTGAGGTAAAGAAGCTCAATCAGCTCGTCCTTACGTGACTCCTCACCAGTCTGTTGCAGGAGCCTGCTTGTGAAGTACGCTCGCTGGCGAGCAGGGTCATTGAAGCCACAGATTTGGGCATACCGTGTAACATACTTCTGGGGAACCCGTTCAAGAGCAGAGAGCCTTGTGGTGACCAAAATGCTTGCCTGGGACAGACAGTACAGGCAAGATAAATAAACAACACCAACAGGTTTTAAAGCAAGGAAAATGTATGTGCCTGAAGTTGAACATTGAAAAGATATCATGTAAAGGCTAACTGCCTATATCCACACTGTAAATGACCCAGCCCAGACCTGAATTCAAGCACCATGCCTCAACACTTTTAGCCTAGACTATTTAATTAATACAAACAGAGGATGTAATTACTTTGTTTATTTTACCTCAGGCAGAAGATATTTCCTCAGCAGATTCACAACAATGGCCCCTGGTGGGAGTGCCTCATTTGGATCGCTGCACAGTTCGGTGGAGGCCATGCGGAAGTCCAGTTTCATCTTCTCCATGCCGTTAAAAATGAAAAGCACATTTCTGGCCTGATGCAGCTCTCCACTCAGCAATGGGGTCTTCCGGAGGTGGACATACTTTCTTCCCACAAGGTCACGCAGCGAAAGAGATCTGGACATCTGAGAGAGATCCTCACAGGAAAAAGGCACTAGCAACTGGAACTGAGAAAGCATGGACCCAGCACACCAGTCAAGCACCAGTTTCCGCACAACTGTGCTCTTACCTGTGCCCACTGCCCCATAGAGCATAACATTGACCCCTTGGTCTCTGGTGTCAAGGGTCATCTGGAAAAGGTCCTCAACTGTGGTGGATGCACCTCTGTCATGGTGAGCATTAAAGGGCCCAAGCTTGTCCTCAGATGGGTGCCTCTCAAGAATCAGAGGATCGATATGCATAGTTTCTGGAGAGAAGCGTCCTCCAAATTGCTTCTCCTCTTGAGGCAGGTGGCTGAACCATAACTTCAACTTCTGCTTGTGAATGTCAAGTGCTTCTGTCAGGATGAAATACAAATGGCATAGAACAAGCTCTGGTAATAGCACAGATGAGCGATAGATCATACGAAGGCAGAGTGATGAAGGAAGGAGTCAGTGCTCTATTACCTGTATGACACTCTCTCTTGTAGAATGTCTTCAAGTTGACCGCAGTTGATGGATGAAATGTATACAGACCAAATACTGGCAATTTGTAATATCTGCAGAAGGAAATGCTAGCTGTTAGAAAGATGCAGTTTACATACAATACATAAGCCATCATTTAAACTCACCTTGAAAATGTGGACACACTCAGTTTCCTAACACTGGGCATATAGCTCGACATGACCTTGAGGTAGCCAAGATCTGAAGGAAGGCAAAACAAAACAAGACAAAACAAAATCTATCTGTATTCTTATTTTTGGATATGTAATCTGAGACTGCTTGCAACACTATAGCGCACAGTGAGTGTAATGTACACCATTAACAATAGGCTCAGGTAAGAGATCCTGCTTACTTTGTCCGTGGAGAGGAAGTAGTTGTTTGTTGGCCTCATGTCTCCTTCTCCAAACTCCTGCCCCTGGGCCACATCTTCCACAACGCCACATATCGATATCCTCCTACTGCATTCTGGAAAAATAGAGGTGTGTCATCATCTCTGTTTCACTTTACCTTACACCATACCATACATTACCAACAGAGCTTAGAAGCATGGCTGGATTTATCTGTTTATTGACAGCCTCCTTGCACAAGGTGAAATTCAGGGTCACATGTAGGCTATGATGCTAATGGTAATGACAGTTTTTGATTCAGAGTATCTTAAAAGACAAATGTAGAATGCGGAAGTATACAGGAGGACGTGAAACTCAGTTCATGGACACAATGGCAAGTCTGAACAGAAACGAAGCCAACAGGCAATGGGGAGTGTGTGCTATTTAAAACTGTTGGACAGCTGCTTTTGCTGTGCGTGACAGCAAAGTGTGTTTGTGCACCTTCTGAAAAACATTAAAATGCCTCGTATTGTGGGGCTAAAAAAGAGAGTGTCACTGAAGAGTGCACTTGCAATCTCTTCAATCACTCGTTTTCATTTGTGCCCAGTGGGTTGGTTTCGCCATCGCCACTACCAAATCAGCATTACCAAAGTTGAGTAACACAGCAATGCACTCTGATAATGAGTGTGGTCAGTTACCACAGGCAGAAAATGGCATAGTTTTAGTCGGAGGAACGACCAATGTTCAGTAAAGCGATTAACGTTAACCCAAATATTTTTGCTTGATCCCTTAGTTTGCTCTCAGCTCGGCGCAACGCCGCTACGACATAACACCCCTGGCAGAAAATCAACTAACGTTAGCCGATTGTATAAGATCAAAAAAGCTGTATCGGGCTGACCTATTTAAAGCATGCAGTTGAAATGGTTGTTACCCTACCTAAATCGGTCTTCTTTTTCTTTCGTATCCAACCAAGCATTGGCTAGTTTTAACCTTGGCGACATAACATTCTGGACGATAACCACAGATTAGTTATAACCGGTGATAACCTACGGCCCAACTGAGTAGGCTAGTACAATGGAATCTAAACGGCGACAATATACCCCTCAACAGCATTCATCGGTGCTTCCCATTGACCGATATCTACTTCAAACCCGTTAACTTCCTGTTTCTCGCGGCTGTCTATGATGCAGACTAGACTACGTGGTCTGTACGAAATTACGCTGAGGGAGTCGTTCGCTTGGTCCGTCGAGTGACAGAATGGCTGGTGTATGGGAATTCACACAGCCCGTAGTGTACTGGCAGCTATCGCTGTGTCAACTGTGACCAAATTTGCATTGGCAGGAAGTGGCAGCCAGCCTTTAGACTCACAGGATAAGACAGATTTACAAAATCTGGGAGACACTGTTGTTGTTATTATATTTTTGGCGTCAACATTGTTGTTGTTGTTATTGTTATAACTTAGATTCATTCATTCATTTTCATCCCTGTTGTATGGCTTTCATCCCTGTTGTATGACTTTAAAATGTGTAGGTGTCCACCCCATTGAAGAGCTGATTTCCAGGTGAGGAAGGCTTTCATCTCATTTGTTATTTTTTCCCCGAGATGACAGATGACCATAGCCCCTCCAGTCCCTCCAGGGGTTTCTCAATCCAACCCAATCTCTTACCACTCCATGTTCCTTACACAATTCCCGAAATCTCTCTTCAGAAATGACAGAAAACAAAGCACATGGCATTCATCTTTATTAGTAATTTCATTATTTTATAGTATTTATTTCATTATAATAAAAATGTGCATATGGAGCCAAAGTGTGTGATATTTTTCAGACATTTCTAAGTGTATTTACAGTGGTAAGCATCACAAGAAAAGTTGGTGGTGTATTACATTTTAACAAGGCCCCATTTGGACAGCTCCCCAGCCTCTTCCAGGTCTGTTAATATCATGTATTAGAGTGATAGTTTAGAGTACTGTGCTGTGATTTGAATGCCTCTGATTATTACGTATTACATTAAGGTGATAGTAAGGAGTACTTCCAACTATAGCCCTGTTGTTTGACCTCACTGAGTGCTGTCAGTAGGAAGGAGAATGATAGAATTTGGTATGACATAAACCGAATAGTGAACTGGCAACTTACACCAACTAAATAGCACTAATCAAGCTTTAAGTTTCATTGTCCAATGGGGCCATGTGCTGTTGGTAGGAAAAACAATTTGGGCTATGGGTTGATAACATGCTGGAATATCCCTTTAGTGTTATGCTTCCATTACAGTGGTGCAGCCTATTCTAACAGGCCTAAGTGGCAGACTCTCAAGGTTATGCACTGTTATGCTGTTTGATCACGTATCTGAGCCCAGGTGGTGGCCGCAGGGTCCCCAAGTCCAAGATCTCAAAAGACTGTCCCGGCACAAGGCTGAAGTCAAACCTCTGTACCAGTTTAGCCATTGCGACCTTTGCTTCCAGCTGTAAACAAACATGTCATTTATTACCGGCTTCAAAAGTCTTTGGAGAGCTCGTAATGTGTGCTAAAAGGTTAGGCTTTTGATACAGGTAGAAGCTTCCTAACTTTGCACCACAATGGTGCTGCATGGTATACAATGCAAGTCAATGAAGACTCAATTCCAGCAAAATTCTTCACAGAGCCTTGTGTAGACATATAGAAGTGTACCAAAAACTTTGTTAATTTGAGTAAAGTGATAGCCCAGAGTACCTCCAACCATGGCCTTGTTGTAAGTGCTGTCAGTAGTGTGACGATTCCTGCTCCTGCTCTGCCAATCCCTTCTCACCTGTTTGGCTGCACTCTTACCCAGACTCCTAAACAGACTGACTCCACCCCCTATTCATTTCACCCTGTCATCATGGGTTTTTGTTCCAGGCTCTCAGCGACTACTTTTAGGGTTTGGCATTTGTTTGGCATATGTCCTGTTTTTTTTTTCTTTGCACATTTCAACATTCACTCACTACTAAATCACCTCCACACACTACTGATTTAATACCTTCCCCACCTCACGTGTTTCTTCTCTCTCCCGTGTATGCTGGATTTACTTAATCATTGAATAAATCAGCTGGTTGAACTTCTAAAGTGAGGTGATAAAGTGTGTCTCAAACTCTCATGGCTCACTGAGCTAGGCCAAGACAGTAGGAAAAGGAAGGACAGAATTTTGTACAAAATAGACCCAATTGTGAACTGGCAGGTTATGCTAATGTTAGGTTGAGGTGAGCTATAGTGAACATCTGTTTGAGACCTAAGAAAAGTGAATTGCCGAAGAAGTATTTTGCTATTGATTTCATTATTGAATTTGTTTTGTTATATTTTGGAAGTTTAGTATTTTGATTTATAATTTGGTTTGGAGTTTTTTTCTTTTTCCTCTTTTTCTATTTTTTCTCCTGGCATATATTTTCCCTGCTGCTGTGAAAAATAAAACGCCTTTTCACCATCTACATCGACTCACTGCTCTGCTCTTTAAGGCCGCAAGGCTAGCCCGGCACCAGCTGCATCACTGTGTGGGGTGGGAGCTACACTGACTACAACAGGAAGGCTGTACAACGCATCGTGAGGACACCTGAGAGGATCATTGGTGCATCACTCCCCTCCCTCCAAGACCTGTACACCACCCGCCTTACCCGAAAAGCCATCACAATTGTCAGCGATGCAAGTCACCCAGCACACAGTCTGTTCAGTCTCCTACCCTCTGGAAAGAGGTACAGGAGCCTCCGCTCCCGCACTACCAGACTCGCAAGCAGCTTCATCCACCAGGCTGTGAGACTTCTGAACTCTTTCCCTTCCCCACTCCCAGCCCCAGCCAGCTGAGGTACCAGGCCGGCAGGAGTCTAGGAAGACACTGGACTCAGCCCCAACTGAGACTCTGCATATGCAAATTGCACACATCTGCTGCTGATTGTTCTGTTTTTATATTTATATTTGCACCACTTATTTATTATTATCATTACTGCTACTGCGACAAGCACTGCCTATTGAGATTTGCACATTGCACTTTTGCACTAAAAAACACAATTACAACAACTACCTCTAAATGCACAAAGCTGGAACACTCAGTGAACTTCACCTCATGCCTTGTCTGTCTTGTCATGCCCTGCTACATTAGTAGTGTACTTAGGGTACTCTATGTCTTGTCCTGTCATACCTGTTATGTTAGGTAGTAGTACTAGGCAAAAGTAGCCTTAAGCTACTTGCACTTTATTTATTTATACAACCTTAGGATTAGAATTGTCTTGTTGTGCATCTGCACTTTACTGTTGTCCACGTACACACATGGGATAGTGGGAAAGGTAATTTCTATTCCTTTGTATGTCAAGTACATGTGAAGAAATTGACAATGACTTTGACTTTGACTTTGACTAATTGAATGGGACTATGAGAAATGAAACTGAAAGCGGGTTTATAACCACATTCAGTTAACGTTAAGATGTTGGTTTGATATTCAGTCGGTGTTGTACCAAATTGGATGCACGTTGGACAATCACTTTGAAGTGATCATTTACAGATTATTGTGTTCAACGTGAATGTTTACACATTTAAATCAAATAAAAGCTGTCTTTGTTTGTGCCTGTATTTGTATGAGCACGTGTGGAGAACACACCTGGGAGAAGTTCTGTCCAATGCAAGAGCGTGGGCCCAAGGAGAAGGGATAGTAGCAGAAATAAGGCCTTGAAGAAACACACAAAAAGTATGTTTTTTTCCCAGACTGGCTTAATGCTTTGTGAATAACAATAATTAATAAATTTCATTAAAATTCATTCAACTTGTTGTCTTACTTCGGAGCATTCAAATCAAATCTCTCTGGATCAAATGTGAGTGGATCTTTGAAGAATCTTTCCATCCTTCCACAGATGAATGAACTAAGCTAAAGAAAATGAATTCAAAATTATGATGTCAAGATGTCAAAATATACATATTTAAAGCATCTCATCAATCATTATCACGCCAAATAACTATGCAGACTATGCAGGATGGAATTTTAAATTCTACCACAGAAGCAAAACTTACAGACAATGCAACACAGCCAACAGCAGCCTATAGTGAAGGTAAACAGCTCAGGCCCTCATCATAACTGACTGCAGGTTCTACAGCAGATATAAGATCTAAGTCAGTCTTGCTTGTGGCAAGAAAAGCTCATTGAGCACATCACTTACCAAAACGACACATCCAGCTGGTATCTTCATTCCATTGATGACAGTGTCATGTGACAGGATGCGAGTAACACTCGGAACTGGGGGGTACAACCTCAGAGTCTCCTTCAGAACCTACAGAGGCATCATTCACAGATGTCAAGCAGATGGGACAACCCAAAAAAGTTTGTCTAGCTCATTCACATACAATAAGCATGTTCGCGGTCCATAACCGTAATGCACTGCGAACGCACAGATGAGGCGTAATGGTTACTTCCTGTTCTTATCCTCAAGTTCTGTTGAAGTGTTACATCCAGTGGATTCAGTCTCTGTTGTTGGAAAAGCTGCTTATGACTGCTTCAACTGTTCTTTGCTCTATATACAGTAAGTAATCAGAGCAAAGTACTTTTAAAGGGATCCCTGGCTATTAAGACATGTTGGCGTTATAAGAGTGACATTGGTGTCAGCTACATAAACGCATCTTAAAACACTCAAAATGTTTTTGGTTTTATTAAAAGTTTTGACTTTCACTCATAAACTCCCATTATTGTGTGTGACATCACCTGGTTAAGCTAATGAAGGCCCAATCAAAGTGCAGCAATCAAACCCCTCCAACCCCTCCTGGGGGGTATTCCAATAAGTTGGTTGAGTGGTTAACCTGGGTAAGTTAAGTCAGAGAGGTAAACCTGATAATAGAAAATCCTGGAGTCCTCGTTCTGTTAACGACACAAAGCCAGCTTGATTCTCTATTAGCAGATTTACCACTCTCTCCAGGTTAACTTAGCCACGTTTATCATTAATAACTTACATGGAATTCCCCCCAAGTTTCTCAAATTCAACCCAATCTCTTGCCATTCCACGTCCCTTATACATGGTTGTTAAGGAGGTGTTAAAATCTCTCTTCAGAAATGACAGAAAACAAAGCACATGCCATCTATCTTTATTAGTAATTTTATTATTTTATAGTATTTATTTCATTATAATAAAAATGTGCATATGGAGCCAAAGTGTGTGATGATTTTCAGACATTTCCAAGTTTGTTTACAGTGGTAAGCATCACAAGAAAAGTTGGTGTGCTATGCATAACACTTTAACAAGGCTCCATTTGGACAATCCCCCAGCCTCTCCAGAGGTGGGAATTTTCTTTACTCAAAGTTGTCCTGAGGGCAGAAATGTTTGTGATTGGTTCAATCTGACAACCAATCGCAAGAGAGGAGAGAATTGCAGAGATGGGGCCACCATTTTCAATTTCAGCTATGTGCCACCATTTTGAATATTGACAACTTCAGCTGTGCTTGCTGAAAATTCACGCCCTGTGCCTCTCCTCACTGAGTGCTGTCAGTAGCTAACCACATGGCCAGTACTTCATTAATAATTGGACAGCAGGTGCATTTATCGAGCCCCATACATTACTGTGCTATTTTTCATGAACTGCATTCCACACATTGCTTTCTGCAGAGATCACTATACGATCTATTAGTAGTAGTAGTAGTATGTAGTAGGCATTTTCAGAAACGGCAATTGAGACGTAAAAGCAAAGACAGCTGGCAAGCTCTGCAAATGAAGGGATTTTCTATAAGTTTTAATGAAAAAAATAAAGCATTTTGAGTGTTTTTAAATCCTGTTAAATACAGCTGATATCCGCCTCAGTCTTATGAGGCCAACATGTCTTACCAGTCAGGGATCCTTTCAACATGCTTAATAACAAAACCAATTAAAGAAATAATCCAGAGTATTTTATAGTCTTGTAGTTTGAGGTAATCAAGTGCTGTCGGTAACTCTCCTGCTGATCAAGATTGTCTCTTGAAGTCAGTATTGGCACACACATACACATGGAAATCAGTGACTGTAATTATAATTCTTAGTCTATGGAATGATGACTCAAACAAGACAAGACAAGTAAATGACCTTAGTCAAGTAGGTCATGTTTCCCAGGTCCTCATAGCTGATCTCCTGTTTCATTCCAATGACTGCATCCACCTCCTCCTTCAGTCTGTGTATTAATGTGTATTAACACTTCATGTGTATTAATTATCTTTAAAAAACCTAAATTTTAAAAGCTTGCAGGCACATAAACATGTGAAAACACTTCATACCTCTGTAGTATTTCAGGATGTCTTGCAAGTTCCATGATGGCAAAAGAAAGCTGACCAGCAGTTGTTTCTTGACCTTTATAGACATTATAATCAGCTATCAGAATTATAACAAGAGGAATAATTACACTATTCAGTTTAATTTGATTTCAGTGCCATAATATAATCACCTCACCTGCTATGAAAAATGTGACTAAGTTATCAAGAATGATTTCTTCATCGTTATTATCATTTTCCTCTGTGAAAAGAAAAGAACTTAGATTAGATGCTGCATCGTCAACCCTTAAAGGAAAAGTCTGAAGTAAATCCACCCGTATCCCTGTTGCTCAAAGCACAGTCAGTAGGAAGAGGAACGAGAAAATCTACCACAGCGAGAACCGAATAGCAAAACAGCAGTTAGCGCTAACTAACCTATCGGCTGCACTCAGCTAGCTTGAGCTACAGAAATACAGTATGGGTTGATTTATTCTTTGAAAAGCTACATGATATGATTTTTACATCCCAGTTATAAAGTGAAGGTGAATTTGTTTACAAAGTCAGATACTGACCAAAGGGATTGCAGAGGTTAAATAATCAGTTGAGATTTAATTAAATAATCGGTTCAATTCAGATTGAAGATTTCATTGTTTTAGTTGAAACATTGATGGTAAATGTAATTTTTTTGCAGTCCTGTGAAGATCTTTTTGTGCAAGCTGTTCCAATTTGGCAGAGGTTTCTCAATTCAGTTTTTCAGAGGGCTATATCACTGCAAAACATACTGTAACTCCTTACCCTACTCTTTGTAAAATTCAGTTGAAAGTTGACATGTTTTAACTTATGTTTTTATCAAAAGCAATGCAGACTTGCAGCAGCAAATTTGGGAATCAAATCCAGGTCTGGATCAAATCAAAATATTTATTGCTGACCAATTGTAACAGCAATAAATATTCTCCCTTTTAAATGCCACTTGTGTTTTTACCTAGCTGACATTATTAACAATGACAATATAAACATCTTACCTGCACTTTTAAGGATCTGTGTGAGAATGTCTTTGGACACATTTTGACCATCTTGAACAGCTCTTCTCCTCGCACTTATCCAGGTAGCTCCGGTTTCTCGAAGAAGCCGAACAGCCTTTTTTACCTCCTCTACAACCTTTTTATTTTTGGACTTTGGGAAAGGAGATCAACAATTAATCAGCTAAGACTTCTCAACCAGGTTGACTTCTTCTGTCCACACGATTCACCAGTCACCTCACCTCAAACGTACTGTCTCGCATGTGGTGGACTAGTCCCTTGAAACAGAGTTCAATGGCTCTAGGGAACGGAGACTCGCTTGTATTCCATAAATCCAAATCCACTCCAAAGGCCACCTGAGTGTAATGGAGCAATTACACCATGGTAATCAACATTACAAACAGCAAAACACTTACATTTACATTTATGGATTTAGCAGATGCTTTTATCCAAAGCGACTTACAAAAAGAGGATTAACATTCAAACTACACAATTAAACACAATAAAAACCTTACTAAGAGTGCAACTTGCTAACAGGAAATTGGCAGGAGATAAAAGTGTAGTAGTGTGATAGACGTGCAACAAAGAGAGAATGGGGTTGTGTTGTAAGTGCATTAAGCCAAGAGATACTCTTGGAAGAGTTGGGTCTTCAAAAATCTCTTGAAAGTGGAAAGGGTATCTGTTGGTACAGATGGTCAGCTCTTGGAAGGTCATTCCACCAGCGTGGAACAACAGATGAGAATAGTCTGGGTTGACCTATGCGAGGTGTTGGTAGTGCTAGATGACATTCCTTGGAGGAATGGAGTAGCCAGGAAACAACATACAGCTTTAATAGGGTATTAAGATAGATGGGAGGAGATATATCAATCATGTTGGCTTAGGTATGGCTGGGCTTGATCTTCCTTATGTTAAATAGAGAAGCATGATCAGCAAAGGTCAGCTGGTCATCAAACATGATGCCCTGGTTTCCTGCAACCTTGGTGGGAGCAACAGATATATAGTCTATCTTAATGCTGATGTTGTGATGTGTGGTTTGCTTGGCTAGGAGGACCAGCAGTTCAGTTTTGGAGAGGTTTAATTGGAGGTGGAGTGGAGTGGCCACTTTTGAAGCCAGAATGGTTGGAATCAAGGAGGTTGTGCTGAGAGAGAAATTCTGTGACCTGTTTGAAGATGGTTTGCCTATCTACCATCTTTGACTGTGACACTCATTATGCAGTGACCTTTGTAATCACGTCCAGGGTGAAGGTGTTGACCAACTTGTACATTTCTGCAGAGGTCTGGTTTTCAGCAAACTCATTAAGTTTTTCCATTAGGCAATCTGCTCTCTCATTGAAAGTACCCATCAGCCCCCTCAAGTATCTGATTGGAAAATCACAGCAAGAAAGTCCACAGAAAGTGCTGTCATTCAAATGAACTGGTCCAAACAATGAAAAACAACATATTATAAAAAACTGCACAGCCTCTACCAACTTAACAAAAATGTTTTCATCTCATAGCCATACTTAAAATTAAAAAAAAAAGTTTTTGGCGCTGCCGCAAAGTTCCTACTCAAACGAATTCTGCATTCTTTACCCCTGTACTAGTCTGGTCATACAACCAGACCCTGCTTATTTGTAAAGCATGCTGAATGATCTATGAACTGCTACAATAATAGACCTGTTCTTAGTTGGGTTTACATGCAAGAGTATCTTTCTTTGAAAAAAAAGTTTATGTTAAAGGAGAAATCCTATGTGAATCAATCATTACCCCTGTTGTCCGAGGTTACTGAGTGCTGTCTGAGAAGATCTGATACAACATAGACGGAATAGCAAACTGGCCGCTAACAATAACTGAATGGGGCATAGCAAAATGAAACTGAAAGTGAGCTTCTGTTCCCCATTCGATTAGTGTTGCTGCTAATTCACTATTTGGTCTATGTTG
This sequence comes from Tenualosa ilisha, assembly GCA_015244755.2. Lineage (NCBI taxonomy): Eukaryota > Metazoa > Chordata > Actinopteri > Clupeiformes > Clupeidae > Tenualosa > Tenualosa ilisha. The sequence continues at coordinate 2,021,878 of PYXC01001037.1, forward strand.
TATCAAATGACCTCAAAAAACAGAGCTATGGATTCATTCACTAGATTTTTCCTATAGATACATAAAAGAATAACAGTGTATTACTCACACCCTGTTAAAAGCAGGATCCATGATTCTCCGCTGTTTGTACCACACATCATGATCAAAAGCTGACACTAGACCATTTCCAAGAAACCTGATGGAAAAAATCTGACAAATGTTAGTTATCATGGAAGCCTTCAGAGGCTGAAAAAGTAACAACGTGCACATACCAAGCCCTTACTTGCAATCTTGGAGAACTGACCAATATACTGACTGACAGAGGTGTACTGATATCGGCAGAGAACTGACCAATATACTGACTGACGGAGGTGTATTGATATCGGCAGAGAACTGACCAATATACTGACTGACGGAGGTGTACTGATATCGGCAGAGCTGCACATACTGCTGAAATGTGGGCCACAGACACTCATTGAATCCAATCCAGCTGGATTCAGGTCTATTACCAAACAGTTTTGGAGAAATACTGTATAGTTCAACTATTCTGCTTACAAATAAGAACTACTGTGAGAGTGAATCAGTGGGTTAGGACTGGCACTAATAAATGTATAAGCTTTCTGGCCCACCAGTGAAGCTTCTATTTAGTGAGAGAGGGTTTCACAGGGTAGCCTACAGCTACACTTCAACACATTAAGCCACAAGATATTACCTGACGCCAAACATGTTGAACAAACGCTTGCACACGTATGGATCTTTAGTATTCTTTGGTGACATTAACAACTCCTGTAAGGACAAAGTAAAGATATTAAGGTCTGTTTACATGAGTCAAGAAAGCTATAACTAAGAAGTCAGGCACTTTCTGATTACCTTGGTTGTCTCAGGGCAAGTCACAATGAGGAGAACATTATGGTAAAAGTTGATTCTGCAAGCAGGCCCATATTCCTCAGCCCTAGAAATATATTACAACCATGAGAATTTTCCCTTTTTTTCATTATTTTAAGCTACACTCCATAATTTTGAAAATATCCTCATCACTATGTGAAACTGAGTGATTATTTTTATTTTCCCATTACATGGGCTTCTGTTAGCCTGGTGCACCAAACGGTGTCACATTGTTTCCTGTGTGCGAAGCGTCTGGAATCCCACTACTGGCAGATGTTTCGTTCCTCGTGGGCAGATACTTTCTGTGAACTTTAAAAACACTGGCCATGCCAGAGCCCTCTGCTCACTGCTTGCCCAGCCAAAAAAAATGTTGGAGGAAATCTAAGTTAATGGAGGGATCCCTGTCTGTGCTGTAGTATGTAATATGTAATATTGAGTGGAAGTACTAGGTGGAGCATTTTTTAAATTTTGGTTTCAATAAGAAAAACAAATGAACAGAAGGTACATGGATCGCTAGCCTGGCTAGGCTTTTATGGCCCTACAAATCAAAGCATTTTAACCTGTGCTTAAACTAGAGGTTATAGGCCTGCATTAGTATAGCATTATTAGAATAACAGAAGATGTATGGATAACAATATCATAGCCACACGGACTAACACTCAGAATAATAACTTACCATGCCAGAAATCTTTCATTCGTATTATGGCCAGATTGGGTGTCTTTCAAAAAAGTTCGATAATGTCCAGACATGAAGCTGTGGATCAACAGAGGCAATATGATATGGGTGGTGAAAATAGTCAAAAGCAACTGAATAACATTCAAAAATGCCTAAATGTCAGTCTACTCCCTTTCACCAACATATTTGTATTCTGGCTAGACTGGCAGATGCTTTTATCCAAAGGGACTTAAGAAGGATAATATACAGTTAGGCCTATACGAGCTGAATAATACAATACATTCCCATTAACATTTTAAATTCAGGCTGTCAAAACTTAATAGCAACAGAGTAATAATACAGTTTTTCAAAATGTCTCAAAAACACATTTCTCGGAACACTGCTCCTATTCCACAAAAACTGAAACACAAAATCCAGTCTTAGTGACCCTTTCTTGCCAAACAGTCACCTCCAAACAGCTACAGCTGTGCTCAAAGCCAAGCAGCGTTTTAGGTCAAAGACTGGTGGCACTATTGGAAAGTCTCATGACAAATTTGAAAGATCCATAAAAACGTGAAGATATATAACTTTAGGGTGCTAATTTTTAATATTTCGTTTGCCACATATGAGGCTTGATGATTTAATTCAGAATTTAATTCAAAATGAGGTTGCATTAGCAGTTGTGAAAAAACTGATACCATAAATACTGACAACAACCTAGGAGCAAGTGGCACAGCCACGATTACCACCACCACCAACAACACCACCACAACAACAACAAAATAAATGACAGGCCGAGGCTAACAGAAAACTTGAGCAAAGGGAGCCAAAGAATTCCTTAGAACCCTAAGGAAAAGTGTAAAAAGTAGGCTTACTGATCTCTAGGTGGTCCTGGGATATGTTCAAATTTCCGCTGCACATGTTTTATATAAAGAAAGAAAAAAACAAACAACATGAAAGCCACAACGACACAAGTAAATACCAGATATCCAGTCCACACAGCAATCGTGTGAATCAGTGCCATATCTTCTCTTTGACGGACTTCCAAGTCGCAGAATCGGACACTAAGCAGGATCGATGTTTGGATTCCTTACAGGTCTACCCTATCTCATATGTTTTGAGGTAAGACGGAAGTTCAACCTGGCCTGAACGCCCTAAAACACGGAAATGTTGATTTTTTTCTCGTAAATCTTGGTTTTTATCTCGAACGTTTTTATTTTTTCTTCAGAAATTCTTACTTTAGTCTCTTCCGACTTCCGACTTTGTTTCACGCAAATTTTATCTAAAAAACTGAGATTTTTTCTCGGAATTTTCAAAAATATTTTATCTTCACGTGGCCTTAATACTCCTCCGTACTTCGGACATTACGTAAAGTAGCCACTTCCAGATGCAAGTTAGTGGGAAGCTTACGAGAGCGCGCTCCATGAAGTCCAGCCACAGTGCGGAATGCCGTGACTTTCAGTAGTCCCCTTCAATAGCCTACTAGTTTCTGGACAATACAACACCACGAAATGACCATGAAGTTCTTTTATTTAATTATTTGGACACCATTGCCACCGCCACCAGATCTAGTTCTAGTTTACAAAAAAATCTAAGCTGCCAAGGGCCAATGTAAAACTAACTCGTTTTCAACCAGTTAGACTACAAGTGAAAACGAAACCAGCAGTATCATGACAATGTTGTGTCAGTGCTGGAACAACTATGAAAGCGCAATTTATAGGCTATTAGGGAGTTTTTAAACAGGCTACGCTATATTATTAGGTTCATGTAACAGGTCACATTACATTTAATTATGACTTAATGGCGAGCCACTTGAAAGAGAGCAACGGGCATACGGTATTGTGTAGGTAGCCTACACAATAAGGCAGCCTACGTGGAGACTCTCATGTCAGCATAAACTGCAATAGAAAATTACACATTTTAAGGAAACGTAGGGAGAAGCCACTAAAGGCGTTTTCAAAAAGTGGACATTGTATTGACAGTTTATTCCCTCATTCTCTGTCATTGCATTATCATGAGTGAACACGTAGCCTATATAAATATTCGGGATTTTGAAAAGTACATTTCCAGGTACCAATGTGACAAGAGCAAACAATTAAATATTTTGTAGTCTTCTACAGCTGAATAGGCTACCACTAATCTTAAGAAATATTTTTTTTCTCATCAAATACCTAGAAATTTATTGGCGTTATGGGTTTAACAAAAATCCGCAAACCAAGCCTGCTGTACGTTCCTGCATGTTGGTTCTTTTCAGTGACAGGAATAGAGCTGTTATTAGCTCAGCTGTCTGTGACAAATGCTTCCCGACGTAAGCTATCTGTTCCTAGGCTAGGCCTACATTTTATTTCTAAAGCAATTTAAGCAAAGAAAAAAACACAATTCCAATCTGTTTCCTGCGCCCTTTCTACACCAGGATTGTTGGCTACAGCTTCCTTTTTTGTGCGAGGCTGTAACTGGAGAGCGGAAGTTAGGGATCGCATGTCTATATTTTCTCTCGGTAGGCTTTAGTCAGACTGGGCACCTGCTCCCATCAGTCAAAGTAGAGGACGTCTGAGTTTTTCTATTCCTCAAGCATGTTAGTTGAAGAACACGACAAACAATGAAGCTCCTCATTTCTTTATTCGCTGCTTTTGTTCTTGTATCAGGTACAGTAAATCTACAAATACTGGTTGATTTCATGGAAAAAATAGCCTTTTTCCCCCCGAGCACAATGAAAACATGTTAGAGCTTGACACCAGGTCAAGTATAGTGAAAAGGCTAGTATTTTATGCTAACACAACTGCTGAAATATTTAGCAGTTGCAACTTATTTTAATGCACAAAACAGACTGCAAACACAGGCCTATGATGTGGATTATGGAAAACTGCACTGTCAGTATCATTTTGTTGCCTACTGCTTTTGATGCTTTAGTCTTAAGCTATTTTCTTCCGTTTTGCTCCTGTTTTCCCCAGATGTTTATTTTTGTTTACCTGTGTATTTGGCAATCAGCTCTATTTGACTCTTTTTTTTAATTAGAATGTGGTCATGATACTTAGTCAGCAACCAAATTCAAATTTTGTTCAACTTCAAATTCAGATTCAAACCATTGTTCCCCTGATATTGCTTTTTTATATTCAGTGACAGCAAAATCATGAGGCTCTGAGTTTATTGTTCAAGATAAAAGGAAGAATATTGTTTTGTTTTTTTCAGTGCTGGTTCTGTCTAGCTGGGCAACAGAAAGCCTGTGGGACAGTCATAATCCCCCCAGCAAATGTCCAAATGTGTGTAGGCTATGATCCTCATCAGAATGGGTTGTCGTGTTGTAATACTTTTTCAGAGTGCCTGGGTCGAAATGAAGAGGAGCGCCTCATTAACTTCCTGTTCAAAGAGCGTGGATATAACAAGGAGCTTCGCCCTGTGGAAAACAAAGATGATGTTGTGCCAGTCAGTTTGGGCATGACACTCTCAAACCTTATTTCCCTGGTAGGTAAAAAGAGGCTTGTTTTATTTTAAACATGATTCTTGCACCTGCTCTGTTTCTTATGTAAGATTTAAAACTTGACAGTTCGTAACACAGAAACGAACAGTTTCCCTTTGCATTTCCCTCAGATTCCCTTTCTTTCTCACACATTTCTATACCACTACTATTACTACTACTACTACTACTACACACACACACACAGACACACACACTATACTACTACTACTATTACTAGTACTAGTACTACAACACACACACTACTACTACTATTACTACTACTACTACAACACACACACACACACTACTACTACTATTACTACTACTACTACAACACACACACACACACACACTACTACTACTACTACTATTACTACTACTACTAATACAACACATACATACACACACACAAACACGCACACACACAGGTTCTGAAGGCTAATTAGCTTCTGTGTTTGTTTTGTAGAAAGAAGTAGATGAAACACTCCTGGCGAATGTATGGTTAGAACATGTAAGTAAACCCAGCTCAACATGCTTAATGTTGTTATACTGTACAGCAACACAAAGCCAGTTTTTTCCAATTTCCAGTTTAATTGAATTACAGCTTTCCTAGAAGTCTGTCGCTGTAAATGTTAGCTTCAGACCATTCCTATGTTTCATGTTTGTGTCTGTATGTGCAGGGGTGGGATGATCCAAGGCTTTCATGGAATTCATCAGAGTTTGATGGGATAGCAGAGCTGCGTTTGCCTGCTAGTATGGTCTGGTTACCAGACATTGTCTTGGAGAACAAGTAAGGCACTCTGTAAGGCACTCTCTCACTGTGTCATTTGGGAATTTGAATGTGTTTGAGTAGTTTAGTGTTTTTTTTTGTGAGTCCCAGGAATGTGTCAGACTATCACTGAGTCAGTCATTAATTCATTCCTATAATTCATTCCAGTTTCAGCAATGCAGAAATTCAAAACAAACCAAATAATCTGTTATGGAAAGTACCTATACATTAAATATAGCATTCATTTTGTTTTATTTTTAATAAGAGATCCTTGAATAACAATAAATTAACGTTTCAGATTTAAAACAGACACAGTATCATTATTAAAAAATGATACAGATAACTGGAGTCAGAATAGACCTTGTTGAACATCAACAACTCTACATATTTCCTGACTTAAAAAGCTACAACATCTGAGATGAATAGTGCTGAAACCAGTCACAAAATATCTAATCTAAACTAAATTTAACTAGATTAATTAAGGGTGGTGGTAGCGTAGTGGTTAAGGAACCTGGCTATCGTGTAAGTAGCCTGAAAATTTGTGGGTTCGAATCCCGGCTGCCACCGTTGTGCCCTTGAGCAAGGCACTTAACCCTAAGTTGCTCTAGGGGAGAGTGGCCCTGAACAATTGATAGTTGATGAGTTGTAAGTCGCTTTGGATAAAAGCGTCTGCTAAATGCATAAATGTAAATTAAGAGCAAAAGATGATCTGCAAAAAAGTCAAAGAGTTGTCCTATCTCTTTTTCTTCCTGCAGCAATGATGCCCAGTTTCAAGTTGCTTACTACTCCAATGTGGTATTGTATGAGTCAGGGTTTATATACTGGCTTCCCCCTGCTATCTTCCGAAGCTCATGCACCATCAATGTCAACTATTTTCCCTTTGACTGGCAGAACTGCTCACTTAAATTCAGGTAGGCTATGAGATTCTAGTCTTTTTTTCATTTCACCATACTTAGAGACTTAACCCACACTCAGTCATACCCGTTTTACTCCTCAGCTCTTTGACCTACAATGCCAAAGAGATCAGTATGCATTTGAAAACGGAAGAAGAAGACGGCAACAAATACACTATAGAGTGGATTGTAATTGACCCTGCGAGTTTCACAGGTAAAGTCATCTGTGAGAGTTGCTCAGTCTGGTCCTGTGATTATTACATGGCAGTTGGTTTTCTCTTTTACTCTCTTGGTTCGATCCACCCATTTATTCATTTAGTCATTAATTAATGTAGTCACTCTTCGTTGGATCCTTCTTACCTTTACAGAGAATGGAGAGTGGGAGATCATTCACAAACCTGCCAAAAGAAACATCTACAAGAGCATATCAATGGACAGCAATAAGCACCAGGATATAACCTTTTACCTCATCATCAAGCGCAAGCCGTTGTTCTACATTGTCAACATCATCATTCCCTGTGTGCTCATCTCCTTCATGGCTTCACTGGTCTACTTCCTGCCTGCCGACAGTAAGTTACTTCATTCATTCAGTTTGTTTTCATTTTGCTCACTGATGCATTAGTGCTGTATTTGTATATGTCCTTGACCTTGTGTGAAAACCCAGTTGCACCGCTAGCAAATTTAGATTTGCTCTGTAGGTCCGTCTAACCATGAGCCAGTGCAGCTTATTACCAATTCGCCAAAAAATCCAGGAACCAATCACAATGGCATATCCAAGTTGGGGCTGACCTTATACGATTCACAACCAATGAAGGCTCAAACTGCATTTTGTTCTGTATGGCTGTGCCATATAAAAGTTACGGTGGCTGTGTTTGTGCGTTACCTTGGCAACCCTTCAGCTAGGATATATGAAGAGTTCATTTTCAGAAATACGCAAAATTTGTTGCAAAAGGTTGTATTAATAATAATTTCCAAGTAATCTCTATCAAACTGTAATTTAAATATTATTATCAAGTACAAACCAAAGTCAAGCCAAAACAATCCAGTTGGAGGTGGACTGATAATAAAGTTTATCAAAAGTCTATGAATATATATCTGTAAATTCATTGCAAATGGACATAGAGGGTTTTTCACCTGAACTCTTCATATATTTCTGGGCGGAAGAATTCTTATCTATGAATAGATTGCTACATTTCTCATTGTTGTGTCTTTGTATCATAAAACCATGCAAGGTTAATGTGGTAACTGTTTTAGAAACACAATAAGCCAATCAAGGATGGTTTATGCTGGTTTTACCATGGCTAAGCAGGGTTAACAGCTCTCCCCTTGGCTGTGGTAAAGCCAGTGTAATCCACAGCCTCTTGTGGCTTATTGTTTAATTAATTTCCTATTAACTGCCATAAAATATCAGATTTACTCACTTTTCTCCATTGCCACAGAGATTTATGATGATGGTAACAATTTGCAATGATTTGCAATGATTTGCAATGCTTACTAGATTGTAGTGCATTACATTGATGGTTTCATGTTACTGTAATGGCAGAAGTAACCATGTTAGACAGATGTGCACATTTTGTAAGTCAATATTATTCGATTTTTTTTGAGATTTGAGATTTTTTTTCGTCTGTGTAGCCCATGTATCACATAGATGAATACTAATAGACTTCATATAGACTAATAGGCTAATAGAAATCATCAGATTACATTTCATTAAATAGAATTTAAGGCAGTTTTGAAATTAAATGAATTCTGTAACACAATGCAGTTTTGAAATAGAGGATGGATGGGGCATGCACACCAGCATTGACTGTGCTATCGGTTGCCTTGCTCAGGTGGTGAGAAGATGACCCTGTCCATCTCTGTGCTCCTGGCCCAGTCTGTCTTCCTGTTGCTGATTTCACAGCGTCTGCCCGAGACATCAATGGCCGTTCCATTAATTGTGAAGTAAGAACATGGTGACATTTTGACGTTCACCTCATGTAGATGAAACAGATTGTTCTTAATGCTCTTATTCTGATCTGATCTTTTTTTTATAAAGGCTATAGTTAAAGGAGAAATCTGGTGTGAATCAGTCAATAGCTCTGTTGTTTGGGGTCACAAAGTGATGTCTGTAGGAAAAAGAACCAGAAGACTTGATACAACACAGACTGAATACTCAACCAATAATGTTAACTGAATGGGGCATAGTGAAATGAAACTGAAAGTGAGTCTCTGTGCCCCATTCAGGGACTATTAGCTGTTGATTCGCTATTTGGTGTATGCTGTATCAAATAGTCTTTTTTTTCCTGCTTTCCTGCTCTAGTACTTCTTTTTCCTGCTGACAGCACTCAGGGACCTTAAACAACATGCTATGATTGCTATGGATTGATTCACACTAGATTTCAGTTACCACAGTTCATAGTTGCTCTGAATCACAGTTGCATTGAAAATAACACAGTGTTGTCCCTCTAATTTATAATAATGACGTGAAACAAGTTTTATGATGAGTGAACTAATAATAAGTAGAATTGTAACTCTTTCAGTATCAACAAGGGCTTGGAAATTGTGGTATTGTGTCAACCTGTGTAGCTTCGTTGATCAGGTTTTTTCCACTCTTGAGGAGAAACCCCTAGTGCTACATAGTAACGAGAGATGAGAAAAAAATGGAATTCCTACATTGTGGTACTTTAAAAAGAAAAATCTATATCATGTGAAGCTCTTGGTTGAAGCGACGCATAGTTAAAGTACCTTCTAATAAGTCTCATAAGTTAGTCTGGTAAGCACTTTGCTTTCTTACAGGGATTATCTGGAGTGAATCAACCCATAGTCCTGTTGTTTCACGTTGCGATGAGAATGACAACATTTGGTACAATGTAGACCGAATAGCAAAACAGCCAATGTTAAATCATAAGGGCAAATGTAGTCGTTCTTATATCTACTGACAGCACTTGGCGGCCTCAAAGCACATGAACATGGACTGACTTACTCCGGATTTCTTCTTTAAGTCAAAGCTATGATGAGTGTTTTTTGCACTGCTTTCATGCAGGTACCTGATGTTCACCATGGTGCTGGTCACAATTGTGGTGCTGAACTGTGTTGTTGTGCTGAACCTCCACTTCCGTACACCCAGCACTCACATCATGACTGAGTGGACCAAAGACGTAGGTCAAGAGGTTTACACACACACATCCATGTACACACACACATGCACGCACATACACGACACACAGACACGCAGATGCATGCATGACACACACACACACACACACAAACATGTACACACGGCATACCCACATGCACACATGCATAGACCATGTTGTTTCCAGAATATGTGATTAGAGTTCATTCATGCTCCTGTGCATTTCTTTGTGAGCTTATCCTGTAACCCAAGTAAGACTTCCAATTTGCTCTCCAAGTTCTTTTTGGTGCGGCTGCCACGCTTGCTGCTCATGTCTCGCCCCGCTGACAGCGAGCCCAAATGGGACGGGGTTCTCCAGCGCCGCTCCAGTTCTGTTGGATACATCGCTAAGGCAGACGAGTACCACTGCGTCAAGTCCCGCAGTGAGCTCATGTTCGAGCGCCAATCAAAGAGACACGGCCTGGAAACACGTGTCACACCAGCAAGTGAGTGAATGAGTATGAGGCTGAGATTGATTTACCTGATTGTGTCAGCAAAAGGTCTTTCTAAACACCAGGTGTATCCAACCATAATATTTCAGAAAGATACCATAATTTGCTGACAGCAGATACTAACAGACACCATGGTAAAAACTAATGACAGACAGTTCTCTTTCTATTGTTTATTTATGGAATTAATTATATCCATGTTCGATTAATCTGTAATCTTATAGTTGCAGTTGCATCCTAATCGGGAGAATAGCAGAGAGGCTACACCAGATACGTTTCAGAAGTGTTAAGTCAAAGACACATCTGCTGTAACAGTTAGCTTCCACTGTAATCAATGTAACTGGCTGTATTCAATGACTGTAAATAGGTACCTCATGTGACAGAACCGCAAACATTCCAAAAATTAGACCAGTCTTCTGTATTACAACTTGACTTAAAGTGACACTTCCATAACCTATCCAGTGTAGCCCTGGAGTAAGGGCTTGTTTGCATGTATCTAGATATTTTTATCAACGGATATTTTTTATTGCGTTTACAAATCCACAAAATCCAGCAATTTTGAAAAATTTCCACTTTGGAGAAACTTCATTTGAGGTGGCTAAAAGTCCATTTACGTGTAGCAAAAGGCCCAAATGATAACAAAAAAATAAAAATATCCACTTGTAAAAATGGCTAGATATGTGTAAACAAGCCCAAAGGTTCCCAAGTGCTGTATTATATGTGTTGAATTGAAATTCACATTCAGTTTGCAAGTCAAACCTTGATGATGACAGCGAGGTGGCCCAACAGCTCTTCTCCGAGATTAAACCAGCTGTGGACGGAGCCAATTACATAGTCAAGCACATGCATGGCAAAAACGACTACAACGACGTAAGATATCACATCGGTCTTTACACGTTTATACATGTTCTGTAGGTTTCATTTGCTAGCTTTTTATGTTATGAGTATTGGCTTAACTTTCTGGTTTACAAAGCAGTACTGTTTATTTATTCGGTAACACTTTATTTAAAGGGGTCTACATAGGGTGACACAAGCCTGTTATAAACATGACAGGACACATATCATGAACATTAATGACAATTCAGTGTCATATGACTGTTGTCATTCAGTGTCACTCGGTTTATGAAATGTCTGCATCACCAAGTCTACGTTTCAAAAACCGAATGACACTTCATGACAATGAATTGAATTAATATTCATGATACATGTCATGTCATGTTTATAACAGGCTCATGTCACCCTTATGTAGACCCCTTCAAATAAAGTCTTCCCATTTATTCCTCTCTTCTTTTCACCATGTTGCTGTACTCAAATTGTTCATTCGTATTTTCGTATTCGTGCTGGGCTATGCTCCAACTGATTCTTTTCCCCACACAGGAAAAGGACAGCTGGAGTGGGATAGCCCGCACAGTGGACCGTCTTTGCTTCTACCTGGTGACTCCGGTCATGACCATTGGAACCATCTTCATATTCTTGATGGGCATTTACAACCACCCTCCCCCACTTCCTTTTGAAGGAGACCCCTACAACTACCTGGAGGAGAACAAACGTTTCATATAAGCAGTCTCTATCTTCAGATGCATGAGCATTACAGAGGGGTTAAACTGTTTATATCGTATATCGTTTTTGTGAAAATTGTGGTGAATTGGGAAATGCATGACAGGTTTGGTAGGTTGCCATAAAGCAGGATTTAAAGTTCTTGTAGGATTCATAGTTCTCTGAAGTAGTGAGGACTTTATTGCTAGGTGCCAATGTATATGCTTCAAATTTAAAAAACAATTTACAAAAACATTTCAATAAAGTCTTGCTATAAATGTGTAAAAGGTTTGGTTTTTGAGAATTTTGAAATCAGGAATTATATCTATTGTAAGTTTTCAGTGCTTTGTTCGTACTTGGTTTTAGGACATTATTGTTTGCTGGTGTGTTTGATTGGATATGAATATTGTAAAAAAAATATTGTTCTCATACCCAAGTAACTGCATTAGTCTTGAGATCAATTTTATACATAAATAAACGTTTTCTTTTTTCTTATTCAAATGAATCTAGTGGTCTCCTTTTGTCTTTGTGTTTGTATTGGTTGGCATGTCTTCATAGGAGCACACTGATCAAACAAGTTCTATTCAGTTTTTTTTCCACAGAAAGCAGTTTTCAGTTTATTTGCAATTTCAGCTGTGAAAAGTACAAACCCAAAATATGCACATAAAGCTATCAATATGTAAACATCACAGCTATGTTTCTTGATGCCATGCTTTTGTCTTGAATGAAGGCTTGGGCTTATGACAACCCCCTATGGCCTACCAATACAACACATATACAAAATATAGCATGCTAGTACATTTACATTTATGCATTTAGCAGACGCTTTTATCCAAAGCGACTTACAACTCATCAACTATCAATTGTTCAGGGCCAGTCTCCCCTAGAGCAACTTAGGGTTAAGTGCCTTGCTCAAGGGCACAACGGTGGCAGCCGGGATTCGAACCCACAACTTTTCAGGCTACTTACACACTAGCCAGGTTCCTTAACCACTACGCTACCACCACCCCGTATGTAGTATGTTAGTGTAACTGCTTATCTTCATACAAATACAAAGATATGTGTCAGATATTGCACTGTTTTGTGCAGAAGTTATTCAGCACACACTCTCTGTGCTGCTTGCACAAGTCACATGAAATACTATGTAAGTACATTGAAAGTAGCACAATATTTAAGAATTATAGATCTGTACTTGTCTTCAAATACAAAGTAATGTGGAACAAATGCAAAAATGTGCTTGAAGTTTAATTACCTACATGCCAAAATCACTCTTGTAGCCTAAATTATATAAGAATTTCAGAAATCAAACCTAAAAAAGCATCACTTGTTGCTACTACATATTTAATATGAACACTGGGGGACTTTATAACACTTTCAGATTGTGAGTGTAAAATCATAACATATTTATAAACATTAATTCGTTTTTAAATATTTATTACAATGTACAGTTCATTAAAATGCACATTAGAGTAGAGTTAATTAAAAAAAGAAAATGATGTGAAGGGGGCGCATCTAGTTATACCACCTGTACCACATATATACCAGTGACCCAGGGGGACTCAGGTTTGGATCTGGCCTGTGGTCATGTCCTGATCCTATAGCCTTTCTCTATGCTCACTTCCTGTCTATCTCGACTGTCCTATTTGAATAAAGGCAAAAAGCCAGAGAATATGTGCTTGAAAATAATCTGGACCATGATGGATAAGCTATGGTAACCCTACAGTGCTTAAGGGTGCAGGACTGCCCTTTAAGATAAGGAGTCTTTTGTTGTTCTCCAAGTAGTTGTGCAGGTCCCCTTCGAAAGGTAGTGGTGGAGGGTGATTGTAAATGCCCATTAAGAATATGACGATGGTCCCAATTGCCATGACTGGAGTCACCAGTTAGAAACAGAGACAGTCCACTGCCTGCGCTATTGATCTCCAGTTGTCCTTTTCCTGTTTATATTTAGAAAATGAAAAGCAGATTAAACTATAAGCTTCTGGTTTCTGATTTATAAGGAATGTATATAAATAATGCCAAAATACAGAAAAAGGCTCTTTAAAATTACCTCCTTGTAATCGCTCTTATTATGCATGTGTTTGACAATGTAGGTAGCTGACTGTGAATGAATGTCAATAATCTGTTTACACATTTGAGAACATAGTTATGGAAGAACTTTCCGTCATCTATAGCAGGGGTTCTCCACCAGAGGTCTGTCGCCCTCTGGTGGCCCATAGGGGCATTGCTGGCACGATCTGTAGCCTTGCTATTTATAATGTGGTATCACTGGGACGCTCACTATTTTTATTTAGTTGTGGTCCTAAAGCAAGAATAGCGGCCCCTGGCTCACAAACAGCTGAAACCCCTAATCCAGACAATGCTTTCTGATACTACCATGTACATGCAACCTATATGCTAACTTACTGCAGGCTATGTAACTAGCTGCTCACTCACTCGCTGAGGTGACCCGTGTTTCCAGACCATGTCTGTCTGCCTTAGCGATGTATCCCACGGAGCTGGAGCGGCGCTGTAAAGGCCTGTTTCGTTTGGGCTTACTGCCAATTAGGAGCAGGCGTGGCAACTGCACCAGGAAGAACTAGGGGGTAGAAGGGCATATCAGACAGCTCGTCGAAAATACTCCACATGACTCCTACCAATCTGGCTTCAAAAGTGGCCACACCACTGAAACAGTGCTTCTGTCTGTGACAGGAGCATTAAAAGAGGCCAGAGCGGCAGGTCAATCCTCAGTATTCATCTTGCTTGACCTATCCGCAGCATTTGACACGGTCAACCACTGCATCCTACTGGACAAACTAACATGGGCATCAACGGCAGAGTGCGCTCCTGGTGCGCTCCTTGTCACTGCTATGCAGATGATACCCAGCTCTATCTGTCCATCATAGATGAAAGGACATCACCTCCAACTAAACCTCCCCCAAACTGAGCTGCTGGTCCTCCCAGCCAAACAAACCATTCATCACAACATCAGCATCAAGATTGACTCCCTATCTGTTGTTCCCACCAAGGCAGCAAGAAACCTAAGTGTGATCATTGATGACCAAATGACCTTCGCAGATCACGTTGCCTCAGTAGCTCGGTTGTGCTGTTTTTCTATATTCAACATAAGGAAGATCAGGCTGTACCTAACACAACATGCAATCCAGCTCCTGGTACAGACCCTGGTTATCTCTCACCTTGACTATTGCAATGCCCTCCTATCAGGTCTTCTAGCTGCCGTGAGACAGCTACAGACAATCCAGAATGCAGCTGCACGTCTGTAGAATGCCACCTGGAACTGTCCATCATTGCTACATGTCACAAGAAATGTGGTTATAAGACAAAGACAAGTTCAAAGAATGTAACAATAATGTACATCACCAGAGGCTCTC
Organism: Tenualosa ilisha; assembly: GCA_015244755.2. NCBI lineage: Eukaryota > Metazoa > Chordata > Actinopteri > Clupeiformes > Clupeidae > Tenualosa > Tenualosa ilisha. The sequence continues at coordinate 2,037,026 of PYXC01001037.1, forward strand.
ATATGAATTGCCTGTTTAAAGAAAATGACAAGGAAAGATCCCCTGCACCACACAGCAAGCCAGTCTGTTACCACTGATATGGAGCAACATTATGGCAGCTATTTGGATTTTCTCTTAGGTAGCCCTGCAAACAGAGGCGTAGTGGGGATTTTTTAAGTGGGGGTGTGAGATTTTATAGGGGGATTTCAGTCAATTACAACATACACCACCATTGCCTAAGCTCATTGAGACAGTAAGTACCAAAGATGCAAGAAATTTTGTTCCAACCTATATGGTCTCTTTGTACAGAGAATTAGCAAAGCCAGCTAACGCTTGGGGGCAGAATTTTAAACTGTGTTTTTAGCATCTTAGCATGCTGAAAATGTCACCCAAAAAGCTATGCAACATCACTTTGCACCTTTAAACACAACACTGTAGCATGTGAATGAATAAAAAGTGGGGACTCCTAAAACAGTTAGGAGCCACAAATCAGTTTGTTTACAGCCCAGGCCCAGGTAAACAAACTGTTATGTGGCTGCTTGAAGAAACCTGCTATTTTAACCACTTTTTAAAATTCATTTGGAGTTACATTTACATTTTCATTTATGCATTTAGCAAACGCTTTTATCCAAAGCAATTTACAAAAGAGAATAATACTCAAGCTACAGCACAATGAAAAACTAACAAAGAGTGCATATTGCTAACATACAATTTGCAGTATTTTAAGTTGAAGGTGCAATAGTGTAATAAAGGTGCTGCAAGAAGAGAGATTAAGAGTAAGAGGTTAAGTGCATTCCTGGTATTCAGAAATTCCAGCCAGGAGATATTCTTGGAAGAGCTGGGTCTTCAAGAGTCTCTTAAGTCCCTTGTGGTAACAAAACCATAACTGTGTATACATACAAAATAAAAGCTCGTGGAGAGAGGCAGACCTCTACTAAAGCCAAATGTCACATAACTATATATTCGTAAAAGAACATTTGTGAATGTGTGTGAAGTCAGGTTCACAGAAAAAATGCATGAGTTTCTCCTTGAATCATTTAACTTCTTTCAAGTGTTTCATGAAAGTTGGGCCAAACCTGTGTAATTCTAAACGTTGCAATAACACTAGGGCTCTTCATGTAGCAAGGGCAGGTGAGATGTACCCTCGTACCATTAGCCATCAGTGTCTGATGCCTGACAGAAGCTTCATCTGTGGGGATGAGGATGGAACTCTGGACCCTCAGATTAAAAGCCTGTTTAAAAAATACCGCTATGCAGGATTCCGCAAGATGTTGTTGGGCAGGGTGCAGCAACACCTGCTAATCTGACTCTGCAGCCTGCGACACTCTGCAAATGCAAAACGTTTATCTGTTTCCATTTTTAAATCACCATTTGAGTCATGCATACTCAGTCTAATTTGTTTCACAACATGTGGGTTAAGTATGTAGGCCTATCCTACATCAACGTAGTACAGTTACAGTGTGAATTATCTAGTGATATGGCATAAAGAGTTGGCCATTTTTCCTCAAATTTTAACATTTTATCACGTTTTGTTCCTGAAATCCCCCTTTCAGTTTGGATGACCACAATAATTCTGATTTTTTTTTTGTTTTTTGGATCAAATGAATTCTACTCCTACCAAAACCGCATTTTGAAAATCTGATCTTGATCAAAATGGCATATTGTTATATGGCCTAATCTCATTTCAGAATCCTTTCTTTTCCTTTGAGCAACACATTTTCAAGTCCAATCCCAAATCCCTGGGAGCCATAAAATCACATAATTTATAGTAGCTAGTGGGCAAATTTTATAGAAGTGACGTAATTTTAGATGGCAGAGAGACACATCAAACAGAGAATGTTAAATAAGGGATCTAACCCCTTCACTTGTGATAATATCATTGAACTCAAATGTGTTCTGCGACAGAGGTACGCAAAATATGTCACTTCTCGGTGCCCGTATTTGCGTCATCAACAGGCGTCTAACCGTGCATAGAAGTAAAAAAAAAACCCAATGTGAGTCTGACGGTGGTCTGCAAGGTTGACCTTCGTTTTATACAAAGTAAGTTTAAAATACGAAACTACTGTCTGCATTATAGTCAGTTTTCGTATGACGTCAGTATATTTTGTCTTAACAGATTTGTGAGTGTGATGGATAAGCTTAGTATCACTTGAACTTTGCCAGGAGGCTACGGCTGCTGTCATGTAACGTTACGCGATTGCCTGTCTGACTAGCGTTAATGATAGAAATGTTTGTTTATTGCATTTAGCAGGTGCTTTTATGTCAGAACGGTATGTATCCTAATATATAAACGCTACATTGTTAAGGAAATAATAAGTGTAAATAACCAGTAAAGACGTAGATGAAGGATACTGTTAATAACATTACCAGCAGTGTTAACCTGTTTTAACAGTGTGCACTGACAGCTAGCAAACTAGTACTAGCAACAAATTCTAAAAAGTGATTCCTGAGATAGAATTGATCATGTGTGACGCAAAGTGCTTTATCTCATAGAAAGCGTTTACATATTAATGTAGTATGATCTGTCATTTTATTGACTTTTAGACCATAACGGTACATTTGACTGACTTAAGCTATAAGCTATAACTATCAACAACGTTACAACCAAATGGACGTCCCCTAAATTTGGGGTATAATTATACATATTGTCTCACAAGTCTTTGTCAAATTAAACCAGAATTAGTACGAGTTAGTGAGTATCAAACTGTACTGAAGTTATGTACATTGCATTATATTCTCCATATCTAGAGGAAGAAAGATGGTGAGCCAATTTGAGGAAATAAAACATAACATTTTGCAGGGATGTAGTTACAAGCCATTTGATTTCACAAATGGAATTTTAAAAATCAGATGTCGAAAATATATTTTTCTAACTAAGATTTCCTCTCTGATTTCTCTGTTTAGAGCTTGTCAGTCAAATAGTTTTGTACAGTCAGAGCTTTTCTCCTCATAACACAGACACAAACATTACATTTGAAAAAGAGATATGTGTGAAAAGTACCGGCTAGAACAAGACATTATAGAGTTGTGTGTGTGTGTGTTTCATAGGCTTTTGCATGTTCTCCTTTTTGGTGATTAGACAAGACGGTCTATAGCTTGTGCAGTTATTAAGGGGACACAGAATGGATGGTAGAATAGAATTTATTCAGCTTTGATTTATTTAAAATAAGATGAAATGCAATTTTATAAACCCTGTTATAACCTAATATGTAGGCTGGGGATTGAAATATTCTGTTCTGGGTAAATGACATCCTCTTTGGGAATAACAACTGAACTACGGTTGAGTTGTGATATGTGATGTGTCAGTCTTTGTTCTAATTTACCCATTTTTAGTGGCTAGTTCTAAGTTCAAGATTTACATATGAACTAGGGCACAATCATGTTTCATGTTCATGACAGCTCTGTAGTTTTAGACAGCCTCTCCTAATTACTCAAAGCCCAGGTAAAATTGGTTTTCCATTCTATGTCCCCTTCAAAATAATAAAAAAGAGGTTTGTTAGCTTATTGTAGCTTATTGTGTGGATTAGGCTACATCTTGGAACACTTGCCAACATTTCTAGCATAACTGATTTATTTGTTTTGTTCATGTGTTTAGACTCCTGCAGCATTGAGGAGACATGTCTGTGAAGCAAGCTTCAGTACATGCGAAATGGGTCATTGGTAGGGTAATCGGTACAAAGATGGTAAAAACTGCAAAAGTCCGTGTCACAAGACTTGTGTTGGACCCATATCTTCTTAAGGTAAAGTGTGATTTTGCACATCTGTTATTTTATCATAAAACAAGTTTACTGAATTTGGTACAGACTCTTTTTGAATCAATTGTCTTTCTGTCTCTCACAGTACTATAACAAAAGGAAGACATACTTCGCACATGATGCCTTGCAGCAATGCACTGTGGGTGACATAGTACTTTTGAAAGCTTTGCCTGAAAAGAGGTCCAGGCATGTAAAGCACGAACTTGCAGAGATTGTGTACAAAGTGGGCAATGTTGTCGATCCTTTGACGGGAAAGAAAGTAGCGGGCCAGATGTTCTTGGAACCCCTGACAGAATCTACAGAATCAACAGATGAGTCATTGACAGAGAAGCTAAAGGAACTGAACATCACTGCCTCTTCAACCAGTGCAAGCTCTTAATTTTGTCCGGTTTTGCTATTGGCTGTTGTCTTTTGTCTTGATTTCAGGAGTTGTCTGTGTTTGACTTATTAAATAATATTTCATTTGGAATTGACAGCTTGGATGTTGTTATGTGTCGTTGCTTTCTGTTCATAATGATGTCCTGTAAGCCAAGTACCAGTAAATTTACCCAATGAAACTTTGTGGTGCTTTTGCTATGGTTAGAAAATTGTCCAATTTAGGTATCCACATGCAGGAATAAGCATTCATCATTTGATTCTGTTTTTTTGTTTGTTTTTGTTTTTCTTAAATCTCATTCAAAGATATCTCTGAACCGACTATTAAATATTTTTTTGTCAGCTAAAAAAATCACATATTGTCCCTTTAGTATGCACATGCCATGCATGAAAAATGCTGTATTCAAATCCATAAACAGCCAGGACCTTCCCCTCTAGGAAACAGTGCTGTTCACACATGAATACTGAACGGTTGTGTGAAGCACCTTTAAAAGATGCATTTGGATGGAACTGAATAAAGTATTTCTTGTTTAAAGTTGTCCAAAAGATCGATAAATCAAAGTTAAATAATTTGCATATGACCGGAGCGCATCACAGAATTCCCTGAGAGCAGCGACGACAGTAGGCCACTTGCTTTGTTTATGGATGGCTAGTTTACGCACCATTACGCATGTCCACTGGCAACATTGGGCACACGGATAAAGTTTGGACCATGCAGCCATTTCTGGATGGATTTGACATGACCAATAATAAAATCAGGATTAAGGTCAGATCAGTAGGCTCGTTATGTCTCCCGTATCATGTTTAAAAATACCCTTGCCTTTAAGTCGAAGAGCGCACAGCTGTCTGCCGTGGAGCAAGTAGACATCTGTCAAAATTACTACTTTAGTCCTGTCATGGGAAGAAAATTACGTCTGTAAGTTCATTTAATGTAAAGTTCTGTTATTTATGTAGCTGTGTAGGAAATGACCTTATTGTAGTGGGTATGTATGTCAGCATCATTTGCGTTGTTGCTATTAGCAATGTGGCTAATCGCGATTTGCATAGTTTGGGCCTTTTAAACCTGTTGAATTTTGCATTTGGATTACCAACCAGCAATATTCTATTTTCTTATTAGCCTACTATGTTTGGATTAGACGTAGCTGGTAGTGCAGCAAGTTGCCCTTACAAAAACATGTAGGAGTCTTGTGTTATTTTGGGACTTCAGTCTACGGTCTACCTTGCATAAAGAATAAAATAAAACAAAATAAAACACAAAAAATATATATAGCAGTGTTGAGAAGAGCTGTAGTCCTATAGAGGAGCTGTTTGGACATTATCCTATATTGAAATATTTATTCCCAGCATTGTTTGTACATGGCACTAATCATTGTATTGTCTACATTGTTAGTGGTGTGCCAATATTGCCAAAATGCCAATATACTCTTAAAATGCATAGACCTACTGAGTGTCTAAACGGCAGTTTTAGATTAATCAGGCTGTTTGCACTGGATGTACTTTCAAGGTTTCAGTGTCCAAACATTACTACAGAATGGTGTCTAGACACTTATGGCTATTGTTGGCTGTACATATATGCTCAAGGTAGGATGGTTTGTCAAGATGGTGATTATGGTGCAGCAACTTTGACACAGAATAAAGCTATATCATGACCCCCAACACTCACCGTAGTGACCAGTGTGGCCCTGTCTGAAAGCATTCATTGGTCTTGAACAACAGAGCTATTGACTGATTTCTCCTTTATTTAAGTTGAAAGTCTTGAAGCCAGTTTCAGTAACTTCATTTTGAGATCCACTCATGAGTGAAGTGAAATGAAAAATGTCAGACTGTTATCGTTCTAACTCTTATTCTGCTTATTGTCATTCCTAGAAGCATGTTTCTACCACCTGGGGAAAATATAGTTATTTTTAAGTAATAAGTCAAACTATTCATACACTAAAATAATATCAAAACAGTGATCTCTAATTTTTACTTAGTAACTCAATATTGACTTGGTATTTACATTTTCACCAGTAGCCTGTGGGATCATTTTTGGCCTACTGGCCATGTTCAAGTGGCAGCAACAGACTTCCTTAGTTATTTACGTTCAAGGGACAAAGGAGGGAAATTCTTATCAATAGTGAAGTGTTGGTTTGTTTAGTAGAACCAAGGGGCTTCTTAGTAAATAGACCTACATTATTTTGAAAGATTTTTGTTGCAAGGTGGACGGTCCTAATGACAGCACCATCACAGTTCTGTCATTGTGCTAAGTCTGCTAAATGACTTGCTACAAAAATAGAGCTTTGTGATTGGTCCGACCAAACCTCGGAGAAGAGCTACTGAGGCCCTATGGTTTGTGATTACACGTGATTAGACTGGCTGAGCAAAACTATTAGCTACTGCTAGGGTATGTTTACATTTCTAGGCTACTTAAAGACAACTGGCATGCATGGATTTCATGATTGGCTGGTTGGCACCAGTTAGTCTAGGGCAGTGGTTGTCAAACTGGGGTACAAGTACCCCTGGGGGTACTTGGATCAATTCAAGGGGGTACACAAAAAAAGAACTTCAGGTCTCACCAACATGAAGTTCAGGTACAAACTATACGTGGACAAAGATCTTGCACTCAAATTGTCCCCAATACAACGCAATTGCTACTACATGGTAGCCTGTATATCAATATGAGTTCACATTTTGTATATGCAGCAATAATAATTCAAAAAATATTAATTATAATAGCAAGCTGTCTATGGTGCAGGGGGTACGTGGTAGGACATAGAATGTCTTAGGGGGTACATGGCAGTTAAAAGTTTGGGAACCACTGGTCTAGGGTTTCAGCCAGAGGTGTAGTGGGGATTTTTTTAGTGAGGGTATTTAATTTTAGTAATGCAGGCCTAATTGCAAAAAAATTTCCATAGTATCACTGCATGATTATGGTCATCCTATAATTTTAAGCTCTCACCAACCAGGCTTAACCACGCTTAATTGATTTCATCTTTGAGTGTCATTCACAGGGGAGAACACAGTGTGTTCTACTCTCTCGCCTTGCCATCCTTTCCTGTCTTCTCTCTTCTTTCTCTCTCTCGTTCTCTTCTTCAAAGCCTTGGAATAATATATTAAAGAAAAAAAAACATGAACCATGAAAAGCAAACGAGGACAGAGTGATGTGCTGACTGATGTATAGTTTGACTCTTTTACAAGTCAGGTTAATGGGGTAGCCACTTCTATTGCTCCCATCCCCCTTTAAGGCACTGATGTGCCCTCAGCTACTTCTGTTGCCCCCCCCCCCCACTACCCCACCCCATCCCTGCCCCTCTCCCTGGCACCCTGCCTGGCTCTGCCTCAGGAATTAATGTGTGCTGAGGTGGGCGGGAGTGTGGGTTGGGGGACTGGCTTTGAAGACCAAGCAGGAACTGCAGGCAACACCCTGCCACTGCAAAACCCTGATTGCTTAGCCAACACTGAACTTAAACAAGAGATATATGTTGAATGGACTTAATCTCAATGGGGACATTAATGATTGTTTCCTGTTAAGAAAATGGTGTTGTACTGAAACCAGGTGTGTGTGTGTGTGTGTGTGTGTGTGTATCACACACATCTGCAGTGCATCTGGCCATTTCACTAAATCATCCCACGGCCTGTTTGATGTGCACTACACATCTTCCCTGAGTATGGAGGACACACACACACACACACACACACACACACACACACTCATATTTTCTGTCATCTCCAGGAATCCCTTTTCCATTTGGCATCTGGCATCCAGCCATCCAGCCAAGTGTTGGAGCACAGGAGAGTGCTCCAGGTGTGCTTAAAACCCCTCTCAGAGGGTTCACTTGCATGAGGAGGCATAGCACTTATATAGGCTGCAGCCAGGTGGGCATATATCAGATAGGCTGAAACAGGAAACAGGTAGTGCATCCCAACTTTTTCACTGGGATGGTAAATCCTTTCAAAGATTTAACTTCTACGTAAAAGTACGTTTTTCAAGAAAGTTAACCCACTGAATTAAAAGAACAATTACACAAAACATGGTAAAACAGAACACATACAGTGCCTCCCCATTCTTCACACACACAATCACTTTCAAAAGAGAGCGATCACCTGAATCCCAATGTCCACCGTAACCTTAAAGGTGACATAGAATGGATGAATGGAGTATTGTACCTTGTTCTCTGTTGTTAAAATAAGGTATTTACCTTTGATTGATCAGAAATCCTCTACAGCCTTTATTAGAACCATGTAATTAGGCTGGGGATTGAAATGGTTCATTTTGGCTAAATGGCAACCACAGGTCAACTATAGTTGATTTCTTGACTATGACTATTTCTATGTGGCAATTTCAAAGATCATGATTTACATACTGTGGAAGGCAACAATATTTCATGAATGTTTGCTCTGCTACAATGCATAGCCTCTCCTAATTCAGTGATTCCAAGGTAATAAAAGACCTGTAAAAGAGAAATCACCGAGTGCTGACTGTAGGAAAAAGAATGAGAAAATTGAATTGAACACAGACCAAATTGGAAACCAACAGCTAACATTAACTGAATCAGGCTTAGGAAAATGAAACTGAAAGTGAATTTCTGTACCCTGTTCATTTAGTGTTAGCTGTCGGTTCGCTATTCAGTCTGTACCAAATTTTCTCATTCTTTTTCCAACTGACAGCACTGTGAACTCAAACAACAGGACTTTCTGTTGATTCACACCAAGATTTAATTGTCATAATTTAGCCAATTGTGAAGTTGATTCAAGATCATTAACTCTTTGAGGGTTCAGGGTTCAGGACTTATGAAGAGCTTATGAGAGGCTTTGGGATTCAGCCATTCTCAGGATGTGATTGAGGAGCAGTGCTCCTTGTAAACCTGCAGGTGGCAGCAATGTTGTGCAGAGAGCTAAAATACAGAGATGGTAAGATTCCTCTGTGTGTGTGTGTGCGCGTGTGTGTGTGTGTGTACGCACAGGCATGCTTGTGTACTGTGTGTGTGTGTGTGTGTGTGTGTGTGTGTGTGTGTGTACGCACAGGCATGCTTGTGTACTGTGTGTGTGTGTGTGTGTGGTGTTCTGTGATTTTTAAGCCCTGAGAGTACAGCAGCTATACACTTGGAAGTATGAAATGGCAGCTATGATTATTAGCCAATGAGTTTTAAAGCTCAATGGCAATGCGCTGGAAATGGACAAATGATGGAACTACAGATATTTCCAGTGAGGCTACAGTGATCAGAGGCAGGGCTAATCATTTGTTTATGTTTGTGTCTCAGCCAATCACTAGCAAACTCATACTCAACTGGGAGAGGGGAGAACTTGGATTCAAGAGACTGAATTATTTAATGAGCTTTATTTTCTCATTGCTAGGCAGTCATATTAGACTAAATATAATTTGTAAGTCATCTCTCTCTCTCTTTCTCTCTCTCTTTCTTTCTCTCTCTCTCTCATATGATTTTATCTTTATCCCATCTGTGTGTCTTTCTGCCTCTATTGTTCTTTACTTGGTCTCCCACAACAAGTCATGGACATTAATTAGTAAGGGAATGTAAGCAGAATGGTCTGTGACTACAACAAAATAGGTAATGGCATAGTTGATGGGGAAAATAGGTAATGAAATAGAAATTGGTACTGGTATAGGTAATGGTACAGAGGACTGATGACAGATGATTGCTGTACTGCTTTGCTGAAGAGGAGGCTAGTCAAGACCCTGGACAGGGTACCAGATTTATGCTAATTTCATCTCTCTAGCTCTCTTCTCTCAGTCTCAATCTGTGTACACACACACACACACAGACACATGGTGATGCATTTGTTGCCTATCGCTTTTCACTCTCACCTCAAAAGTTGAAATGATTTGAAGTTTGTGATGTGTGTGATGTAATGTTGCAGTGGTTGCCAGTGGTTATTTCAGCCGCAGTCACCAAATGTCTCCCAAGCACTTTCATTACACTTGTTTGCTGCTAGTGGCTGTAAACGGGAGCAACACTTCAGTGTCATCCGACCTTTCCGTCCTTTCCTAAAGAATAGTTTTTCAGCCTTTGGCCTTTATTAGGATGCGATTGTGTGAGAGACAGAGAGATGGATTGGGATATGAGAACGATTGCTGTTCAAGTCCAGTTGGCTGGTCCTGATCTCTGAGTGATTTTGATTTTATTCTGCAGCTCAGTTTGGTCACCAGCTTAACACCCAAAACCAAAATCAAGAAACAGTTCACATGTGTAGGTATTCTCCATGCCAGGCTCAATCTCAGATTGAGGTAATCAGTCGCGAAAGCCAGGCTAAGTCAAATCTCAACCTAGATCCCTGCGGACACCTGTTCACTCATGGTGTTGGTTCAGTACCAAGCTGTGCCACAGCATCCCATGTGTCAGTCCTTTCTTTGTTCCTTGTTTGTTTGTCCCCAAGTGCTTTCACCTCTTTCTCCTCCTGCCCTGGCTGTCCCCTCCACTTATCCATCTTCCACATGTTCTCTCATCCCTCTCTTTTTCAGTAATACACTCCCCTCCTCTCGGCTGCAGAGAATGTGACAGAAAACACCCCATAATATTGGCGGCCAGACGACCGGCCCCTCGCTGGGTTATTGTGACTCATCACCTCAGCGGCGAGGTCTCACCCTCAGGCCATTAGTCTCAGATGTCGATAAGCAGCACAGCAGCACGGGGCTCATCAGGGTGAGATCCTTCTCACATAGAGATGCTGCGATCCATCCTCACTATCAGTGCTCTCTCTACAGCAGCAGCTCCTCTGGTCATCTCTGAGTAGATGCCTGCTACTGTCAGCAAGAACATTGTTGTTGTCGAAGGGAAATGATGGCATTCTCCCACCTGGGATGGGCATAGTGCAAATGTGTAAGCACAGGATGTACCTGACAAAGACTATACAGGTTGAAATGTTGCACCATTTACTTGTCACTTTTTTTTGGGAGCAGAGAAAACAGTGTGTGGGTTTTCGTCTGAACCTGGGGCCATATTGTTATGTGTTTTCATTAGGGGTGACCTGCTAATGCTACTACAGATGTAATCATATCAAGCAGCTGGTTATCATTAAAGCTGAGATTGTTCTTTTTTTTCATGCCTCTGACAAGGCAACATGAACAGGACTGCAGATATGCAAATATGCAGACACACAAGTGTTTGTATACCCCAGTAATGGCACAGCACAACCTTTTGGTCTTTAACATTATATCCTGAAGCCTCCTCGGTTTGGTTGCTCCATACTAGAAATATTTTTTGTCCCTCAGTACCAAAATAATACTTGTCCTAATACTCACGTTTTCTGAACATTTCATCCAAATCCGTGCAGTACTTTTCCAGTTATTTTGTACACAGACAGACAGACAAACAGACTGACAAACAAACGCCAATGAAAACATAACCTCCTTGCCGGAGGTAAAAAAGTACTTAACTTCCACACTGCAGAGTACTGCAGCACATAATATATCCAGACTATTATTACAGTAAATGCAGTAGTTTGGACACAAAAAACTAGGTAACACTTTACTTAAAGTCTTTATCCAATAAGCATGATGAACACATTCATAAAGGGTTTTAATGCACTCGTGAAGTCTTATAACTTAATGCCATTAGTGTTCATAACTGTTTATACATTCTCATAACTGTACTTAGAAGGCATTGTACTGTTATAAGCCTTTACAACTTAAAGTGTCACAAAGCATTATAAAGCTTGAATTTGTTAATTGTCTTTTGAAATGCCTGATTGCTCATGCCAAATAATGAAGAGTTACAAGCGGTCAGTGTATACTTTAAGTACAGTGAAATTAACACATAACTGCTCATGAAGATCAATAAGGCACCATTACAGACACTAAGTGAAGTGGTATGTTTCCCTAGTGTCAAAAGGCCTTATAAGCTTATAATGCTTTGTGACGCTTCAAACTGTAAGGGCGTATATGATAACATTATAACGCCTTATGAGAACGGTCATGAGAATGTATAAATAGTTTTGAATACTAATCATTAGTTATAAGGTTTTATGAATGCATTATAACCCTTTATGAATGCATTTATAATACGTTATGAATACTAGGTTCAATGTACTGCATTTTACGGCACAAGTAGAACAGTAAAACAGTAGGGTTTTTTTTTGTAGGGCTTAGCTTGGAAATATGACAGTTCCCTTTTAAAGAAGAAAGAGAGTGTGACTCAGTCAATAGCCCTGTTGCTCAAGTCTGACAGAACCAGTTTTTTTATATATACAATTAAGGCCAAATAGCGAACCAGCAGCTGACATTAACTAAATGAGCTGTGAATTTCTGTGACCCATTTGATTAGTGTCAGGTGACGTTTCACTCTTCGGTCTATGTTGTATTATATTTTCTCATTCTTTTTTCGATCGCCAGCACTCGGTGAGTTCAAACAACTGGGCTAACAACTGGGCTTGATTCACACCGTATTTCTCTTTTAAGGGGGCCTTCAGACCGACACGCTTTTTTAACCTCCAGGCAGTCGAATTCAGTTGTTTCCCTATGGAACGATGCGACATGACCGTTGGTACGCGCCTTGCGTTGAATATGAGCGAGGCGCAGCATGAGAAAAAAGCAAGGCACCTAAAAAGATACTCAAAGTTAAAAATAGTTCAACTTTTGAGGTTGCGTTTTCTTCAACAATGGGTCGTTACTTAGCTGCTAGTCATAGCCAAATCTATGCTGTCATAGCAACGAGATGCGCATAGTCAATTTCAGCCTTGCATGTTTTTGTCGCTCACTACTGTAGAACACTCGCGGTTTTGGAGGTGAAACTCGTGTTCGATCTGTACAGCGCCTTGGCAGTGCAGCATAGTCTGTTGCAAACTCCAGTCTCAGTGCATTCCCATAATTGAAGCCCTGTGTGACGCCTCCACAGGAAGTCCTTTAAGAGTGACAGCAAACTCACCAACTACTGGATGTGCACCCGAGTTAGGCTTTTGTTTGCCTGCCAGCCCGGGCAAAATGAAATTGAATGAGAAATGAAACGTGTTTGTTTTTTTCCCAGTTGAGTACGTGTTGACTGATGTGAAAATGAGTGCCTAGGTAACTCAAAGTTATTCAAGGGCTCTCAGGCACACCCTTGATGGAGGAAGGGATGGGGGATAACCAGTCCTCCGTCACTCATCACTGATGTGTCACATGCTGGGAGTGGTGGGTGTGATGGCAGAGCCATCCCTCCATGGCAATCTCTCATCCCTTTGTACTCCATTTCCTGTTTGCCTGTTGATCATTCCTTTTGTGGAGGCAAGAGTGAGGTCAGAGTGAGGTCAGATGAATCTGCAATTATACCCTTGTGCTCAACCAGTGCAGAAGACTGTTATTTAGACTTGCTTGCTTACACCCCTTCAATGTGTGTGTATGTGTGTGTGTTGTGTGCGTGCATCTGTGTGTCTGTGAATTCTCTGGTTGGGTCAAGTGATTGCACCACAACTAATATTTGTGAGACACTGAGGAAGGACCTGTCATCTCCATTTATTACAGCGCCAGTGTGACATTTGGAAGATTATGTGCCAAACTCGGCCTCACATCTGACAGAAATGGCTAATACTTTGTGACATGAACAAGCATGTAAGGAAAAGTGTAATTACCACTAGTGCAGTCTCTGTGCTGTAGCAGTGAAGAAGTGGCTGAAAGTATGCTACTGTTCAAGGTGTGAGGCTTGAAGCATATTTTGTCTAAATCCGTAGTCAAATACTACTGTTTCCCCTGCACGCTCAAAGACTTAAAGGAGAAATCCATTGTAAATCAATCCATAGCCCTGTTGTTCGAGGTCACTGAGTGCTGTTGGAATAAAAAAAGAACCAGAAAATTTGATACAACATAGACCAAGTAGCGGATCAACAGCTAACACTAACTGAATGGGGCACAGCAACTCACTTTCGGTTTCATTTTCCTATGCCCCATTCAGTTAGTGGTAGCTGTCGGTCTGCTATTCACTATTCAACTGGATTTCCCCTTTAACTGGCATGGATCAGCATCATGATTGGCTGGTTTGTGTTAGTTAAGCCTTTGAGGGTTCAGGGCTTCAGGGTTCAGTGTTACAGAGGCCATTGGGATTCAGCCTTTTAGAGTAACATACCCAAAAGCTGTCTGGCTGCAAATGACCAGAGACCACTTCTTGCTGGCCTGGCACTAAGGCACAAAGTGTCAATCCTGATGTTCCCCTAACCCCTAAATCCTCAAAGATCTAACTGGCATGAGTCAGCAAATCACGATATGGATTCATGTCAGTTAAGTCTTTAACAGGATTCCAGACTTGTAGGCCTAATATCTGTTGCCCTTTTATGAATGACTTTGCCGTCAGCTATATAAACGTGATTTAGAAATCTTTTCACTCATAATCTGCCACTGTTGTTTATGGCTCAGGACTTCTGGGTAAAACGTTCCCCCCTGGTTGGCCACCGTTAATATTATTCTACTCTCGATTCCTCACTGATGGTATCCCTGTTATAGAGATTTCAACTGTAAAAGCTGAACAGAAGTTTTTGCTGTAGTGTCTGACTCAACCAGAAAGCATTGACACGTAAACGCATTGGCAGTTTACAAGCTCTACAAATGAAGGGATGTTCAAAAAAAAAAAAAAAAGCATTTTGAGTGTTTTTTAAATGACGCCAATGTCAATCTTATAAGGCCAACATGTCTTACTAGTCGGAGATGGGGGGGGGGGCACTGGGACTTAGCCATCTTTCATCTGTGTTGTCCAGTCAATTATCAGACCTTTGTCAAAGAACAGGTAGTGACTTAGGGACTTCATTTGCTTTGTTTGTGATGTCACAGCGGCCTGTGTCTACGGCCTTCAAACAATGACTAATTTTCTCTCTCTGACAAGAGCTGAATAAGAAAAGGGCTATTTGGCGTCACTATTACATGCTTTGAGGAACCAGGCTCACCTATTGTAATTCAACAAAGCTCCAACGTGGATAATTAGAAGCTCCCATTAACTGTGTTTTTTTTCCTCTATAACTAATCATGCTGTGTGACTTCATATGAGAGACTGCATGCTTTGGTATGAAAAGAAATAGGCTAACTCTGCCTGAAAAAGGCTATAATTGATGTCCAGTGTAGTGATTTGCCACTGAGGCATTCAGAAAGGCAGGAGACAAAGAGTTACTTGAGGTGATGTGTCCTGCAGTTGAAACGTCTCACCATCTTTCAGTTCAGTCATGCAAATCCGATTATTAAGAACGTTTTCCTCTCATGAATGGAACCTAATTTGTTGAGAAGCCCACTGCTGAGACATTTTAAAATGCCAGCCAACATCCCCACACCCCACCTTCACACACACACACAGAGTTGTGATTCCGTATTTGCCCCACACTAGATGCTCTGTTTGGCAGTCAACACCCATACAGTGCTGAAATGAGGCCATTTAAACAGACAAGTGGAAAAGCTCTCATCTGTAGTGGAGAAGAAAAAGAGAACAAACGCATGAAGTCTTTTTTTCACCAGACTGTGAAATAATCCCATTTTTTTCCGTTAAATGATAAAAGCAACGTAATAGAAAAGTTTCCCCCCTTTTTTTCAACAGCAATAAGAAAGGGTTCAGAGAAGAATGAAAGGTTGATAAGAGAAGCCCTTTAAGGTTTGTTTAATTAGCTGCTCTCGTGAATCTGACAGAGGAGACAGAGGAAATAATAACTGGAGGATATCTCAGGCACCTGCCCAGATGCAGTCCTCAGCGTCTGGCTCATAGAACCTCCCACCCCCATACACACACACACACACTCATCCATCATTCACAAAGACACACACAAATCCACCACGCACAGACACACACACACACAATTCCTCAAATACACGTACACACAATTCACCTCAACCACATACAAGCCGACATCTGTTTGTATACTATTTAACTGAGTTGTGTACACGTGTACTCTTCATTATAGCAAGTCGGAGAGATCAGTGCTGATTGCAGAGCAATGCTGTGCAGTCAGTTTTCAGTTTGTCCTCATTGACAGCGTAAGATAAGACATGATTGCATCCCTGCCGGTGTTTCTAAATGATTTCCACCTTAACATCCACCTGCAGATGCAGGTCTGGGAATGCCTGTGTGTTGCAGATGCATTCATTTATTGGCAGGTGATCTCTCACACAGATGTCCAATGCTGCCAGTGAACTCACTGGGCTCTAACATTCACCGCCAGACCATCACTAATTTATCATCCCCAACCAGAAAACAACTTTCAGAAGGGTCATTAATATGCATGTCACTGAAATAGAAATGGTTCCGCTCCACATGATAATTACACTGAAACTCATTTCACATTTGTTGCACATTTGTTTGAATGGACTTGAAAATAGAGTTGGTTGTTTTTGTTTTCCCAGCTGTGGGATTTTTGTGTGGATTGGTGCTTGTGTGTTTGAGTGTGTGTGTGTGTGTGAGTGTCTTCCATTTTATCGCCATCTGCCGCGCTCTCTCGGTATATTTAGGTGACATACTCATGTTTGATGCTCTCACGCAACACTTGTGCAATTTCCCCTACACTAATTCCCATGCAGAAATGGCATGAGTTGTCAGGATGGTGAATGAGACAGTTTTTTATGTATATGTGCGTGTGTGTGTGTGGGTTTGGCACGGGGGCGGGGGATCTTGTTCTTAGTCAGTGTTCATGTTTGGGTTAGTTTTGAGTTGTAGTTAGTTAGATTGTACAGTTATATTTTCTATGTGTTTGTGTGTGTGTGTGCACATGCGTGAATAGAAGAAGAAGTGCGTGTGTGTGTGTTTGTGTGTGTATGTGTGTGTGTGTGCATGTACAGTATGTGTGTGCTGTGTGTGAGAGAGCAAAAAAGAGCGATTTTTGGCTACTCACAAATTGAATTCGGCAGAGAACAAAGCGAGGACTTGGAGCAGCGCTGACAGATGGAGACAGGAGAGTGCATCTGTGTGTGTGTGCGTGTGTGTGTGTGTGTGTGTGTGTGTGTGTGGAGACAAGAGAGTGCTTACAGTAATTAAGATGTGTGGATGAATGCTCTTCTCTGTCCTGCTGCTCCCCTCATCCCAAGCCATTTCCCCTCCAGCCCTGGAAACTCTGCCAAGAGCTCAGCTCTGTTGTCTCCAGTGCGCAGACCACACCTGTGTTTGTGTTGCTGTGGTGTTGTGTTTATGTTGTTGTGGTTGTTTTTAGGTGATGTTCACACTAACATCCATGGAGGCATTCCAACTAGGTGGGTGAGTGACAAGTTGGTAAGTTGACCCAGAGGTCATGGTAAATCTGATAATAGAAGCAGCAAAGGGCATCATTCTCTTCACTAAATAAAACCAAAGGGTCCTCTATTAGGAGGTTTACGACTTCCTCTAGTTTAACTTACCCAGGTTTGCCACTTTATCACGTACTTGGAACAACCCCATGGTCCTCAAATTCAGTAGTTTTATACTTGACTGTTATGGCACGCCATCCGTTTATGTTAGTGAGGCACAGTAAGAAAGAATGTGAATCTTCTAAAAACATGAGATAACAGGTAGGAGTAGATCACTAGCTCAGTTTTGAGGCTGATTTAATGGCATCATACCTAAACAACAACATAGCAGCAACATCCCCGTCTATTAGTCTTGTGGTGCTTTTAAAGGTCTTGGGTGCAGTGTGATGTTACTATGGTGTTTAGGAAGCCACATTAAATGTCCTAGGGGCTACACTGTACATACACCATGGAGAGATAAAGATGAAGTGGATGGAAGAGGAGAGGAGTACAAGAAAATAGTATCCTTCAGCAAGAAACAGAGGGCAGATTAGGAGTTTTACAGGACACTTATAAGGACATTGTTGTCTTTCCTACTCTCGGCTTTCACCTTTGGAAAAAAGTTTCACACTAATTAAGATTCACAAATGTCATGCAGACAACGCTTAAGACATTCTTTCACACAGAGAAGGTCAACCAAAAAATGGTTCTAGATGTTTGCTTAGAGAGATCTCAAACAAAGTTTATCTTATAAACTGTTTATAGTCTACCTATAAAACTACCAAGGGTAGACGTGCTCTTCATTGCAATTACAGCCCTCAAGGAGTCTGTGCTTGGCTGTCAGTAACCAGCTACAAATGCACAGTCACAACTGCTACAGAGGCACTAGGCAATGCTGTGTATTGTATCTTGTGTATTATATTAATTATGATTTTTTGTATCAGGTTCAGTTAAAGGGGCGTGCATAAGTCTATGCAATCCAAAATCAGATGTTTGTTCTTGTTTGGGCTAGAAGTCAATGGAAATGATTAGGACATACAGCATGTGATGAATTAGTAGGCTTAGACCTCTTACCGGACCTTCATTCATTCGGTGCCCTGTTTTCTGGCAGTTGTACACTAAAGAGGGGTATGATTTGGGTATTGATGATGATCTTAACTCCTCTACATAAGAATGGAGTGTACGCCTGAGCTGCTGTATCTTCCCTCTGTCTGTGTACATTGCATCATTAGATTGGTGATATCATTAATGATCTCATTTGCTGCCTAAACAGTGTGCTAATTAGGAGCAGCTGCTTTAGTGACTATATGGAACAATTTAAAGGGAGCCTCACCTCACCTCAGGCTCCAAGAGAGAGGGCTCATGTTCAGAAGAGCTCGGCTGTCTGGAGTGTTTGCCATGACTTCATACCCTAGATGTGCCTTGATGATAGAACAGAAAGATCCAGTTATTTCAGATACATAGGAGAGGAGTTAAACACCTTGTTCTAAAGGAGATGTCTCACTGGGGCCAATTAACAGCCAGGCCCATTGGACCCAACACAATGCAGGAAGCAGTAACCATGCACAGTGGGTTGGGGGCAAACGTAAAGGCCCTCATTCACAAACAGCCATGACATGACAATCCTGCCCAGGAGAAGATATTACTACTTAAAACACCTCACAACCCGTCTCACAGAAATAAATAATAAATACTGAGTACTGACAGTCATAAAGAAATGTACATTTCTGTATGAATGTGTGTTAAAACATACATTCATACATTCAAACATAAAAAAAGTTCTTACTGAGTTCTGATCTGTTTCTCTTAAACCCCCATTAGGAGAAAAAGAATTGCAGAAGAGAAATTTTAAAAGGATTCCTGGTGGTAAGACGGTAAAATTGTATAATTTTTTGCCAACATGCCTTACTAGTCAGGGATTCTGAAATTGGACTTATTTGAGCACAGAGAATAGACATGAAGAAGTATGAGACAATTACTGGATGTTGCTGAATTCTAATTAGCTTTTTCTGAACCCCCTTTAGAAAGACACACAATTGAGCTCAGTTTAAGATCCGATTGGTTTCTGAACAACGACAACCCATCACATTTATACAGTTCCTTTCTTCGTTTTCTACACAAAGTGCTTGATAGTGGAGGAGGGCCTTTGTTCTGAAGACAAAGATAAGTCTGTTGTTAGAAGAAACATTTTTCAGAGCCAAAGCAAGAAAAACAAAATCTCAAACAATTCCAAAAGTACCAACAGAGAGCACCCTTTTTGAGCATTTCTGTTCTGTTCCATCAAACGCTCACTGCCAAGTGTTACATTGAATTAGGCCCACGGCTCAGCAGTGGTGTCTGGCATCACCCTCCCCCTAACATGCACGATGGGCGCCAAGCAAAATAGGAAATTTGTTTGGAAGTTTGAAAACTCTGAGCGCTGTGAAAAAATCTATTCCCTGCAGTAGAATAGTACAACATATCCATATCCACATATCTATGCACTTAAAGCAACACTATGGAGTTTTTGATGTAAAATTAGTGGGCTAGCTGCCTAAAAGGTACAAACAACCTTCCAAACGCAGTGCTGACGGAAGGGACGATAATGATGACAGGTTGAGCATAGAGGAGTTTGGTGCTGATTGGGAAACGGTGATGTCATACATGGATGATTCATTTGTCCTGAAAACAGATACCCTGTAGATTAGAGGCCTGACTGTGTTAGGTGCTAGTAAAAGCCGCCTGTAAATGTCAGATGCATTTGTTATCTTGACCTCAACTTCTCATTCATTCTCTTCAGTGACATGAAATCAACTAATTGCCACTTACACTGCAATGGACTCCTCATAACTTCTTGAGAGTCCTTGGGCTGCTCAGGTCAGTCCTCCCTGAAGAGTGGTGATCCATGGTCCCTCGTGAGGCGCTGACCTTACCTGTCAGAAAGATAGATGACACAAGACAGATTGATAATGGTTTACTTGTTCATGAAGCAGTCATTAATGGCTAATTAGCCTCTAAGTGGACTTTTATTTAAAACACACACACACACACACACACACATTTACACTCCTCAAGGTCCCCTTATGTTCTCTCCTCTTTCTTCAGCTCCTATAGTTTGAGTTTTACATGCAGTGTGCAATCATCTCCGCTGCTTGTCTGAACATGTTCTTTGGGGACAGGGGGGTTGAACATTGCTCTCCCACGCCCAGTACGCCTTCAGTTACTCTGTGTGTGTGTGTGTGAGTGTGTGTGTGTGTGTGTTTCTGTGTCACAGAAGCGTAAAATGCCGTGGCCTAATTTTCCTCACAGGATCAAAAGAGTACACAGTATATATACTTACAGTATACTTATCATGTGGCCTACATCCCCTTTTGAACTTTAGCTGCACTTGTGTGTACATTTAAATGAATTGAATTGGCCCTGTGTTGACTCACAACATGAGCTCTGGCCACTCAACAGATAGTCAATACAACATTGATTCTGAGTAGGACTACAATTAACAGACCCAGAATGTAAGACACTGTGTTTAGCCCCCTGTGTACAGTGTACTGATTTTCTAAATAAAAATTTTGAAACTGCACAGATGCAATTCATTTAGATTAGACACCACCAAGACCTACAGGGTAGCACAACCAATTTACCACTGACTCTTTGATCTGTTTCATCTTTTGGAATTAAGTCCTTGTACCGGGGGACTGTTTTTCGATGAAGTGAGAATACTGATCTGGGTAACTACTGAACTGCTGAACTCTAAAGCTGACACTTCAGAAATGACAGGTGCTCTGTGCAGTGTCGGCGGTTACTCCTCATATTACCTGTGGTCACCAGTACAATTGGTAACCTAGGTCTCAGATTCAGACCAGAGGTAGCCTGGCCTTGCCTTCCTAGCACCTCTGCTTGGTTATCATCTCCCTACAGTGCTAGTCTGGATTTGATCCCATTGAGCTTGTTGTCTCAGGAGACATTTTAACCTGTCCAATTAGCCAACAGAGGGAGGCATTGTGAATGCAGAGCTAGAATGCTACCAGTCAAAGCAAGCTATCAGTCAGGGACTGATTCAATCTTTTAAAACTTAAACACCTCAAACAAGCAATCAAATCTCACTACCAAATGTCCAGACCCTCTGTATAAAATGAAAGTGTAGAACAAGAGTCTGGTGTTATTACCAGGCTAGGCTAGAGGTTATGGGGAGGTATGTGCCTCAGATCCAGGCCTGAGGTGATTTGGAGTTACAGGTCTCTTATCCAGGCCAGAGGTGATTGGGAATTTGCTACAAGGCTGCATTCTAGATGATCACTCAGCATTCTTTCTCAGAGTTCCTTCCTGCTTCTGTGGGTTTACTGCTGAGTGATCACTGGCGCTAATGAGACTAGAGGATCAATATGGTGGACTGAGTGTGTTTGTGTGTGTGTGTGTGTGTGTGTGTTTCCCTTTGTGTTTTATGTATTATTTATGTGTATTGAAAACAAATTGAGTGAGTGTATGTGTCTGTCTGTGTGTGCGTGGATGTTTGCATACATGTGTGTTTATGTGGGTGTGTGTCTGTTTGTGTATTTGTGTGTGTGTATGTGTGTGTGTATGCGTATGTGCATCTACGTGTGTGTGTGCACCCATGTGTGTGTATGTGTGTGTGTGTGTAAAAACTCCATCATTATAATGGGAGGCTAAAGCTGTATTCTCTGAATGCGGAGTGATTCTCTGAATGCTGAGTGATATTTTTTGGTGTCCTCAATGAGTTTACGTCAGCATCACACCTAAATATCAGGCAGACATGACCCTTCTTCACCATCCATACAACTCTTATCTCTCCCACCACATCTTTCCTTTTCTCATTTACCCAAATGACGTTACATTTGAATAATTATTCTTTATATTTTTATTGCATAATGAAATGACCAATTATGACAGGAAATTATTCAGATTATACAGTAAATTAAGTAATTTGTTGTGTAAATCAATGTGTAAATGTGTAAAGTAAATTGATGTGAGATTATAATTTAGGTGAAAGACAGGGAGAGTAAGCTTCACTGTGCATACAAACCACACAGATACTCACACAGACGTAAGGACAGCAGAACACTGAAGCACGTCTGTATGAGTAAATGGCATACATACTGCAGTCTTCTTTCTCCGTCTTTCAACTGAGTAAACATTTGGCCAGCACTCTAAAAGTAAAGAGAGCTACCAAAGTATAGCCTGCTCTTACCCTTATGGACTTTAAAGATACTAATTTGGAAAATTCAGTCGTTTACAAGAGCAACACACTGCAGTAGAAAACTTGTTACTTTCCTCATTGTGTGTGGTGGCTGCTTTTAAAATTCCACTCAGATGTGTTTTGTTTATTTCTGTTGCGTGAACAATGAGCATGGCCTCGGGGTGCTCTGGTCAGAGCCCAAATTGCTGTGGTGATGACCTGTCTGCTGTTGGTTGTCAGAGTCTGGCTCTGATTGGAGCTGATCAGGAGGTTGCAGACTCATTAGTGCAGAGGAGGGACTCCTGAACACAGGGTGTATCTGATTCAAGGCCACCATCACTCTCCTGGATGTGGACTCTTTGTGTGTCTCTGTGTGTGTGTTCTGTGTGTGTCTGTGTGTGTGTATGTCTCTCTGTGTGTGTCTGTGTGTGTGTGTCTGTGTGTGTGTGTGTGGTGTGTGGTGTGTGTCTGTGTGTGTGTGTCTGTCTGTGGTGTGTGTGTGTGTGGTGTGTGTGTGTGTGTGTGTGTGTGTGTGTGTGTGCGCCTCTGAGCAAACAGCCAAATGCCCCTCTGTGTCTGCAATTATAGGTAGCTTGCATGTTTTGAAAGACGGTGCCATCTCTATCCTTAATAATGCGTTTGACTACAGACAGTGTGCAGCTATTTAGTCAGCTATTTAGTCCTGCTATTTATTCATTAAGTACTAACACATTGTTTGTATTGGAAAATGAAACAGGCTCTTTGTGACTACTTGGATGCTGTGTTGTTTTAATCAGTATTAGTCATTCCAAATAAATAATCAAGTGTGTGTGTGTGTGTGTGTGTGTGTGTGTTGTTGTTTATTTGTTTGGCTGTCCCTTTTTAAAGCCAGTTGAGTTTAGATAAATTGAGCTTTTAATGTAATTAATTTATGTTATTATTCTTCTTCTGCAGTATTTTATAGTATTATTTTTCATGTCATGATTCCTTTTAAGAACTATTAAAAACTGTTTTAAAAATTCTGCCATCTTTGTATGACCTAACGATAAGCTCTGTTGCCCTGTTGTGAATTTAGATTTATCCTTTGGATTTGAACTGTCCCTCTGCACTGAATTAAAACTGAATCAGAAGCAATCAGCGCACGATCCGAGAGTATACAGACACACGTAGCGTCACAATTGTGTTAACCTTTATGCTCATCTCATTATGCAATCATATTACACACTGAATACTCAATTGCACTGATGTCCGTGCTTTATATTGACACTGACAGACAAGGTTAGGGTGATTGTGGGCTTTCTAATAAGGGCCACTGACAAGCATGACTGATGAAGCTCGAGAGAGGACTGAATGGGTTTCAAAGGGGCTTTGAGGGTCTTTCTCTGACTGCAAAAATGCTAAAAACTAAAAGTTTTAAGTGTGCAGTGTATGTGTAGGGTGTGTAAAGTGTGTAGTGTGTGTGTTTGTGCGGAGTGTGTGGAGTGTATAATGCCCACTACATGTGTAGTCTTTAAAATCATCACGATGACTGATTTTGTGTTATTAATGCTTCTCTATTCTCACAGGTATTAATTAGGCAGAGCAGTGGGAGAGTAGCTCTGTTTGCGTTGCCTTTGCTCAGTGCAGTCCTGTAGTGGAGCAACACTGCTGCAGCTAATTAACTGACCTTCACCTGTGCAGAGAATACGTATGTGTGAAATCACAGATGTCTGGGCTGCCTGTGGCATTTCATGCTTCTCCTCTCTCTCTCTCTCTCTCTCTCTCTCTGTGTGTGTGTGTGTGTGTGAGTGTGTGATGTAATCTGGCTGCGTTTGCTTCAGTGAAGGAGTACAACTGATTGGATTCTTTCATTTTTCTCTTTCTTGTGTGAGGTGTGTGTATTTAGTGTGTGTGTGTGTGTGTGTGTGTATGTGATAGAAAATGAAAATGGAGAGACAGACAGACAGAGGTAGAGAGTTTGTGTGTGTGTGTGTGCGCACGCGTTTGTGTGTATGTCTGTCTGTGTGTTTTTGTGTGTGTGTTGCATTTGGCTGAAAATGTAAACCAGCCTTTTGGCGAGTGTTGACATGACTGAAGCCCTCAATAAATCTCGCCACCTTTGTCAACCAAACTTAATCATCTGATAGACTGAGATTTGCACTGCATATTTGAACTCCCTTTCAGGCAGATCACAAAGCCCTGGCGTGCTAACTTTAGATTCAGATATGCACTGTAATTTATCATTTGTGAATGATAAGTTACATAATAAAACAATAACAAACAATATAGTGTCTGCAAAGAACCAGTAAACATAAACCAAAACATAGTATCTGATTTATTGAACATTATTATATATCGCAAACAAAATATGCCTATGAATTATGTTAATATGCTAACACTAGCCTGTGAATCCCCACTGACCCTGGCTAAGAGTTTGCAGAGGTACATGACAGAGATAATTAATTGCCCCCTCATTTAATTTTTCCCACACATACTTAATAACAAAATTCCATTCACACACAGCCTCCTCCTCCTCCTCCTCCTCCTTCAGTGAGTCTGTATGAATAATAAAAACAGTTCATCTTTTTCTTTAATTAAATAGCAGCCCCAGGTCGCTCCGTGATCTGGGAGTGGGGCCGCTGATGTACACAAACAAACCCAATTAACTCCAATCCTCGTTGAGCCTCCTGCTTTCAGTCTCTCATCCCAGGCCTCCACCAGGGAGGAGAGGGGATTTGGAGGAGAGCAGGGTTGGGCGGGTGATGTGGTGGCAGGATGAAGGGGGTTTTGTATCACGTCTGCTTTGTTTGAAAAACAACAAAATGGCTCCTTGCACAGCATGGAGCCCATTTTAGCCAACAGGGGGACAGAAACACAGGTAGTCCCATTATGGCCATCCTAACAACTGTGCAAACAATAGTCCCCCACTACAGGAGGATGAAAGTGTCTTAGTGCGTGATGAGAATGCTCCATATCCGAGTGGTTGGGGGAGTAAAGGTAAGCATGGCGTGAGGAAAGAATAAGAGCGCTTGGTGTCGGTTCAGCAGAATTACATTTGAAAACCCTCCTACCATTGTCACGTGTTCATGTACCTAAGACAAACTTGAGGTTATCAACAGATTTCCCCTCCCCTGTTGCAAGTTATGAGTTGTGTAGTGTGTACTGATGATGTGCTCATGTTGCTGAGGTGTTCCTCTTCTCTCCTCATGTTATGCTGTAATTTTTTTTTTCATCCCTGTCTTCCCGTCCTGTCTATCTCTGTGATTGTGTATGTATTTGTGTATGGGCGGCATGATGGCCTATGTCCATTTCGCTGTTACTTATGTGATAGTGACAATCAATTGAGCCCAATCCAATCCAATTTATAATTTTAATAGAATAGAATGTTTAAGAACTTTGTATAATTATAGATAATCTGGGATGATATCCAAATATTTAATTTACATGAATAAAACTTCATCAACAGCATTTACCATACATTTCAATAGCTCTTCATGTTAAGCTATGCTGTCACTAATATAAGATGTTGCAACCATGGCGTAAAGCATGTCTGTATTTCATGGTAGAAACAGAAGATTATGCAAATTGCTTGGTATAATGTGGGGTTGCTTCTGTGATTTTTTGGCAATAGTTTGGTGGCATAGAAAGCACAATTTGGAGTGTTTCAAGAGAGTTCAATTAGCTGGTTACATCTTAATGTAGTGTAAGTAGTTTGGGACAAAATAGAACATTCAAGGATTGTTCTTATTTTTATTGTTTAAACAGTCTATATTCTGATGACTTCTGATAGGCCCACACTAGCCCACTGAGGTCCACACTAGCCCACTGAGGTTCACTGAGGTCCACACTAGCCCACTGAGGTCCACACTAGCCCACACTAGCCCACTGAGGTCCACACTAGCCCACACTTGCCCACTGAGGCCCACACTACCCACTGAGGCCAAAACTAGCCCACACTAGCCCATTGAGACCCACACTAGTCCACTGAGGTCCAGACTAGCCCACTGATGTCCACACTAAACCACTGAGGCACACAGTAGCCCAATGAGGTCTACACTAGCCCACTGAGGTTCACTGAGGTCCACACTAGCCCACTGAGGCCCACACTAGCCCAATGAGGTCTTCACTAGCCCACTGAGGCTCACTGAGGTCCACACTAGCCCGCTGAGGCCACACTAGCCCAATGAGGTCTTCACTAGCCCACTGAGGCTCACTGAGGTCCACACTAGCCCACTGAGGTCCACACTAGCTCACTGAGGTCCATACTAGGCCACTGAGGCCCACACTAGCCCACTGAGGTCCACACTAGCCCACTGACGTCCAGACTAACCCAATGAGGCCCCCACTAGCCCACTGAGGTTCACTGAGGTCACACTAGCCCACTGAGGTCCACACTAGCCCACTGAGGCCCACACTAGTCCACTGAGACCAGCACTAGTCAACTGAAGCCAAAACTAACCCATTGAGACCAACACTAATCCACTGAGGCTCACACTAGTTTGTTGCACCAACCATAAGGTGACCTTGTGTCCCAGCTGTCAGCTGTTTTGTCTGCCTTTTTAGTTTTGTTCCGGTAAATTGGTGAGAACAGAAGCTCAAGCGCACATTTAGATGTACTCTGATCTGATGTCAGTTTTCAAAACTTTGACATTAAACCCTTCTCTCTGGTGAAAGGCGCTGACTATTCTCGTCATCCCTCTTCTGATTAAACCTAAAGTCTCTCGGCAGACGCCCTGTCAGTGAGGTTGGAATCTGCGAAGGCTTGCGCCTGACGTGTGAGCATGAGTTGGCGATGTCTTCAGAGAGGGGAGAGACGGAGAGTTCTGCTGTGTTTTTTGAGTCATCAGGCAGCAGAGCCAAGGCTCTTCTCCCTCCCAAGCTCTTAAAAATGAAACACCAAAATGAATCTTTTAAAAATGTCAGAATCTTTGCTGCAGAATTAATCTTCACACTGTGAGTTGGTTGGTGCTCCTCCCTACCACTCTCTCTCTCTCTCTGTCTCTCTCTTTCCTTCCCTGTTGTTTTTTATTACTTCTCTCCTCTGCAATGCCATCCCTCTTTCATTTCCTACCCTCCTACATACACTCATCTTTTTTCCAGGCCCCTACTAAATTCCCTCCATCCATCTGATTGTTCTCCCCTCCTCACTGGTGCCTGTTGTCTCTCCACCTCTGCCCTGTCTATCTCACATCTGCTCTCCAGTTTTATTTTGTGTTTTCTCCTGTTAGATTCTTCTCTCCTCTCCTCTCCTCTCTCCTCTCCTTATTTGTGCCTGTTGTCTCTCCATCTCTCCTCTGCCTATCTCACATCTGCTCTTCTCTACTTTTATTTAATTTTTTCTTCTGTTAGACTCTTCACTCCTCTCCTAAGCACACTCTCTGTTTTCTTCCTCCAACCCCTCTGTCTTTCTACACTCTTTCCAATCTTCTCTTCTCTGCCGCCTCTCCACCTTTTCTCTGTGTATTTCACATCTTATTCTCTCTGGTTTTATTCCTTTCTCCTGTGAGACTCTCCACTCCTCTCCTAAGCACATTCTTTTTCTTCCTTTTTCTTCCTCTTCTTCTTCCCCTCTGACTTTCTACACTCTATCCACTCCTCTCCTCTACAATTCTGTCTGTAATGATCACAGATCAGTTGAGTGAGCAGACCTCTCTCTCTCCTCTCTCTCTCTCTCTCTCTCTCTCTCTCTCCTCAAGGCGGCATCGGGTTTTCCCTGTGACTGCATTAGACAATGCAGCAGAAACTGATAATTAGCGGGAACCATGTCTCTGGTGTGATGTGTTATGAAAGATTAATGAATATCTGGAGGAGGATGAATCGAGAGGCCCTGTGGGAATCTCTCTGGTTTCCCTTAGCCTATACACTCATGCACTTCCCTGACTACTTCTGTTGCCATCATGAACATACACACACACACACACACACACTCACACTCACTCAGGCTCTCTCTCTCTCTCTCTCTCTCTCTCTCTCTCTCTCTCTCTCACACACACACACACACACACACTCACACTCACTCAGGCTCTCTCTCTCTCTCTCTCTTTCTCTCTCTCTCGCACACACACGCACACACACACACACACACACACCCACACACTCAGGCTTACACTCATCAATGTAAACACACCTTGATTCCCCCAGGGAAAATGCTCTCGTTTACCAAGGCAGGCTAATTAGACACGGCCTTATATCTTTATGGGTTTGTGATTGGGAAATTAGCATCCGGCTGGAAAGCAAAGAGAAAAAAGTTCTCTGTTTGGGTTGATTACATTTGAGAAGATCTCTCAGAAAGGCTGAGTGCGCACCAGGGGGGAAATCACAGATGCACACACCCACATGCACCCACACACACATGCACACACACATACTGTATATGCTGCTGCAGTCACGTGAACTCGACTTAAAGAAGATCAGGAAAAGACGAGGAAGGAGAGGGGAAGTTTAAAAGTTTCTAACACAGTGAAATCAAATAGACTCGGTAATTTCCAGGACATTGTGCTTCAGAACAAAATAGAAACAGAAAGATATGACAGACTCCTGCGCCAACACCTGCCATCTTGCGATCTTCAAAGGTGAACAGGACAGACGGCTTCCAAAGGACCGTTTAATTATTTCTATCAAGACTTTGAGACCTATTTCATTACCCAGGCTTCACACAGAGTCTCTCCCAATTAAGGCACTGTGGAGATCTGTCTGGCAGAGTATATTCAGAGGTGCTTTGACAAAATCATTTCAAAGTATTTGCATTACAGATGGAAATATGTTGAAATCATTTTCTGTCCTCGTGCTCTGTGCCATTATAGGGGCCCAGAGTTTGACATTCATTTCAATTGAAATGTAGAGAATCATCTCTCAGAGCAGTGTCAAGCATGTTCAATGCCATTAAATATTGTCAGCCTGTAAGCACATTTGAATCTCTAAACTACTCTGACACTTTGGGTATTGTGGTAAATTGTGATTGTCTTCATAAATGAAATCATTACAAATTAATATGCGGGTACATTTGTACATAGATAAATACATACATACATATGCACATACATACATGTGTACATACTGTACGTACAGACATACATACTGTACATACATACACACATACATACATACGTACATACATACATACATACACACATACATACATTTTTTTAATATAATTGTCTATATTAGATTTTAAATTTCAGCCAAGTTCTGTTTTTTATAGTATTGTTCATTGCTTTGGGTACAGTACATACATTCTACACACTCATATACATTCATACAGGACTATATATGCCAGTAGAGTTTCAAAGACCTTGTGAGGATGCCTGATGGCCTGAGTTCCCTGCTGGCACATGGAATCAGCACCATGGACAGCAGCATCTTCAAACTCCATCCCCACCCCCGCTCAGACAGACAGAGTGATTTGTGGTGTGGACAGATGCCCCAGTCCAGCAGTGAGCCTGCCTGTCCAGCTGGTGTGGATGAGTAATTATCAGAACTGTTAGTCAGTCTTATCCCGTGCATCGCTTCTACACCATCTACATGGGCACCCACATGCGCAAGCACAAACATCTCTTTAATTAAAAGAGTTGGGAGCCATTTTTCATATGCAAGGAACACTGTCCTTGTAAATTAATTGTGAATTTTTTCTTTGATTAAAAGTCAGACCATTAGAAAAAGATTGCGAACAAGCATCTTTGAGCTGCACTGTAATGTCTATGGCCAAAAGTATGGATGTGGACTTGCAGATACAGGGAATTATTTATTATCCTCCTTCAGATGTTTTTCACATGCTGAATTCACAGCCATACATGTCCTAATATCCTTCAGATGTTAGTGTTAATTGGCATCCTTCATGCTCTTTTTTGTCACAGCAAATCCACCATCTGCGTGATGTGTATAGCTGTGTGTTAATCAGCTCCAGTTCAACGGCTGACATGTCTCTGGAAATGCTCCGCACCGTAGGGTTTTCATGGAAAGAAAACAGCAGTAGGCTGTCTAACCTTGAGTGGTTTTTGTTGTTGTTTGAAGTATTTGAAGCCATTTTGACAGGCGAACCTATCAGAGAGAAATTGGATGGGAAGAAACTCCTGAGAACTACAGTCTCCACAAACGTCTTTAAAAAATGAAGCTCCTCAGCATT
Source organism: Tenualosa ilisha (assembly GCA_015244755.2). Lineage (NCBI taxonomy): Eukaryota > Metazoa > Chordata > Actinopteri > Clupeiformes > Clupeidae > Tenualosa > Tenualosa ilisha. The sequence goes on from PYXC01001037.1 coordinate 2,067,520, forward strand.
GCTGCCAGGCCTGAGACCTGGACTGACAAAAGTCTGAACTCTCTCTGAATTCTGAATTATTCTCCTGCTACGACCAGAGTGGCTTGTGTCACTGGTGCATAATAATTACATTTACATGGAGGTGATTAGATGCATAAATCATTTAATCCAGACCTCAATTCCTCTCTGTCTGAAAAGGACGCTTCTCTCATATTTAAAACGTCTCCCAGGACTCCTCATCTGAGCTCATACCAAACTTCACCTGATCATTAAAGTATAATGAACCCATTATCCATCCTTACTGAGGCAAACATAATGAAGCTGAAGTCGCAGAAAAAGAGCATACACGCACACACACACACACACACACACACACATATATACACATGCACGCACACACATACACAAAGACGCAATCAGAACAAACATTCACACATATATACACAAAAGCAAACTATATTCTCTCTCTCACTCACACGTGCAACCCCCCCCCCCCCCCACACACACACACACACAAATGCGAAACATACACAAACAAATCAAATAGTACATACAGACAACACTCATATATGCACACAACACAACACACACACACACACAAATATAAAACCCAACAAAAAACAAACAAAATGTAAGCTCTAACTACAAGCTTTAAATGTCCATCCTTGTGCCTGTTGTTATCTGCCATTTTGGAGTTTATTTTCTGTCTGACGCAGTAGTTCATGGAGAGGAGAGAGTCAAGAGAGAAAACATCTGCTCTCTACAGCTCAGGCACTACAGGCATATACAGAGGATGAGGATGTGTGTGTGTGTCGGGAGGGTGAAGATGTGTGTGTGTCGGGTGGTGATTGTGGAGGTGGAGGTTGGGAATCGGGTGGTGATGAGGAGTGTGTGAATTCTTTTCTCACACTGGTAGTTGTCAAATGGTCACAAGTGACTGTGAGTCACATTCAGGCTAACTCCCTGCAGGGCTAAAAAAAGAGTGTGTGTGTGAGAGAGAGAGAGAGAGAGAGAGAGAGAGAGAGAGAGAAATAGTATACAGAAACAGCATGAGAGAGCCAGAGGTAAAGAGAATGAGAATCAAGAAAAGAGAGAGAGAGAGACAGACAAGGAGATGGAGAGGGAGAAAGAGACAGACAGAGAGGGATAAACAGATAGAGAGATGAGACAGATACAGACAGGGAGGGGGGAGAGGCAGAGAAAGACAGGGAAGGATAGAGAGAGAAAGAGAGAGACAGATAAGTGTGAGACAGACAGACAGAGAAGGGGACAGACAGTGAGAGAGATAGACAGAGAGGGATAGAGAGAGAAAGAGAGACAGATGAGAGAGAGACAGACAGACAGAGGAGGAGACAGAGACAGACAGAGAGAGAGACAGAGACAGACAGACAGAGAGAGAGAGAGGGAGAGAGAGAAAGCAAGAGAAGTTGAGGTAGAAACACATGTAGAAAGACAAGGACAGACGAGCTCTGATAATGACTGTAAAAAAGACGACGCACGAAGGCCAACAAGCCATTTGTGTCTTGGGGTGCATTGGTATGCAGACTTGAGGCACTCGGAGAAGAGGGGAGGGTTGGACAGCACTAATTGCACCACGTCACGTTATATGTTGTGTTTCAATGAATCTCAGAGATCTCTTCATTCCTGGCCACCTTCTTTTCAGACATGTTACTATGGAAACCCTTGCCTAGCAATGAAGGAGGGACAGGGGAGAGCTTGTTGGAAACGTGTGAACTTGTCAAGGACACCTCTGATGATATTAGATCACGTTAAATGTGTGCATTTGTGTTTGCGCCAGGGAGACAGAATGAGTGTGATTGTGTGTGTGAGTGTGTGTGTGTGTGTGTGTGTGTGTTTGTATTTGTGAGTGTGTGTGTGTGTGTGTGTGTTCGAGTCAACTCAATGATGTTCCATAATTTAGGAAAACTAAACTGTGTTAATGAGTGTCGCTTGGAGAGGACATTAAACTCCACTGGACCTGTATTGTTTTAGCCACAGCCAATTAGGCTGCACTTTTTCTCCGCCAGGCCGGAGACTCGCCTCTGAGTCCAGCTCTACACGCCTCCACTTTAGCAGCTGCTAGGTCTGCCAATAACCAAACACCACTCCACACTCACCATATGCTGCTACAGAGGGAGAGAGACAGACAGGCACACACACATACGAACACACACACACACACACACACACACACGCAGACAGGGAGAGAGACTGCAAGAGAGAGGGTTTGAGTGGTGTGTGTGTGTGTGCGTGTGAGAGAGAGTGAATTACTTCTACATCAAGGTTAATCTACAAAACACAAGCAGGTAATCACCAACACTATTCAGAGGTCTGACCCACCTAATACTGATCTAATACAAGTTCTCTCTAAATACTGGAGAAATTGGGGAATGAACAGGGGCCAGAGGAAGGTCATGGTTAAGAATAGTCTCCATTAAAGAGGTCAGCTCTGAGGATTGTCATGAAATAGGCCAATGAGTCCATTTGATGGAGCTATCAAGGGAGTGGGGTCAAAGGTTAAAGACCGCAGTGACCAAAGGCTGTCCTCTGTGCGAGCAAAATCAAGGCAATGGGCACGATTAGGAGTGGTAACTGGGGCAGGTTTTAGAATTTAGGACCAGTCCATAGAAAGTTCTGAGAATCAGGAATAGGAGTTGAAGACCTAGGCAGGCGGTGGGACTGTCCTGTTTATTGATTGATAGTTTTGTTCATTGATTGGTTTGTTGGCTGATAGATGCACAGTTTTGCTGATACATGCTGAAAGGGTGTGTCTGTGTGATGTGTGACTGCTAACCTCAGTAAATGTACTGAACCTGTTTAATGCCAGAGTTTGACACCACAATAAATGCAGTGTATAGAAACACTAAGGTATTACCAGTACATTATTGTATTGGCAAGCTAGCAACTGGATGGATTTGCAGTTTATGCTTTTAGCAGAAGTACCAATTGGGATGTGTAAAAACAGAGCCAAGGCTAGCCTGGCTTTCATGATCGATTACCTAAATCTAAGACTGAGCTTGGTCTGAATACCTCGCTGTTATCGGATATCTCCCACTTCACTTTATTTTGATCAATGAATGTAGATGAAAATGCCTTTGTTGGATGTTTCTTGATTTCCAGTTTGACTATAAAGAGCGCCTGTTTATGATTGGTTTCCTGTCACAAGCAAACTGAATAAAGTGCAAATAGGCCTGGTGGCCAAACTGAGATGTAGAGAAAAATGTAAAAGTAGAGTAAAAAATCACTTGAGGATCAGGATGGATTTTCCCAGGCTAGGTTAAGGCTGGAGAACTGCCAGAAACAGGGCTCCATTTGAACTTCAATTGTCACCCTCTTAGCTTAGCAAAAGTCACATATTGTCAATATATCAACACTTTTTCATTGTTTTCACACATTGTTTACACCCTCCTGCAAAACAGGTGACACAGAAACTCTGTTTCTATTAGCCGTGTCAAATGAAAGACAAATTATGAGTCTCTAAAGTAGTGCCGTGAAACTTGTTTGCACAATCGTTCAGTCAGCAATCATTTCTCATGCATCTTTAAACGATGCCACCTCTGTGACGCTACTTGTGAATGGGGATGTGGAACCAACAGTACATCATGAGTACTGTATTACACAAGCTGAACCACACTGAAGGGACAAATCTGGCTTGTCAGGTGCTTACTGTTAGCCTGACGAGCCAGACTGCACCATTAAAATGTATAGTCTGGACATGACCGATAGACCGGGCTCAGTCCTAGGGACGGAATCAGTGGTTGTCTTTCAAACTGCCTCTGCACACAATAGGATAGTGCTATGACTAATCACTGCAACGTCCGGAAATGAGCAAAAATGGCATTCTTTGAAACAAATAACAACTTTCAAAGAAAAGCCTAAGCCTAACTCTTCCAAGGTTGATTGTCACGTTGTTCCTTGGTCACAGCCATCTTAATTGTTTTGCACCATCACATCCCTGTCATCATCGTGCTAAGCCTGCCCTACGACTCTACAAAGACAGAGCGTTGTGATTGGTCCTTCCAAGCCTTGGAAGAAGACCTACTGAGGCCCTATAGTGTGTGGCTACACATACCTGCTGAGCAAAACTATTTGCTATTGTATGTCTAGATTTCTAGGCTAGCTTACTGTAGATATTACATATAACTGTTCATGGACACAGAAGACAGGATAAAATACACACAGATCTGACCATATTTAGAGTTCCTCAATGTTGTTGCCACCGGCAGTGTACAGCACGCAGCGAACTTCATAGTAGCCTGTGGAATCACCACTGGATTCTCTTCAATGGTTCCGACAAAATAGACCCGAATCGTAATCAACAGGCAGTGGTGGTGGTGGCAATGGCGGCGGCAGAGTTCGATGCTGGCGTGTGGGGTTGTGTTGAAAACAATAGAATCTAATTGATTATTGATTGATTAATGACTTTGTCAGAGCCGATGTGGGCCGATGAGGCCCTAAATGTTTATTTTGTTACAGTATGTTTACGGTGAACGTTGAAAAGTCTTCAGAGTAGCTCTACATATGCAAACAGCATGGGAGTAAATTCACCTTAGGAGAACAACAAAAAATTTAAATATGACATAAATATGCTTGATTTTTGGCACATACGATAACTATCCACAAAAACACAGGCAAATACTATTGTGTGTATTACATGTTTGGACCACTTTGTATTGCTAGTTGTATTTTGGTATTTTTGGTTTACTGGTTGATGGACACATTACATGAATTTTAACACAAGTTGTGTCAATAACAAGAATATCTGAGTGTTAATTTTTCCCCAGATGTGTGTTACTATAAAGAGTGTTACAAGTTAGTGTTTATAAAGTCTGTAAACAAGTTAGTGTCTATATGTGTGTTACATGTAAATGTTATGAAAAAAAGCATAAGTATGTGAAACAAACTAAAACACATTTGCCAGAGATGACCTCTATTGGGCATAGAAGGTGTAGATCCCAGTTTCTCATTTCATTAGTGTCTTTATGCAATCATGAAACAGTGTTGTTGTTTTTGGAAGTGTGTCTACAGAGGACAATAGCATTTCATGGACTGAGGAAAAAAGGTAATTGACTCATTAACTTGGACTAGGTCCACCAGAAATTGCAGACCTGCAGTAGTCTCTCAGTGTTCTGACCAAACCTCTCTTTACTTTACAAGGGCGCAAGAAATGTTTTGATATCCACTCTTCGTTTGTTTACCTCAAGTCCTCAAAGCCAATTATTTTGCTCATCAGAATGTGACATTCCAAGTTATTTTCTGAGCTCCTCGCTTCACTGGCTGAGCACAATTAATCCACCACGTCTTCTGCTCTCACAAGGGGGGAAGGATGGATTGGTTGTGTGTGAGTGTGCGAGTGGGTGTGTGTATGCGTCCATGAGAGTGTCTCCATGCGTACGTAAGGGTCTGTGTGTGTGTGTGTGTGTGTGTGTGTAGAGAGATAGACAGAATAATGGAGAGTGTGTGTGCTGATGTGAAGAGCATGATCTGATACTGCATAAGCATAACTGACTGTCGTCTGCTGCTGTCAACAACATTGTTATGCATCATCAGGTAGCATGATCAGACCCCATCAGCTAGCTTCATCAGTGACTAGGGGGTCTATGCAAGATGAGGGAGATGAGATGCACAAAGGAGGCCGACGGACAGGGAAAGAGAGAGAGAAAGAGAGAGAGAGAGAGAGAGGGAGAGGGAGGGATGGACAAAAGCACTGCACTGGTTGCACCTGAGAGAGCGATAAGGATGGAGAGAGAGAGAGAAAGAGAGGGATGGAAGAAATGACTGCATCTGATGTTATTCATTTCAGACGTTTATATTGATTGATGAGCATGTTTGTTGGCCGTTAGCTGAAGTGAAACAAAAAATAACAAACCGTTTTGTGTGTGTGTGTGTGTTTGTTTTCATTATGCGTGTATACTGTATGAGTGTGCATGTGTGGATGTGTGGTGAGTGTGTGCACATGTGTGTGTGAGTGTGGTGTGTGTGTGTGTATGTGTGTGCATGTGTGGTGTGGTGTGTGTGTGTATATGTATGTGTGTGTGTTCTCAGTGCCCCCTCTTTCTCTCTCTTCATTCTGATTTGATCTTCTCTCTCCCCCCCCTTTCTCTCTCTATTCACTCTGATCTGTTCTTCTCTCTCCCCCCCTCTTTCTCTATTCATTCTGATCTGTTCTTCTCTCTCTCCCTCTCTTCATTCTGATTTGATCTTCTCTCTCCCCCCCTTTCTCTCTCTATTCACTCTGATCTGTTCTTTTCTCCCCCCCCTCTCTATTCATTCTGATCTGTTCTTCTCTCTCTCCCTCTATTCACTCTGATCTGTTCTTCTCCCCCCCCCTTCTCTCTATTCATTCTGATCTGTTCCTCTCACTCTCCCTCTATTCATTCTGATCTGTTTGTCCCTCCCAGTCTTTTCCCTCCTAGGTTCTGCAGTGAGTTCATGGAAGGATAAAATTGTTGTCTGGAGAATTCTTCCGGCTGACTCGAGTGTGGGTGATGCGTTTATGTAATGTGTGGTCATTAAAACTAGCGCGCCCCAGCCTTGCATTCCTCTGTTTCTCAGCTAATTGGCCCTAATTAACGAGCCAATATTTTTCGTTTCACAAGGAAGACGAACCTTGGAAAAATGAAGGGAAACACCAGTGACTACAAAAAAGGATGAGGGGGGATCCAACCAGTAGGCTACCTCAGCAGTCTTCCAGGAAAACACCCAAAGGGCTGGGAGGAGGTAATAAGCTGGCTGTGATCAAAGACACAAGCAATAGCAACAGCCAGCACAGGCCTTATTAAAGAGATAGTCTGGAGTTCTTCCAGCCATAGCCCTTTTGTCTGAGCTCACTAAGTGCTGTCTGTAAAAGAATAATAAAATTTGGTACACATACACGGAAAAGTGAATTGCCAGGTGGCAGCTAACACTGACTGATTGGGGCCAGAAAATCACTTTCAGTTTCATTTTCCATAGCAGAATTTGGCTAGCGTCAGCTGCTGCTTCGGACAACAGGGCTATGGTTAGAAGTAGTTCGTACTAGTGCTTTAAGCTGAAGAAAGAGGGTTTTCCCCTATAGAACTGACAGATCACCCATTGAAACTAAGAGATCCCAAAGCTTTATAATGATGGTAACAATTGTAAGACTGCAACTATTTTGTTATTAACATAGCATCTATAATTAAGATGTGATACTATCATGTTGTTTCCAATCAAAATAAATTATTTTATTAATATGTAACACTATCATGAATTAATATGGGAGTTGTGGTAAGAGTTGAGATAAAAGTAAAAGGTGGATATAAATGTAATACATTTAAAAGCAATATTTCAATATATCTTCAACGAGAATAAATGAAACCTAATATAGAAGTGTTTTTGTGTCAGAACAAAATGTTAGCCTGAAGAGCATAGAGCATAGGGAACATGTCCAGAGTGTTGCAAGGCCATCTCCATAGCGATGACAAATAGAAACAAACCCATGGAACAGTGGGGATGTACTCACCATGCACTCAAGGGATCAAACGCATGATGCAGAAACAACATGATTTCATTTACAACAAGCACGCTCGCACAGAATCACAGGCATGTTTTTGGCTTCTTGGGTACAAGTGCGTGCATGCACACAAGACCGTAGCACTAACCGTAGCTGCAGCAATGTTCACATCAGACAGGGAGACGCATCCCCTGCAGTGCTGCAAATGAAACTCTCCCGGAGCGTATAAACAGAAGCATGTCCACAGTGCCCAGAGGCATGAAAGGTTTCCTGATCATAGCTGTGTGCTGCACAAGCATGCTCACAGAGGCTTGGAGAGAGTTCAGCCTTGGCCTCAGAACCCTCAGAGGGCTGCACTGGCAGCGCTGAAGCAGAAGCCTTATGATGCACTGCACACTGCACACAAAGGCTACCTCAGCCCAGTTATCCATCAGATCCCTTCTCCTGGGATGCTCTGCCGTGTCAATCAGAGCGGTGTGTGTGTAGGTGAGTCAGTGTGTGTGTGTGCGTGTGTATGTGTGTGTTTGAGAGCACACTTCCAGAAAACACGGTCGAGAGGGCTTGCGTCTTTGTGCCAAGAGACTATTTTGTTTTGCTACAGTCAGAGACAGTCCATATATAGCTAGAATCACTACAACATGCCCGGAAGAGACCATTATATCAAGGAAAAAAAACAAAACAAAGAAACAATTGTGATTGATTTCATTTAAGAATGGATACCAAGGAGAAGAAACAGTTTGGCACAAGAGCTGTTGTGTGTCACTTACAAAGCCCATTGAGTTCAAGGTAAACCATCACTGGCCAAGGTAAAAACCTTTTGCTTTGTGAGCTCTTCTTTGTAGGTCTTGAACCTGGAAGCAGATAGACTTTGCAGGAGGTTTGATAGCTCTGCATACACGTTCAGTCACGTGCCTAATGGCCCATGAAAGATTTAGCCATGGAAATGAGTCTATGAGGGTAGCGTGCTCATTTAGATGGGCATAGTCCTTTTTGATGAAGCAGGAAGACACATCTTCCTGGGCTGCAAATTGCCCTCCACACAGCTGTGAGAGAGAGCACGATGAGAAGGAAATGAGCGGAAGGTGGGGATCAGATGGTGGACTAGAGACAGGGGGGTGAGGAGAAAGGAAAAGGTGGGGAATTGCTGTTTGCTATTTTCTTATGTCTAGATAACAGATCTGCCTCAACACTGTGCTGTGGTAGGTAATCATCCTGTTGCCTTATCAGGCTCGTATCTCAGCCTTAGTGGAACACACACACACACACACACACACACACACTGTATCCAAATTGCTTCATTAGACCACACAAAAAGACAAAGATATATGCACTCTCACACACTCCATTTGATAAATATTTACCACATGCTCTCTCTCTCTCTCTCTCTCTCTCTCTATCTCACTCACACAGACACTCACAGACACACACACACAGGGACCAGGGACACAGGGACACGCACACACACACACACACAGGGACACACACACACACACACACAGGGACCAGGGACACAGGGACACACACACACACACACACACAAACCTGTAAAGCTATTCCCAGTCCACAGCAGAACAGATACCCTTTTGCAAACACTTGGGCAGTGATGCATTGGACCATGAATAAACACACACAAAGAGAAACATGAGTGTCAATGTGTCAATGCTCAAAAACCTAGTCAGACATACTGCAGCAGTGTAGGAAATATGGAAGAAAACAGGACATGATAAATGATGCATATGTATTAATGGCTGACTTGAGTCAAGAGTGACAGAGAGAGGGAGAGAGAGAGAGAGAGAGAGGGAGGAAGAGAGAGACTATTTTAGATCCAGTCACACACTCTCTTGAAATCTGAGGTCATCTGTGATTTATTTGTGTTGTTTGTTCAGTACTGTTTGGGCTGAATATGGTTGCCAGTCTCAAGTTGCCCAATTGATTTGGGTAGAAATCACTGTTCAAAGGGTTAGTCATCAAGGGTTGTCAAAAGTGGGAGGCCCTATAGCATTTCAGGTACATTTCAGCCACCCAGTGATAACTCTGAAAGCTGTCAGCCCTTGACAAGAAGGTGTAAGCTACACGATTTTGTAGTGTGTCAGTGGTTGGTTGCTATAATCGAATTGCACAGGAGAGCTCCTTCCCTTTGCTATTTCTCCACGTTCACAATGTGATGTTTTCTTCTTTTCCCTCCTGACTCCCTTGTGCATCTCTTGAAGTCTGCTGTGGCTCTTATCCAGTATTCATATTACTCTGAAATGGGAAGTGCCTGGTAGCCCTCCATCTCACAGCAGGAGAGTAGGGGAGGTAACTGTTGATATTAATTAGCTAAGACTCTGCACAGCTGTCCGCTCAGGCTGCGATGACGTCCCTTCTGTAATAGCTCACAGGCCTGCTTAACAAACTAGAGAGATTATACTGGCACTGAGATTGAAATGATTGAGACTGACTGGCTCTAATAACTGGGTAAAAAGCTAGCATTGTAACTAGCCATTTGCAGTCGGAGCCGTAGAAGAAATATATTAGCTGCATTAGTAGCATATTTCTGGGTCCCCATGATATTACGTTTACTCTGACATCATGCGCACGCCGCATGTTCAAAAGAAAACGATCTACGCGAAAAAAGCCACATGCCGCACAGTCGTACGCGCGGAATGATAAGGACTCGCGCTTTTGCTCGTGGACAGTAGGAAGCTGCTTCAGATAGGGTAGCGTGAGCTTTTCGGGATCAGCCAGGAGCTGCATCACGTGAACAGACCGGAGGCTCATTTCGCCTCGCGCCGCCATACTGTCTGTGTTTTCTTCCATTTCGCATTTTTATTGCAACATTTTACTCCCCCGCGGTGAGTACACAACCCCTGGCTTTTTGTAGCATTTTTGTCTTTTCAATTATTCTTTTACATTTTCCCTCTTTTTGGCTGGTATTGAACGGTGAGATGAAGTGGTGGTTTTCAGTGTTTTTGTATTCGACAGGCTCCAAGTTTTTAGGGCTGTGATACTAATCCTTCGCAGGGAGTCCCGTTGATGCCAGGCTCTGGCGAATGGGCTTACAGTCATGTCAAATACTCAAGGAGGTTTTCATCAGATTTCCGGTTCATTTTATTTTTACATGTCTTCTTCTGGTGGTTTTTGAACATTTTTCTTTTTCCTTTCTTTTCTTTTCTTTTGGGTAGGGGAGTTTTACGATGTCTGTGCTTTGCTCTGCATTTTGAGGTGGTGTTTGTGAGTTTTGGGATTTTGATTGTTCGGTGCGCGTCACCAGAAGCCATGCACGGTATCTTCGCCCTCTTTTGCATTTGAAAACTGCTGATAATGTTTTGATACGTTTTAACTTTTCTTACTTATGACTAATCACGCGTGCGCTTTTTCATTTTCTTTTCTTTTTTTCAATTTCTTATACTTTTGCAGATTTCTGGGTGACATATTTTTGGATGATGTCGTTTTTGAAAAGAGTAGTCGCTGTATATTGGACGTGAATGAATGATTTCTTGGGGGAAGATGTCTATGTGTTTTTCTTTCTCTTGTCAAAACGGATTAAGGGTGCCCCACTGCAGGTACATAAGACCAACTGACAGCCTACATTTGCTTGCTTATTTATGTGCAATAAAACCGAGTGTATTCCCTAAACGCTCATCTGTGGCTGATGTATTATTTGGCGAGGGGTATATTCACCTTATAGAGGGTCTAACGCTAAGATCACAGCAAAACGAATCTGTCTGTCAGACATCTATGTGTACTAATGTAGCAGCTACAAATGAGACAGACCCAGCGGAAATGGCAGAGATTGTGAGTGATATCAATCTGTACAATTATAAGCAACGGCTGTCTCCGCCCGTGGAAAATGCGGTAGAATAAGTTAGACTATATGTCGTTCATGTAGTACCTTTCGTATACAGCATGGCCATCCACTGAATGTAATGTGTATGGTGGCATTCACTTCGTAAAGCATAAGGAGCATCACGGTAATTGCTCGTATAAACTCATCACTCCGGTATCTGTTCTTTCCACACCGGCTCCTGAAACTTACGAAGCTCATTACGACTTCGTCTGTCATAAGTTTGTTGTGACAAGAGCTCCCTATGTGTGTGTGTTTGTCCGCAGTGAGCTGTGTTCCGCAGGCTTTCTTGAGTGCTGTTGCATGGCACGCGCTTGAAGCGGGGTGCAGCGGAGCTTGTCGTTACCCAGAGCTCCGCGATTCCGCCTTGAGCGGAAGGAATGCGTTTGCTTGTGACCGAGGTCGCGCATTTTGGAAAGATTCTCTGCAGTTCCGTAGGCCTGTCGGTGACGGGGTTCGCCATCGCATTTACAGCGTTTCAGCACCACGGATAGCTCCATAGTTTGCCTAGTGATGCTCACTAGCAGCTATGCACAAAAATGTGAGATTGTTGCGGTCCACTCAGGACACGAAAACACCCGATGTGGGGAGGCCTCCTTTTGACTTTTCTGATGTGGTGTGTTAGGGTAAAAGTAAATGAGGACCTATGTTGTGAAACAGAGTCCCAGGATATTCAATCTGTGAATTTCCTTCTTTAAATTTACATTACATTTCAGATCCATGAAGTGCAGACTCTGTTATCATGGTTATGATCTTCATACAGATAATTTGAGAAATCACAAACTTTGTTGATCAGACTCTTGCCAAAAAGGCAGCCAGCACAAGCCCATTTTTTGTGAAGGGAAACACAGTTGTTTGTACAGTGTAGTTTTTGTCACATTTTTATTCATTCTTATGTTCAGTAAGTTCATTTTGAGGTTCCTTAATTGAGCTGAATCACACTGGTGTGAGCTTTGAGAGTAAGGCATGATTTCTGTGAGGCTGTATGCCAAGCACCATGGTTTAGATTGAGATTAAGATGTGTGCATGTTATCATGCAATATGTTGTCATTATGCAAAGTGTTTTGAAGGTCCCTTTTGTAACAGAGTGTAGGTTCTTATTAAAATGTATTAAAATCTCAAGTTTTCTTGTTAAAATTGTTTGGTGTTGGAGTAGAACATATCTTCAGAGGTCATATCAGACTCTTTATCCTCACTGAGTGTGAGTGTGTTTGCTAGCACAACACTGAGTAGTTTATCAGTGCTAACAAACACACCTCATTTCAAACTCTCCAATGAGGTCTCAGAATCAAAAGCATTTTACCCCTGGGTTTCCATATGAATTTGTAGCCTGTTTTACGGTTTGCTCTCTCTTTGTGGAACTTTAGGTGGAAGTTGAGGTGGCGGTAAGGTAAAGTTCTGCATTAGTGAACACGAACGCGTGTTTTGGATCATTAGTATGGATGATTGCACACACAGCATTAGCCCTCGCGGAGCTCTTGTGTGGTGGAGGAAGCGTTTGGGCGAGGAGATGGCGTTAGCGTTAGCCGCTGGGGGCGCTAGAGCTTTGCTCTCCTGTGGAGAAGCTTCTACCCTCCAGGCATTTCTTTGCCTCCGCATCCTTATCGGAGTCCCTGCAAAGCGGGCGCAAGCAAGCGGCTCACTGAAAGCAGATAGCTCAGGTGTGACGAGGGCTTTGCCACCATGAATAAAACATCTCTCTGTCACAAAAGGAAGAGAGGGGGCTGGGGTAACACAGGCTGCTGGGATTTGCTTTCCTGTTTACCAGAGATCAACCCCTCCACCATGTGCCTGTAAACAAACTCCCAAATGTGGGAGAAAGTGAAAGGAGAGGACATTTGTTCCACGTGACAAAGACACAACGCATGAGTGTCTTTCTCACTGCAGTGTGTCTGTGTGTGTGTGTATGAGATGAAGAGAGAATGACCTTGAAACTTTTTTGTGTGTCTTCAGTCCCAGTTGGTTTGTGGTAGTTGGGTTAATGACATCACATCACATTATTTATCAGTCTTAGTGTCTCCATTACATCCACTCTCATGTTGTATTTTCCTTGTTTGGTGGGTAACCCCAATTAGGTTGATTGATTGATTTTATTCAATCAGCTCATTTTGAGATACAGTATGATTCAGCTCGACAGACTGCACCATGCACTGAAACAAAGAAGTCAGGATAACACAAATAAGCCCAGAGGTTTATTTTCACTGGGATCAGGCTGGTGAATAAAAACAGATTGATGAAAGGACCGACTCCTCTCCAGGAGAGTCTCATAATACAGAAACGGAAACTGCATACATATTGGCAAGACACACACACACACACACACACACACACACACACACACACACACACACACACATCTCACTGTCCAGTTTAGTCTATTGCTCGTCCACTAGAAGAGCTCCTTCTCCTGTTTCTCTGAACCCTGTGATCCTCAGAAGGACCAGTGTTCTGAGAGGACCAGTGTTCTGAGAGGATCTCTGGGGGCTGATCTCATTCAGCACTTACATCTGAGGAGTTGGCCCCAGCTGACACACTGCAAAGCTATAATACTGTTGAGGCCACAATAACACACACACACACACACACACCCTCAGCCTTCTCCACTTGCCGGTCGAGGCCTTAGTGCACTTTGTGGGTGAAATAGTGTTGGTCATGCTGCTTAAGGGATTTCGTTGCTTCTGGACTACAGAGAATTTCACGCGTATGGAAGCACATACACCCACACACTCTTTTATCTCTCTGTTTCACTCTCTGCTTCTCTCTCTCTCTGTCTCTCTCCATATCTCTTGTAAATACACACATACACACACACACACACACACACACACACACACACACACACATACTCACAACTACTGCCACTAGCATTTTATTCATGATCTGTGTGTATCCCATCCGTTATTTCTAACAATAGATGCAGCTGGCAGCAGTGGTGTGTTTGGACTGAATGAGGTTGTGTGAATTGGCACTGTGGACACAAGAGGAAACTGAACAAAAACACAAGGAGCATGTTAGGCTAGGTGGTAGACAACAGAGGAGAAGAATGAAATGGCAAGATCAGGAGCAGGACACAAAAAAGGAGAGGAAAGGAGGGAGCAAAGACAAACAGGGAGAGGGAGAGAGAGGGAGCGGGAGAGAGAGAGAGAGAAAAAAAAAGAAAGAAAGAAAGAAAGAGAGAGAGAGACAACTAATAGGGGAGAGAGTATTGTACTCATGGTGGATTCAAAATAAATGAGTCTGTGCTTTCTAATCAGCTGGTTTTCTCCATGTCTCCCCATGTCTCCCTTGTATGACAGAGGAGGAATATTAAAAGACGGATGACTATCACCAGAGGGGTGAAATGCTGTTTGTGTGGAGAGAGGTCTGAGTCTGTGCAGACAGTCAGTGAATTTGCATGTGTGGGTGGGGGTGGGGGGGTGACTGACTCCTGTTAAGTTTATCTCTTCTCCTCTCCTCTCTTTTCAAGACAAGAGTGTATTCGACTTCGGCTCAGGTTGATTGCAATCTGTTTAATTGCTCCATTTTTTATTTATTTTATAATTGTTTATTTTTTATAAATATGGCTAAAATATTATGATGACCATCATTATTATTAATAATAATATTATTAATAATTGTAAGAATAGTAATAATAATATATATTTTATTATTATTTTTGACAGCCTCAGTCTGCACCTATAGGCCTATGATGAGTAGAACCTGTTACCTGTTTCAGAAGCAAAGACGGCGTTAAAAACAGCTTTCATGTAGAGTCATTTCAGCACCCTGGACAGCATCCTCTAGCGTGCCCATGATGACGGGGCTTTGACTTCATATCGCTGCGCATTATGACCGGCTAACAGCATCTTGCACACCAACGGTGTACAGGGGTGGCCTACCATTGCTGTGTACTAAACCCCAAATACGTTATGTTGTAATGTGAATGTATAGCACCTGAATAGATAATATCATCATTTTTCACACTGTCTGTTATATATGCCCAGAAGAAGATTTCAGATACTACAGAAGATATTTGGAGAAGCTATTTATGTGTGTATGGGTGGGGGGTGGTGTGGATGGGTAAGTCTGTGTGTGTGTGTGTGTGTGTGGTGTGTTAATCAAAGTATCCTGTTGTATGACGTAGCTACAGATTTTGGTGTATGCAGGATTGGCAAAGATTGCGCTTTATGCCAAGACCTATGTTGCCATGGAAACTGAATTGGTTTGTGGTTCTCTAGAAATCTTTTGAGTAGAGGTCTTGTACGCCCAGGTATCATGTATCCCTCTCTCTCTCTCTCTCTCTCTCTGTTTGTGTGTCTGTGTGTGTGTGTGTGTGTGTGTGTGAGTGTATCCTTCTGACTGTCTGTCCGTCTGTTAATCCATCATTGTATCTGTCCATCTGTCTGTTGTTGTTGGGTCATGCTTCTGTTGGGTCATACTGTGTACATCAGGTACTGAGCATCTCTCTCTCTCTCAAACACACACACACACACACACACACACACACACACACACACCACACACACACAGCACACAGATGGACACAGACACACACACACACACTGTGTATGTTTGTAGCACACATCAGGTACTGAGCATCTGGAGGATGAAAGGGTTTTACACATGAATAGTCTCTCTCTTACACACACACACACACACCCCACACACACCCCACACGCGCGCACATGTGCATGCGCACACACACACACGCGGACACGGACACGGACACGGACATGGACACGGACACACACACACACACACACGACCATCTGTGCTCACACACCTGAACTCAAGTCTCTTTTGCTCTTCAGCTTGTGTAATTCCTTCAGCTCCATCTGTCTAGCATGCTGGTGGTACTTAGTCCATACAAATGATTGAGAGCGGGGGATAATGAAAATGCAGTCCAGGAAAACAGACAAAGAAACAGAGAGAGAGAGAGAATAGAGAAAAGAAAGACTTATCCCATACTCATCCATATTCAGTAAACTGCTTACCAATTATCAGTCTTTCAGTTTTCCAGTGTGAGCACCTGTGTTGTGTGTGCTGTGTTTATGTGTGTGTGTGTGTGTGTGTGTGTGTGTGTATTTGTTTGTCTGTGTGTGTGTGTGTGTGTGTGTGTGTGAAAGAGAGAGAGAGATTGGAGAAAGGTAGAGACAAGAGATCCAGTGTATTCTTTTAATGCCAGTCACGATGTGTGTGTGTGTGTGTGTGTGTGTGTGTGGTGTGTGTGTGTGTGTGCGCGCCCGTGCGCTCAGTCTGGAAGTCTGTTAGTCACACTGGGTCCCTTCCATAAACTGACACACTCCAATTTCACTGACTGCTCTCAACCACACAAACATACACACACACACACACACACACACACACCTACATAAACAAACAAAGCAACATACACAGACCTACACAACCCTGTGAAATGGATTTGCATATGTTTATGGAGACTTGGTGGGTTACTGCCAGTGAATTTTGCGTGTGTGTGTGTGTGTGTGTGTGTGTGTGTGTGCAGATGAACTAATCATTAGACAATGCTGCTGTTAATTCCTGAGGAAGGAAATTGCAATGTAAATGGCACTCCTATTAAATATCCTCAAATGTCATCCTGCTGTACGTAGCTGTATGTAGTACAGGTAGCCTGATATTTAAAACACTGACCAACTTTAGGTAGTATTTGAATAGGAGAGCTGTTTATTTCCTCGACGTGCTCCTGGGCTCACGTGTGCCCTCCGGTCTAAGTTGATGTAGTGGGCTTGTGTTAGCACATTCAGCTGTCTCTGTGCAGGGGATATTCAATGCTATTGTTTGCATGGAAATGGAGATGATATTTCCCCCCATTCACAGAAGTTTGTGCCTTGGCCTAATGCGATCCAGCCAATCCTGTTCCCCTGTGGGGAGCCGTGAAGTAGAGTTGCATTATGGGATTAGAGCAACCTGCGATTCAGTCCCTCTCATCGCTAAGGGGTTTACTCTGCCTTCAGCGCCACGCATCGGTGTTGTCTAAATAAAGTCTCTCTCTCTCTCTCTCTCTCTCTCAAACAAACCATGACGCTGTATATAGAAAAATAACAGTTCAAATCATAGGCACACGACTGATACAACAACATGAGATTCAGGCTCTGATACCAGAAGAGCACGTTTGTAAAACACACTGCTAACACACAGAGATCTCACTCTTTCTTTCTTTCTTTCTTTCTTCTTTCTTTCTTTCTTTCTTTCTTTCCTAAGG